>BMAU01020109.1:0-536905 GCA_019973935.1 Trichonephila clavipes | reverse complement strand
ACAATTATCTTAAAAACTTTGAATATATCATCTTAAACATTAATGATAAAACAAAATTATGAAATCATTCATTGATAAAAAAAATCATGAAAATGTTTAAAAGAATCTCTTTCTGTATGTGTGTGTGAGTTAGTGAGTGAGTGTGTGAGAGTAAGTGAGTGTATATGTGTGATAGTGAGTGTGTGCGTGTGATAGTAAGTGTGTGTTTGATAGTGAGCGTAAGTTTTATGCTTTGAAGTATCTAAAAATGCACAGTCAAAGCCTTCAGTATGAATTTCTGATTAAACTTATTTAAGGTTTTTATTCCTCTTCTCCGTTCTATTTGTATACTACATACGCTTCAAAATTTGAAAATTATCCAAAAAATACGCCTTTTAATTTATTTATACATCAGTTTATTTATAGTTTTCCTCTAGAGCCGGGATGTGCATTACGTCGATTGCGACCAACCGGTGGACCGCAAAGACAATTTGGGGTGACCGCTTGAAGATTATCAGTTGGTAATTATACACGGAAATATTCTTATTATATTTGTGGCTATTATTATTATGTTTGTGTTTATTTTGCTTTTTGTTTTAAACGCGGTTTCAAAAAAGAGTTTTTTATTTTATTTACGTATGTAAGTACATTATTCGTATTTATTATTAAGTTATAATAAATATTGTTGACCTTTTTTCCTTACCTCAACCCATCTATGATACTGGGAAGTGGGCCGGCCAACTTGTGAATTTTTCAAAGGGGGGCGCGGGGGTCTAGGGTCGAATGTTTACCATTCTCATACCCTACACCAATACGCAGCCAAACATTTTTTTCATTTTGTAGATTGTCTGGTTGATTGATTGGTTGATTGAATATTAATGTCACACTGTTCATCTACACAAGGGCTTTTGGCGACGGATAACGTAATTTCGAACCATGGTCAAGTGACATGGACGACACCTGAGCTGGCACCCCTCTCTCCTAACTACCACACCACACCAATGGGAAGACGTTTCAACTCTTGACTGGTTTAACGTGCGTCGCTGCCCTACACGGCGGGTCTTGAGTGGTACTGGGCTCGAACTCGTGACAAGACAAGCCACGATCCGATACTTATACCACTCGGCTACCGCGGCCACGTAGATTGTCAGGAAAAAGAACAGTAAGAAATAAATTATTGGATAAATAATTAGCGTTGTTAATAAAAAAAATTATTAATAACAAATACTTAATTAAATTTTACGTACTATATAGATGGGACTATAATCAATCGGGGAAAAAATCATAGGCTATAGAGGAGGGTCCGGACCCGTGGAGCCAACCCTCTCCCCTTTGTGTGTTCCACTGATACTTGGTGAACCCCGCAACATCTTGGAAAAATTAGAGGTAGCCCGCACCCTGGAAAAGTCTGCCCACCCCTGCTCTAGAGAATGTCCAAAATATCACTGATGGGCGTGGTTATCTAGTGCTTGTGGTCACGAACTTGTGGCCGTCGTGTCATGAGTTCGAGCCCTTGTGCCATCAAAAACTCACCTTTATAGGGGTTGATGCACGTTCAATCTATTGAGGCTCAAACTTATCTCACTAGTGTAGTATGGTGTGGTAGTTTGGAAAGGGGGTACCAGCTTAGGTGTCATCTTCATTAATTGACGGAGTCTCAGAATTGGGTGGTCCGCCAACATTAGCCCTCGTGTTGCCCTTTAGTACGTCATCACTAAACACTCACTCAAATTATCACCAGTAACAGTTGTGATATCTTTTTAATTTAAGTTTCAGTTAATAAAAAATACAATTTATAATTTTTTAATTAAAAAAAATTAAATTTTGAACATTTGTTTAATGTTTTTGTACCCTTAAAAGTTAAATACATTAATTATATAGTTAGATCCATGGGTACAGATGTTAGTAAAGAAAGTATACAAAATTTTAAAAGCGCAGGTAAAAAATAACGAGTATAATTAAACACAAAATAATACTCATATATTTTGAACTAATTAAATGTTTCTTGTTAAGTAAAGGAAAGTATAGTATTCGAAATACAATTGATCGGAAACACTTCTTTTTACGATTGAGTGGGTTCACGGATCTATCCTCGTTCTCAGAGTTTAGAGAAAGATTCCTTCGAACTAACTTTCATTTCCTAGAAAATTCTGGAAAAGTGAGGGGCAAGTGATTGATTTCCCGATCACCCGCGGCAGTGAGCAATACTTGACTTTTAGATTCGTTTCGTTAATTGCTTTTGGAGAAAATTATTTCTCGTTTATTAATAAATTAATGAGTTAAAGGAAACTTTGCATATATATTATATTTGCAATTCAAATGTAAATGTTTATACATATAATAATGTTTATATATATTATATATAATGTTTATACATTAATTAAATTAATTATTAATCTAGCATTAATAAAATATTTATTCTTTCCTTCCTTTTACTGTTGCTCGACAGTCCAGGGTGGGCCTTCGCCTTCTCAAGAAGCCTTTTTCAGACCAGCCTTCTTCCTCTCTGCTCGTGTTTTCCAATTTTTAATTCTCAAAACTAGTAGATCTTTTTCTAGGCCATCAATCCATCTTAGGTTTGGTCTGCCTTTTCTCCGTGAGCCATTTGGTTGGACATTTAAAACTTTTTTGGTGGTACGGTCTTCGTCCATTCTGACAATGTGGCCTGCCAATTTAATTCGTTGTATTTTGATGAAGTTAACGATGTCAGATTCTTTATATGAGTGACAGATCTCAAAAGTTGATCTTCTTCGCCATATGCCATTTTCCTGAATTCCTCCAAAAATAAATCTTAAAATCTTTCTTTCGTAGATACTTATCATGTTCTCATCTATTCGAAACGTGGACCAAGTTTCACATTCATAAGTTAATACTAATCTTAAAAGGCTTTTATACAATAGAACATTTGTTTTTTGCTTTTGATTAAATTCGATTTCATATATTTTCGTATTCAATTAAGACATCTATTATACACAGCAATTCTCTTCTGGATTTTAGTAGTACAATCATACCTGTTGTTAATTTCGGAACCTAAATAAGTGAAACTCTCAACTATTTAAAAATTACACTCTTCAATTGTTAAAACAGGATTTAATGCAAGGCATGTATTTGGTCTTATTATCATTGATTTTCAGTCCCATCCCGAGGGATCTTTCTTATCTTTCTCTAAAGATAAGAAAGGTTGTCTTAGTTGCGGCTGGTGTTCGAGCAATAACATCAATGTCATCAGCAAAAGCCAACCATTGTATTGATTTATTAAAGATATTTCCTCTGGTATTGATGAAAATATTTATCGGATAAGGACAATTTTAAAAGAATTATTTAATGGTTTTTTTTTAAATATTGTTTTATTTTTATCAACGTAACTTAAGAATTACACGCACAGTGATCTATTTCAGACACGATCAATCATGCACATGTAACAACTGAGCTAGCACACATATTCTCATTTTTCACACTCTCAACTCTTTTTCAAATTCATATGAAGTCAAGATGAATTACAATCTTAAGGCGTAATCGAAAGTCGAGGTCACAATTTGTTAGTCACAAAACATAGGTTTGGTTGCTCTATTTACCCCAGCTAAGCGCTGCATTTTAATTTAAAAAAGTAACTAGTTTTGTAAAAACACTTTTGTGCTAAGATTGGTTTGAACATTAAACTATATATTTACAAATACTTAGCATTATCGGAAGCAACTAAGCCAATAATAATAAAATGTACAAACGCAAATGTGTAAACGTTTTTTTTACAATTATTATTGAAGAATATCTGTCATATATAAAGTTATATCTTAAATATTCTTCAAAAATTTTTTTTTTAGTTTTTGAAATTAAAACTTGTCATTAATAAAAATAATATCATTAAGACCATAACGGTTTGGACAGTTAAAAACTTGATCTCATATTGTCAAATTGTAACTAAAAAACTAAAATTACATTATTACTAAAAAATTAAAATTTCTTATTTAAAGGCTGGATTTTTAAGTACTACTTTCGATTACATCATAGTTTTAAAACAACTAAAATGAAAATAAAACATTATTTATTTTGTTAGGATCTCTAAATAAACATGAAAAGTATACTAAATAAAAGAGAGAGCTGAATAAATTGGATGTCATTCGGATTAAAAGTATCACGATTTATTTTTTCTCATGTGTATGTGTGTGTTTTGAGTTATAATTAACACAGATTTAATTCACGAAAGAAAATAAATATGTAAGCAATTCAAACTACTCCTCGACCTTACTACTTTACACATCTATTCCATCCCTTTAAGTAAAATCCTTATTTAATGTTTTAGCTTTAAAATTGTAGAATCTAAATTTGTTGACATTAATTGAAATAATTCTTATTATAAGAATAAAATGATTAACAAGAAA
This sequence comes from Trichonephila clavipes, assembly GCA_019973935.1. NCBI lineage: Eukaryota > Metazoa > Arthropoda > Arachnida > Araneae > Nephilidae > Trichonephila > Trichonephila clavipes. Next base: position 532,547 of record BMAU01020109.1, on the reverse strand, counting down.
ATTATATATAATGTAATTGTGGTAAAAGCGTGAGGTTACTTTTTATAAATTATTTTCCCGCAAGCTCAAGTCTTTTTCATTTCCATTTTCAGAAAAACAGGACAACTGTTTTTTTTTTGGCAAGAAATTGCTGACTCATCCTCCCCCTTTTCACAAAAAGAACACTTTTTTTTGTTGAATTTGTATTAACCATGAGCATTTTCGTTTTAGGGTTGTAACTTAATATTTTAGTCGCCAAATCTGGAAATGAGAAATCATTAATCCTGATGATCCTGATCAGAACAATAGAAAAAAATTATTCAATTATTGTATTGTCATCGGTCCTTGATAAGTGTGTAAAATTTTGAATTCATTTGATCTTTTAAAGAGGGTAAAAATTGAGTTCAAAGATTCCGTTACATACAGGTAAAAAAGCATGTTAAAAAAACGATTCCAAAATAGAAATATTCGAATATTTTTCACTTGCACTGTTTACTTTATAGTACACATTGAAAATAGAGAAATAAAAGTTTTTACAATCCTTAAAAGAAAAAAACAACAAGTATCTTCTTTACGACTTTTAATTTTATCGATTAAACTGTTCACAGACTTTAAGATAAATATCTGATTAATGATGAGCAAACTCGCTTTGAAATTATTTATAAAGTGCTCGTATCAACAGGATTAAAACTTCAACTAGCTGAAGTTAAGTGTTACAGTAATTTCTGAGCATCGGGAAGCACATAAATCACGTTTAAGTTGCAGTTTATGAAGCTTTAATGTGCAATGAATTACTAAGCGAAATGCATTTGATGTTCCCTGCACCCAGTATACATTAAATTTAAAATAATTTCCTCTCAAGGAAGTGAACAGAGAACTAGTTACATGGAAAGTGAACCTTAACTAGTTTGAATAATTTTAATTCAAGTTGTTCTCTTTTAGCGGAATGGATGATGAGAGAGAAATAGGGTTGAAGCAGATGACTGGTTATTATGCACAGGTGTAGCATCACAAACGAGGAATAATTAATGACTCGATACCTAAGACTTGACTGTTGTTTTTGAAGTAATTAAAAATGGCGTGTCTAAATACGAGAGAGAGAGAGAGAGAATGTTCCGTTTAATTTCAATTAAGTAGATTTTATGCTTTCATTGAGATGATTAGGCTGTTTTCAAAATGAAGTATAATTCAAGTTCGTTGTTTCTTTTTCATTGCGTAAATTAAATTATTCAATAAATGTATACCATAGGAAATTAAAATTTCTTGAAATTTAACGTGCCAATAATGCAATAAAACAAACAAATAAACGCATGATTGTTCCCTTTGCTCTTTTTAAATTATAGGTTTAAAAAGTGGTTTTATCTTGACTATAAATAAAACAAATTTTTTTAAAATTATGTAGAATTTATATGCCTTTTATTCATTTTTTTTTATGTTTTTAGATCTCTAAAATTAATATTGACTAAAATAATGTTTAAATTTATATTTCATTTAATGGAGTTTTTATATTATTTATCGTGACTCTTTTTTAAGGGCCATTTATTTCAGGTAAATGCATGTTAAAATATTTTTGGAATTGAGATTCATGTAAGAAAAAAAAACTCATTTAGCTTATAAAAAAAATTGATTTTATGCTTAATATCATTTTCTTGGTGGTAAATACACTCAACACCATCCATTGGGGCTATTTAAAAAGTTGAAAGCTTAATGATTTTTATTTCTTTTATTTATATTTTTTTGTTTTATATTTATAAAGTATATTTTGTAAATACTACAAACTGTTAAAAAATTGATATTACAGTTTTTAGTACTTACAGATGACAAATTACAATATTATTTTACATGAAATTTGGAAAAAAAGGGGTAGATACTCATAACACGACATCGCAAGTACTGCACACATGTGTCTTCCTAAAGCACAAACGGCAGAACCTATATGTCTTCCCTAAAATTGGAATATGTTTTCCAACTTTATTCAATCTTATCTCATCTGGAACCCTTTTTTTACTGTCCTCGAAACTTATGGGACGTCATTGTCGTTTCTGACTTGAAAATCCTAAAATCAATTGGCGTGCTAGCCGAAGACGAAAATCTAGTTTGTCTTGACAGCCCATATCTCTTCTACGTAATTTCCACAAAATAAAGGAATTGACAATGGCCAGATCAAAGAGTAAGTAAAAGATTCGATGCCACCATTACCGGGAACGGAGGGAGAGTTTGAAACAAGATGTGTAAGGGTTTATAATTTTTATTTTAAGTTACAAGCAGATGGCAGCGCAAATGAAATACGGTGAAATGCTTATCATTGTATAGCATCTTATAATAGCATTTAAAATTTAATGCAATTGGTGGTAAATATATTGACCACAGCCGTAGAAAGGGTTAAAACGATATTTCAAAGTCACATTATACACAAAATATCATTACATCTTGCTTAAATGTCATTCTCAAATCTACCCGTTACAAAAATGAAATCAGAAATAAAGATATACGACAATCTACGTCACATGCCTGTTAAAATTAATGGATAGATCCAAACCAATTAGTTTTAATGTTTCACCAACCCTAACAAAAGGGTTATTAGCAAGGTGACTAATAATTTACAATAACAAGGTTTGTAATGGTACACACCCACAAATTTACCAATGCATACTCTAAGCGTACTTTAAAATCCAATTACTTCGATGTACTGTAAAATCCAGCGTATAACGCGCACCGCTGTATAACGTGTACCCTCTATTCTACGAAGAAACTTGAAATGTACGCAGGCAATGCTCTGATCTTTTAAAGTCACTTATTCGAGGTATTATTCCAAGCTTTAGAAATAATAGTATACTTCTAGAAATACAACCCTTAAATTTCACAAGGAATGTCATTTATTTTAAATAAACAGTATTTCGATCTATTTAGAAGTGTAATTTATTTTTTTATGCTTATTTCTTTCTATTTTTTTAAAGCTTTCAGTTTAAAAAACCGGCGTATAACGCGCACCTGCAAATTTCGATCTTATTTTTTACGTTAAAAGTGCGCGTTATACGCCGGATTTTACGGTATTTAGGAGGAACTTAATTCCCACTGTTTTATATGTATACACAGTGATTATCTGACAGTATTACACAGCAGTGTATTCAGAATAAGTCGAAATAAAGGCAGCAAAAAAAATGCAGCAGTGTGTGTGTCTTCACTTTTTTCTCAATCAGCACTTCCAAAAAAAAATAATAATTTATGATATTCAACCTACTATATTGCAAAACGATACAGCACATACAATCTATAGTCCAATACAAACCTAATGTAAAACATTAAAAAACCAACAACAAGGCATCCCACACAGCCGAAGTAAAAAGATAATTCTTGCCCTAAACTCCCACCTTCAAAGCAATTAACTGATTCATCAGGCTACCGGCGGTCGGTTACAGTGATCCTCCGCATTATTTACTTCCAGAAGAGCGATGTTATCAAAGTACTCTCTCTCTCTCTCTCCATGCATTATCAACCATACGCACAACCGGCTACCTTCTGAACCGTTTCTTTACCTTGCCGCTTTGAACTTTTCCTTGGATTGTTCGCTCGTGCTTCAAATCTGCCAGATTAAATGGGCTGATGCGAAAGAAAGGAGTTTTCTGTTTTTGTTTTGGAATGCTTCTTTTACGATGTTCTGACAGTGTTTCCAGTGCTGGGACAGGAAGCGTTCGAGACTGAGTCCGTCCTCAGAAAAGAAAGATTGTATTATTTTGAAATTTTTATGTTTTTTGTATGGTGTCGGTGAGATAGATGGGAAAAGGGGTAAAAAGTAAAATACGTATTTATATATTTAGCTATTTGACCTCTGAGAAGTCGGAGATCTGGGCATAAACCTTATAATCCGAATGAACTAAGAGGAAATTTGAAACTTTCTAAATCTATGTCATTTCATATTTCTGACCTCCTTGAAGAACACGGTTACGAATAGAAAAAGAGGGAATACATATAAATTTTCTTAAAATTAATCATTACATATTTTGCATTTACTTGCATGAAATGCATTTTTGTCATTTCTAGTAAAATGTGAATATAAAATAAGTAAATTTATTTAATAAAATTATCCCATATTCTGCATTTACTAGAAATGCATATTTTTGTAGTTTCCAGTAAAATATAGATATAAAAAAACTAAATAAAAATACAGATGTATGAACACAAGCCTTATAGGTATCCGACTACGTTCGGAATGTGATTTTAAAAAAGTGTATAAATGAATACTTTGTTTGATATTTAGTATCACATGAGTTAGAATATACATTTAAAATTGTTTTGAGAATATTGTTACAAGAAAAAAATTACTTAAATGCAATTTTTTGCCAAAATATTATATTTAAATAAATTTTTTGTCAAAATGTCCTTAAAACAATTTTATGCGTGTATTCTAATCTGAGTGACACTAAATATCATGAAAATTATCCATTTATGCGCTTTTTTTAAATCACGGTTCCGAACGTAGTCGGATACCTTAAAATTTTCTAAATGTGATAAGATTAAAGTTATTTCAATAACATTGAAGAATTTTATAGCGGTGTACACACACACACACAGTATTATAATCAAATATATATATATTTAACTCCTTAAAAAATCATATTTTTAATAATATCCAACTATAAATTTATCTAATTATGCAAAGTAGATTAATATTTCAATTTAATTATTTCGTATTTAGTTTCAATATTTAAATAATCTAAATATTTTACTAACCAAATTTATAGCACGCCTGTAGCAAAAATAAATATAGAAAATAATAATACTAATAATCTGTAATATTTCTAAGTTCACTAAAAGAATTCTGTGTGCATAATTCTATGCTTAAAGATTTGTCTTTCAATGTAAAGGTTCAGTTACGCGATTTATTCACTTGAGTGGAATTCATTTATCCAAGGTTTTTATTATTGTCAGGGATAATGAAATACATCAACTGAAACTTCCAATGTTCATTTAAGAAATTCTGTTTACATTTTGTTTGAATATTTGCTTTACAATGTAAAGGTTCAGTTACGCGAATTATTCACTTGAGAAGAATCCAATTTAGCCAAGGATTTTATCATTATCAGTGATAATAAAAACATAAAAGATAAGCACGGCAAATAATTTATTTGCTTAATTAATTAATCCATTACTTCCCATGTCTATTTAGATAAGACTAGATGTAACAAATTAGTAAAACCTTAGATTAAGTTAATTACATTGATAAAAAAAATTACTAAATTTCTCAGTTCTTTTTATTATCCTTTAATTAAATAAGTTGCTTTAATAAAAGATCAATAATAAAATTATTTCGATAAAAACACAAAATGGCATATATTGCTAAATATTTGCTAATACTAAGAATTTATGTAATTTAAATACGTATAAAGGTATTAATACCTTTATGGACAAGATCAATAATTAACTCAAAAGAAAGTGCTTATAGAGCTATCGTTTTATAAAACACTGAAAAATAACCATTGATGAAATTTGTAAAATGTGCACTTCAAAAAGATAAGAGGTATAAATACAAATACTTTTTCAACCCCTTAGTAGCCGATTAAAAGTTATGCGATTTGTTCTCCTGTGCAACGGTTTTTTAGATAGGGGAGTGTATGTGGTGTATTGGGAGAAAAGAAAAGGCAAAAATAAGCAAATTTTTCTCTGAAATAAGTAAATCCTTTGCAGACACTGTTCAAGGTCATTTTATTGTGTTCCCCACTCTTTGAAATAGTTTTACTTATAGCAGTGCAATTCGGGAAAACGTATATATACGTCCGGGGCACTCAACCGATCGATTGAGTGAGACGTATATACACGCCGGCGGCATTTAAGTGTTTATCATATAATCAATTATGGAAAGAATTGAAAGTTATGTTTTTGCCACAATTTCAATCAAACTAATTTTCGAATAATTTTAACTTAAGAAAATGTGAAAATTAATTTGCATGAAATTTACGTGTACTTTTTACTGACAAAAACTATTCACCAAACAATTTTAATATTGAATGAACGAAAAAAAAAAGAAAATATTAATTTTTTTTCTTTTGTAAAAAGACGCAACGACACAACTTTCAAGTTTCCTTGGCAATTGTTCAAATAAGAATGGTTTCTATTTTTACACCGTGCGTGCATCGCTATTAACGGCCTTGAAATTACTGTAAATAAATCATTTAATGTGTTAATGCACGTTCATCAAGGTAGACGGAATGTTTACAGGGAAGTATGTAAAGAAAAGCATTGTGCAGGTCCCCAATTTTTTCCCCTCTTTTTTAAGTAGCTGAATAAAGAAAAAATGTTTAGAATGAGTCTATTTATACTTTAAAAATACGCACTTTCAAAATTAGAAGTTTGTTTATTTATTGATTAATTTATTGAAAGCAAACACTTTTCTATAATGTGTTAATTAAAAGCTATAAATAACTAACAAAAAAGCTCTACTCTAATTAATTATAATTAATAAACTAATTATATATATATATATTTAATAATAAAAATTTTTGATACATTTTACTATTTTTCATGGAATACTGTGCTAACTTTTAGCCAAAAACTTTTTCAGGTGTCTAAAAGTAGAAAAATTTTCACAGAAGAAGAAATTTTGTAATAGATGAATAAATCAGATTGCACACTTAGATCAGAATTTAGTGATCTCTCGGATGATGACAATGCTGCGAACAAAACATATGAATCGCGTATACTGGAAGGAGAATCAAGTTCAGATGACAGCGATGAAGAAAAACACGGGAATATTTGAAATGGAAAGACAATTTTGGATCATTCTTTGCCCTGAAAGTCTCCTGAACATATTCATTACATTGATTTAGCTGTTGCAGATTCTTTGTTTCTGTGCGAACAAGAGGCAATATCAAATAAAATTCCTCTAAAAATCAAAATGGATCGCTTGAAATTTAAGTTAGAGATAGTTGAAGCATTATCATCCTCTCCACCTACTAACAAAAGTATTTTAACTAATGATGAAAATAACACTCTTGTAATTCCACTCGCAAAAAAAATCGAAGCGTAATAATCCACATGCTATATATGTCATGGCTTTTATCCTGGCCATTCCAGGCTAAAAGGTTTGATATGTATAGCCATTTTTGAAGTGTTGATGACATTTCAAGGCCTCGCAAGTGCAGATTTGAAAACTACAAAAGCAGTTCGAAAACATTTTGTGAAAAATGCAATGGTTATTTATACTTATCAAAAACAAAGCAAAAGATTTTTACAGTAACTAAATGATGAATTAATAAAAGAGTTAATTATACTTCAATAATTTCCTTGTTTGTAACAATTTTAGTTGAATGAAGATATTGTTTTTTCTATCAATTTAGAGCTAAAAATGTATAACTCGTAAAATTTCCTAGTTGACCTATTTCACAGATAACGCCCAACCCGCACGATCGTGCGGGTACCATCTACGTTCTGGGAGGGGGGGAGTGGGAATTTTTTTTATTAATTTTCGCAGTGCCATTGGGGTCCATATAGCATTAATAACCAGAAGAATTTAATATTTAAAGATAAAAATAATTCGTGTCTTAAAGGGATAAATAACCAAAAATGATTATTAATGATAACTGAATAACTTAGTAGTGAATAGTGTAATGTACACTGCAAATTTCAAAATCTCAGTACTCTCTCTCCGTACCTCGACTAAGTCCAATCTAAGCTTCTATCCACCTTCCCCTTTGTCATTCACTTTAATTTCGACAATAAGTTTCTTTAAATTTTAATACTAGTAGCTGTTAAATGCACCTAATGTTTTTTTTTCTTGTAACAATTTAGTAAATGTCCTCTCATCGCAATAAATGTTAAAAGGTACTGAAATGCCTGTTTTCCTTTAACAAAAATTACTTTGACTTTGTCTGCCACACGAGACTAATAAATATGACTCTCGCTTTTAAAAACTTAACAAATTTAATTTAGCGTAAAAAGATTTAGATAAATGCCAGCAGCTTCTTGCGTCAAAATCCTCTCCTAGCGAGGGACAGTACAGGAATTGAGCATTCCACAGAGATAGTATTACACAAAGAAGTTGGAGCAAACAACTTGTTTCCACCGCGCAAAAGATAAATACAGTAGATCGCGTTGATAAGAGATATGACAGCAAAACTAAATATTTAACACAAAATACGCATAAAATAGTTATTGTAAATAATAATAAGAATTGAATACAAATTAAGTATAGCATATATAAATGAACATACAAAGCACATTACTAATAAAAATACAATTTAAATAATAATAAAAACACACTTCGAATAATAATGAAAATATAACTTGAATAATAACGAAAATACAATTTGATTAATAGAAAGATACAATTCTATCCAGACTTTTTACCACAAAAAAAGCTCAAATAATTAAACTGCAGACCCCTTGTGGCAGTACTTAGCATAAATCTTAATTTTTTTAAATTTTATTTTTCCCTTTATCTATATACCAGAAAACATCTTTACCGCAAAGGTAGATTTTAAAATTCTGAAAAAAAAACATTTTTTCGATCTACCTTAATCTGCATGTCACAATGTTCTTTGAAAAATACATGAAAAATTTAATTGACTTTTAACGTAATTATACCGCAGAAAGAAAAAAAAATTACTGTAAAATGCAATTTTTGTGTACTTAATCTTAGTTAAATTGTGAAATCTATCACCATATAAAACTACTCTATTGTATGATCACACAAGATAAAAATAAAAATAATAATAAGTGATCTTTGAATGAAGTTTTCACAACTTATTCTTACTACATAATATTTTTCTGTGGTTGTATACTTTAAATAGAGAAACATTTTAAATGTGTGTTTAAAAATTCTCCATAGCATAAAAAATAGAAGTTATCTTATATTTAAATTTGAATATATATATAGGACGTATACAAATCCCACAAATCCGCACCTTCGAAAGTATCGATCCGAAATTTTGAAGGGGGGAGCTTTACTCATATTTCAAAGGATCCGTGAGTATATTTCAGCCAATAAAAATTTTCAAATTTATTTTTTGGAAACTTATTTCTAACCCCCCTCCCCCGCTTAAGAAAGAGTTTGTGTGTGCATCTTCGAAGTCTCCCCAAATGTTGCAATATGCAGCCAATAGTGTAAAACCCTTCCTACTTATGATTAGAAAAAGATTATTGCAATTGACTATGTCTAAGAACGGGTTTGGCCCGCGGACGTTATAGGCAAAAGCTCCCGTTCTCGAACTATTAGATCTATAGGCTTGAAATTCGGCAAGCGTCTTTCTTTCGTTGAATAGAAATTCCCTAATAACGGATTTTGCGGAAATGGACTCCAAGGGGCATAAAAGGTAAGTAAGATCTGTTTTAGAAATATAAACGTTGTTCTTTTTAAATCAAGAGGTGAGAACTATAAAAATGTTTTTGAATACAATTGAACGTTTAATGCTAAGAATAAGATCAATAACTGAAAATCAATATATAATCCTATAACATCATGAAATTCCCAGCAACGTGGGTGGGTAATGGCTAGTTTATTTATAAATGTAAAGAACTTTGATAAAGTATAAAAGGCTGATATTTCTATTTTTTTTCTATAATAGCTGAAATAAAACTTCAAATTATTTTAGAGGCACATTTTTGGCAAAAAACTATTCTTAAACAAAACTCAGTGGCACAATATCCCAATAGGGTTAAGGCCTACTGTGCCAATCTCAGTTTTTGTGACATTGGGAGCTGAGGTACATGAGCAGATGTTCCGATCAGGTGGTCAGTCTCACGTATTGTTTAGTTCCTAGACACACACACACACACACACACATGAGCTTGGTATTCCTTTTGTCGACTCACTGAAGGGGTGAAAGGTTGAGTTGACCTTGCCCGGCCTGGGATTTGAACCCTGGACATGCGGCATGGAAGCGCAATTCCCGAACACTGAGCTGCAGAGCTTAAAAAATTATTTATATATTACACAAAATAAAGTACTGTTTCTTCTTCTTTTTTAACAGGAACCACAATAAACGTGAGAAAACTTACAATTATGAATTCTCATTCAAGATTAACTCGTTGGGAACATGAGAATCAACATAGCAAAATTAATGTCAAACTTAAACATAAATAAATGTAAAAAAAAACAAGATTCTTCATACACACATAGGTAACTTAACAATGCCTATAGGCAGTCTTTCTTTTTTTTCAAAAACAAAAAAAATTATTCATCATTAAGGAATGAAAATGTAGACTCTACAATTAAATAAAATGTTTGTCATGAAGGGAAAAAATCAATGTCGTTTTAATTTTACGTGACACATGAAAACGTGCCTTGGAAGCCTATAAAACTCAGGAACTAGTAAACAATGCTAATTGTGGTTTCCCTAAAATTCTATACCAAATAATCTGCTTTGGCATGTAACTTTGTTAGAAACAGGTTTCTTGGCGTGTTTACACATCTTTGACCAACACGATTTCAAAATGGCAAACGAAAGACGTTTATATAAGTTTTAGCTGATATAAAATAATGAATAATAGTTTAAAACTATTTCTTTTTTACCTACCAATGAGTAAAAATGTTAGCTACTAATAAATTTTAAGTGGTCGTTTTTCAAATGCCTGCTTTCACTAATAACAAACTCCATTGTTAAATATATATTTACAACAGCGACAAATTCCTTTAATATAAATAATTTCTATTGCATTATATAAGAAGTAAAGTAATATTTTGTCGTTGATGCTTTTTTTTTGTAATTTATATATCATCAGGTGTTCAAGAAATATAACCAAATTGCTAAGAGTTTTGTGACAGCTGTCAGCCTATCATATTTATTTCGCGAACTGTTTCTTCTGAATTTGACCTCCTTCCTAGCATATTTTTCTAACTTCAAACACTTTTTCCAATTAAAAATGTTTGAATAAGGTGGTGGAATTGGCGAAACCTTACAATGGGTACACAATCGTAGTAATTAGCTAAGCCTAATCGTGGCAACAACATAAAATAATATAAATATGAAATATTCTTTTTTAGTTTTATTAAAAACCAAATTAATGTTTCAAAATTTTACTATAAAAATAGGGTTCTTTAAAATTATGAACGAGTAAGGATATAATGCAGTAGCGATGGGAGGGGGATAAGTAATTCCATCAGAAGGATTAATTTTCTTTTATTTAATTTATTTGCAAAACTCCTGTGATGCTCCACATTGCATAACATGAGGCTTAAGTCGTAACACAATTATATACACAGAAATTTTAAGTATATATCGCTTTTAAAAAAGTTATTCCTCCTTTTCTCTCTCTCTCTCTCTCTCTATCTCTCAGAAAAAAATAATATTCGAAATCCCGAATTCTCCACATAAATATTCTGTTCTCCTTTAAGGTATCGGACTAAGTTCGGGACCGTGATTTTCCAAAAGCGCATAAATGGATATTTTTCATGATATTTAGTATCACTTAGATTAGAATATATTTATAAAATTGTTTTAAGGACATTTTAACAAAAAAAATATTTAAATACAATATTTTGGCAAAAAATTAACTTAAAATAATATTTTTTCCAAAGGTTCTCCTTTTGTAAAAAATGCTTATATTATAATAATATTTTGCTTGTCTATAGCTCAGACCTCTCTACAGAGGCTGAACTAGAATTTTTGAAATATGTAACTTAGAAGTGGGTTTATTCATATTTTACGACAACAGAGGGGAGCAAATTCAAGAAAAAAACGCCAATAATTATTTCAATTGGTGGTAACTCTAAAAATAATGGAAATTTTTCAAAAGTTCTTGTTGAGTCTCTGTAGAGAGGTCTGAGCTATATACAGGCAAAATATTATTCTAATAGAAGCATTTTTCAGAAAAGGAGAACATTTGGAAAAAAAGATTATTCTAAGTTAATTTTTTGCCAAAATATTATATTTAAATAAATTTTTTTTTGTCAAAATGTCCTTAAAACAATTTTATGCATGTATTCTAATCTGAATGACACTAAATATCATGAAAATTATCCATTTATGCGCTTTTTTAAAATCACGGTTTCGAACGTAGTCAGATACCTTAAAATGAGCAATGAAATTTGAAATTAATTTTTAGATATAAGTGTACAAGTATAAACGTTCCTGCTCCCCCACCCCCTCCATGAAAAGTTTCTCACAATGTCTGTGTTAAAATATCTTTCTTTTGTGACTAAAACGGTTACACAGAAATAACTTTTTTTGCTTCTTTTTTTTTCTTTCACTTAATCTATAATTAATAAATAAAGTGTAAGGCGTGCGAGTGCATAATAAAGTTAACACTCCAGGTAAAATTAATTAACTTGTTTATTTCTTTTCACAATATCACGAGCAAAAGGTTCAATCATATAAAGCTTTGAACATTTAAACAAAAATTCTTGTATTTAATCGCTATAAACCACTGCTACCACAGCTCAACATTGTTTTTGAAAACACGCAAGTGTTACTATCTCCCCTCTTTGAGTAGCTTTATTACTACTAGTAAATGAATTAAAATGTTATTTTGATTAACAGACTATAATTTCTATTTACAGCTACATTTTAAGAACACTGTGATTTAATACAAAAAAAATTATCTACAAAAATAAAAAGTTTTACTTAACAAAACAATTCTACAAGCGTGTAAAAGTCAGGTATTGTATTCAGCGCAAACTACTTTGAAAAATCACTTAGTAACAAAATACATTTGGTTAAACGACTTGAAATAAGCATCAAAAGATTACAACGTTAATCATTTACATTTCAAAAGTATTTAAACGACTTCCAGACCATTACGTCAAACTGAATCCTAGAAAACGATCTGTGAAACAATGAAGAAATATTTACTTCCATGAAATAAGATTCGCGTTAATAGTTCATTTTGAAAGCGACAATGTGCATTCCAATAGCTAGTCGATTTACTTTCAACCGAAACTAATGAAGAGGCCGGCAAATAGCCATTAGAAAGGCGAACAGCTCGATAAATGCTTAACGCAATTGTCTGCACGTGTGCTGTTGCCACAAATTAATTTACAAACTATGGTTGCCTCAGAAACCTTGAATGGTTAGGTTGTCTGATTCTAGACTCTATTTATCATCATTTAAGAAGCAAATTAGTGGCAACAGCTGTGAGATTTAAACTCTATCATAAATTTAAATTATTCTCGTAATTTATTCATAAATAGTGGCTTATTTGTAGCTTTCTTTTTTGAACTTTATTACATGGTAGCTATGCAAAAAGAAATGGCATCATTTGTATCTTTGTATTGTCTAGAGACTGAAAAGATATATCTTTGAAAATTTATTCAATAAATTAAAAGTTAAGCAAATTAGTCCAATTCGAAAAGATATTAATTTCAATTTCGAATTGTATCATTATTATTTCAGTTCTATATTAAATGACAGTTTCAAAAAAAAAGATCCATTTTTCTTACAAAATTTAATTTTCGTACAGCTGAATAGAAAATATTAGTGATAAGTGTTAAGAGAAAACTATCAGAAAAATTTGCTTAATTAAAATAATTATAGCAACACAAGAGTAGAAAAGATAAAAACTGGAAAAGAAATAATATTCGGAGAGAATTTTTATATGAAACACACACACATGTTCTTGCAAAAATCATCCCTTTGAATATGGGACGATTTCTTGTAACATAACTTAAGGTATCCGACTACGTTCGGGACCGCGAATTTCCAAAAGCGCATAAATGGATATTTTTCATGATATTTAGTATCACTTAGGTTAGAATATATTTGTAAAATTGTTTTAAGGACATTTTGACAAAAAAATTATTTAAATACAATATTTTGGCAAAAAATTAACTTAGAATAATCTTTTTTCCAAATGTTCTCCTTTTGTAAAAAATGCTTCTAATATAATAATATTTCGCCTGCATATAGCTCAGATCTCTCTACAGAGGCTCAAGTAGAATTTTTGAAATATGTAACTTAGAAGTGGGTTTATTCATATTTTACGACAACAGAGGGGAGCAATTTCAAGATAAAAACGCCAATAATTATTTCAATTGGTGGTAAATCTAAAAGTAATGGGAATTTTTCAAAAATTCTAGTTGAGCCTCTGTAGAGAGGTCTGAGCTATATACAGGCAAAATATTATTATAATAGAACCATTTTTCACAAAAGGAGAACATTGAGAAAAAAGATTATTCTAAGTTAATTGTTTACCAAAATATTATATTTAAATAAAAAAAAATTTTCAAAATGTCCTTAAAACAATTTTATGCATGTATTCTAATCTGAGTGACACTAAATATCATGAAAATTATCCTTTTATGCGCTTTTTAAAATCACGGATCCGAACGTAGTCGGATACCATATATATAAGATACATAAAAAAAATTATCTCAAAGTTTTTAGTAAATTGAAATACAAAGTAAATGAAAAATATTATTTGCTAATTAAAAGTCTTACTGATTAATATACCATTTTATTTAATAAAAATCTATAGAAGAGATCGAAAATAAGTTATATTAAATAAATTTCTTTAACAATCATGCTGTGTTTAGTATGAATTTCGAGCTATTTCTTCATTACTTGCTTTCATGGAAAAAGTAAGCAAAATAATTTTGATACTGTGGTGAATTAACACAATACTTTATATTTCTTTAATAATTCTTTTAATTCCGTTGAAAAATGCCCTCTGCTAGGGATTAAATTATTTGAAGAACTCTTCATTTAAAATGCTAGGTATTTCTATTAAAATTCGAAAATTCTTATTTTTGTGATTGCTTTGATGTATATTATATTTTAACAATATTCAAACTAATATCTCGTTTGGTATGCATTTTTGTTACCATAAATAAAGTGCATAAAGTACTTAAAGCATTATTAAAACACACTAAAAATGGTTATTCGTCATTTTTAAAATTAATTAAAATATTTTACAAAAGTATTTTATGAACTGGAAGGAATATACATAATACATAAAATCCTCTTTCGACGTACTCAATAATATAGCACTTGATCTGATTTTATGTTGAAGTAAAATTCAATTTCTTATGAATTAAAATCACATTTCAAGTATAGTAATTTTATCACATACTCGCTTAATGTATATTCACTCAGTGCTGACCCCTCTGCAGTGCGGTTATTAATTTGAATACCAAATTTCAATTAGCATATGGTAGGCATACATAGCGTATATGTACCTTTGTTATGTAGTATGTGTAATGTACTCGAAATGCCATTTCATCTCGCATGTTAGACCATCTAGTAACATTAATGATGAATCTCAGGGTTCTATTATGAATAAATACTGAGGTATTTGCTAAATTTTTTTATGTAGCTGTTCCGTTTTCACTGTATAAAATGTGTGAGTTATCATTAAAATAAATATACTTCCTTTCTATACAGCCTGATTCGAGTATTTTTTGTAAATTTTAACCTGATTAATTTTCAGAGTGTCTTATGAACAAGTACATCTTGTAAAGCGGAAAATACAATAATTTAATAATTTTTCCAATTATAAGGAATGAGAAATGAAAATCT
This sequence comes from Trichonephila clavipes, assembly GCA_019973935.1. NCBI lineage: Eukaryota > Metazoa > Arthropoda > Arachnida > Araneae > Nephilidae > Trichonephila > Trichonephila clavipes. Next base: position 517,122 of record BMAU01020109.1, on the reverse strand, counting down.
TTATACTAGTTGTTGCAAGACTCTCATCAGTGGGGGAAAAGAACGAACTTAGGAAGAAAGTAAAATCGAGAACAAAAACTGTGCAAACGAAAAATTCGCGTTGAATAATTCTTGAAAAAAGTTGGTTCAATTCCATTGAAAGAGCATGTGAATTGATTGAATACAATGATCCACATGAAAAAAAAAAAAAGAACCTTGAAAAAAGACGAAAATTGGAAAATGGTTATCCATGTTGTCACTTGATGTGAGAAGAAAAGAATGGTGCAAAAAAAAAAAAAAAACTCTCAAATCTTCTAGTTAAAAAATTAAGTTTCCCTCCCTCCCCCCTTTCAAGTCTCTAATTAATTTCTCACACACTCTTATTTTATTTTGTAAAAATTAAGCACAGTAAAAGTGTTCCATTACTTTTTCACTCTTAACCCTTTTATTAATTTTCATTAATTTTAGGTATAAATATTTATAACAGTGATGACACTGCTAGCTAGTATACATTCATTACAAGTGCAGAAAAAATATGGAAAGGAATAGGTATAGCATTACATGACTATATTAGAACAGCCTAGCTGCTACTAGCCCAAGGATTAGGATTATACGGAGAATCTCAAAGTCCACTAGGGGGTGCTATTGAATCCATTACATAAATCCGTAGCCTCCCATACGGTATAGTGGTTAGTGACGGTGACAGCGGTGCCGTAGGGCCTACGTTCGAATCCCGGAGATGGCATGGATGTTTGTAAATATGTAGTGTCTTCACGCCATGGGGGTACTCTAAATAACCGTCGCGAGCCGCAAGTCCTCCCATGAGTTTGGTGGAAGGAGAATAGAGATGGGAGAATCCTGACAACCCCCCAAGGGAGTCCACAAAATTATGGACTCCCTCAAAATTAAGGTGGAACTGAGCAAAATCGTTCTGTTACCTACATGGTACTCAAAGCTAAAGCTAACGACAGGCGTAAAAATCTAGCCCTTCGCCGCGATAAATTTCGTACACCTAGATATAATGTTACTGTCGATCCAGTGGCATTATTAACAACAACACACAAATCCGTTTGATAGGAATGAATTACCGGTTTTTCTATTGAAATAATGTTTCACTCAATATGGATTTGTTTAATGCGGAACGAACTCCATACCCATTCTGAAACTCTAGATGGCAACGCGGACTTATCCTAGGTACTGTGCCTGCGCGAGTGCCTCGCCAGAGTATTCGGGGATTGCTTTTCAACAAGAGAGGTCGGTCAGCTCCACCAGCGAGCTTTATGCGAAGGTGTTTGGTATCTGCTGAAGACAGATGTGTTGGATGCTATCCTGGTCCATATTTTTGTCAACGAGCTCGGAAGAATCAATATATACCTAAAACGTGTAAAAAGTGTACATTTTTGGTGTATGTGAGTGTCTTATGTGTTTGTGAGTAAATAAACCACTAAAACATACTTCAAGTTTCATCAATTGAAATTCCTATGACACTACAAATGTAATACAATTGAGTAATCAAACAGTACTATGCGAGGTATTCCTGTATATTTTTTACATATACAGCCGAAACATTTGTAACTTTGAGTGGTATCATTTGATGTGGATTATTCATCAGTTGTGTGTGGTAACTCATACTTCTAACACATTTACACTATTCAATTCAACACAATCGTGTGTATATATTTCATTATTTCCCAAAGAATGAAACGAATCTTAAGGTATCATACTACGTTCGGAACCATGATTTTGCAAAAGCGTTATAAATGGATAATATCATGATATTTAGTGTCATTTAGATTAGAAAACGTATGTAAAATTGTTTTAAGAATATTATTACAATAAAAAATTATTTAAGTAAAATATTTTGACAAAAAATTAACACAGAATGACCCATTTTCAAAACATTCTCCATTTATGAAAAACGCTTCTATTATGATTTTATTTTGCCCGTATATGGCTGAGACCTCTGTATCGAGGCTGAACTAGAATTTTTGAAATATATAACTTAGAAGTGGATTTATCCATATTTTACTACAACACAGGGGAGAAATCATAAGCAAAAAACGCCGATAATTATTTCAATTGATGGTAACACTGAAAATAATGTGAATTTTTCAAAAATCCTAGTTGAGACTCTCTGGAGAAGCTTTTACTTTATCTAAGCAAAATATTTTATTATTATAGAAGTATTTTTTATGAAAGGAGAACGTTTTGAAAAAAGGTTATTCTATGTTAATTTTTTGCCAAAGCATCGTATTTAAATAATTCTTTTTTGTTATATTATCCTTAAAATAATTTTATACATGTATTCTAATCTATGTGGAACTAAATATCATGAAAATTATCAATTTATGCGCTTTTTTAAAATTATGGTTCCGAACGTAGTCGGATACCTTAAGCCTACGATGAACAGCTAAGCAGTTATTATACATTTCATATTTTATAATTGTTCCATATCATAAGTAAATAACGCAACGGGATTTCATGGGCATTAACTTCACTTATCCCCCATTACTCCTTTTAGTGCAATTCAGTATCGATCAGAGACCCCATCGGTCATGAAAATTATCACTCTTTCGCAAAGCTACAGCGGCCTCTACGGAAATCTAGGTTAAAATTGGTTATGGAACATCTGCTAAGTTACAAGGGATGATCAGAAACAAAGGTTATAAGTCGAATAAAGAAATATTTATTAACAATAGACAGAAAATAAAAATGGGAATTAAGAGGCATACGTGCCTGTCACATTTCGACATATTAGGCATTTATCAGAACGCAGAACCAACTTGCTTAACCAGTCTAGGTAGAAATCAGGTCCCTGTCCACTGAGCCAGGTCTCGGCGGATGATTTCACAGCACTGTTTTGGAATATCGTAGAACATCAGAAACGATATTCTGCACGCTACCATAGCTCAGTCCCTGCTCCGACGAGATTTCACGCAGTTACCTGTGGATCATTTTGAATCTTTTCTACAATTCGTGCCGTGGTGATTTCTGTCGTTGAAGAACTTGGCCGGCCTCTCCCAGTCATATTGCAGCTTTTGACGTCCTGTTCTGCCTGACTGAAAAGAGTGACAGAATTTCGCTACATGTTGTCTGCTCATTGCAGATGTGGACACATTCTTTGCCGATAAAAATAGAATCACAGCTCGCACTTCCTTCTGAGACTTTTTTTCTAAGAGTCTTGCCATTTCAATCATCTTTAACCATCTGGGAACTTTCACTACCTACCCGCAAACCCTCTGGATGACAAGTAGCGTCCTTTGTCTCCATTCCGGAGAAACAAAATTTCTCCACAATATGTAGTTTTCAAATGCTGAGACTTGTAACCATTTCTTCTGATCTTCCCTTGTATAATGAACATGCTTTGAGTCAAGTCATGCTTTGAACGCAAATAAAAACATACGAATAAGCGTAGTCTTTAATTATAATAGATACGCTTTTATAATAATTTGCTCGATAATAGTAACGTATGCTCTAAATCAGGGGTGGGCAGACTTTTCCAGGGTACGGGCTACTTCTAATTTTTGCAAGGTGTTGCGGTCCTCTCAGTAGAAGAGAAAGTATACAATGTAGTCGTACCTCCTTTTTACGATCCTCTATTTTACGAATTTATCTGGGTTTTTCTATTCAACGAAATTTTCTCTTACGGTTAGATTTTTTTTTCCTCCGTATTTTTTAAAATACCTTTTTTACTCGAATCCAAGCTGCACATTCCCCCCAATTTTAATGCTACTGAAAATCAGGCGGGGCTTAGAATCGAAAGGGGGAAAAAACTTGTTGTATGGGGTATTTAGAACAATTACAACTTCATGCATGTATTTAAAAGTTTATAAAACTGATAAAACAACTAATTACTCAATTCTTATGAGTTTTTCCTTTTAAATTTATTTTAATTTCGTAAAATTGGATATCGATAAACCATTTTAGACTGTTTTTCAATTTTCACAAAATCTTGTTGAGAATTTGGGGTGCGGCTTAGATTCGAATCAATACGGTATGTTTAGACCTTCGAATGATGGAATGATTATTAAGTCTCAGTGAAGGCGGTCACCCCAAAATGGCTTGGCAGTCCCCCGGTCGATCGCGATCGTCTTAATGCCCACCCCGACTCTAAATAAATAACTGAATAACGAATTAAACCAAGATTTGACAGGCCTAAGAATTCACTGCACATGTGTTCAAGTAAGGAACAGACATATTACGCATCAATAAAATTAAGATACTTAGACCCTTATTTTTAATTCAAAGAATTTTTAAGAATTGATATAATTCTTCTTGGGGTTTATTGAAGATAAAAATTTTGAATGTCCATCATTATCTTTTCTGCAACACATTCGCAAGATATATTTATTTCATAAATTCTTTATTACATACGTTATATGCTTTACGCAATAAAATAAATGATTTTTACGACTCTTTTTTGTATCTATTTCGGTTATTAAGGCTTGGTCTGCTAGAATTTATGTGGTCATATACGCGTTCGCATACATGAGAGAGAGAGATGCTGATCTTTCATTGAAATTTTATTGTTCCTTGAATGTCTTATTGTATTTTTATACCACATATTCTTATTTTATTTGATTTGGATTCTTATGCATATTTTTTTCTTTTTTATAGGGTCTTTATCTCTTGTCATCTCTCTCTTTCTCTCTCTGTGTATATATATAAAAAATTATATAAGAGAAAATCAACTCTTTCTCACTCACTTATCATGATACTTTCGAAACTATTAGACATACAGACATAACATTTGGCACGCATACTTCTTTTGTAGAGTAGAACGGGCGCTAAGAACAGGTTTTGTAAAATTCGATTCCCAAGGAAAGCTACGGGGGTGTTATAAACAAAACATCGCCTTTTTTTCTAATTGTTAGACCTACAGACTTGTAACCCAGCTGGTGTGTTTCTTTTATTGAATAAAGATCAGCTAAAAATGGGCTTTACGGTAAAGAACGCCAAAGGGGGTTAAGGAAACCTCACAGATAAAAAATATTTTCTCGTTTTCGAGCTACTAGATTTACAGACTTGAAATTTTAGAAAAATGCTTCTTTTGTTGAGTACAGTTTACTGAAAATCGGCCTTCGGGGTGGGGAGACATTATGGACAAAAATTCACTTTTTGAGCTACTACACCTAGACGCTTGAAATTTGGTAGATATGTTTCTTTTGTTGAGCACAGGTCTCCGAGAAAATTTACTCCCAGACGGGCGTGAAAGATATAAATACTTCTGTTTTAGAAATTCAAGCCCTATCCTTCTTAAATCAAGAGGCAAGGGCTATAAGAATGTTTTTGATATACAATCGAAAGATTTAAATAAAGCAAAAAAAAAGTACATTTCAAAAACTATATATATAGTCATACAACATCATGAAATACCAAGAGAAGCGGCTGGATAATGGTTAGTTTTGTATATATTGCAAGCTGATTTTTAATTTCCTACTATTAGTTCACACTCTCCCTAATATATATATATATATATATATATATATATATATATATATATATATATATATATATATATATATCTTGTTCAAATTTCAATCGTTAGTGAAATACTTTTTATTCAACCACTCAAGTTCAACTAAATTTTTTTAAACTTGTAGTGGATGACACTTGATGTTAATACAGTTTTTTCGAATATTAATTCATGATTTTTTTAATTAATGGAAAAAGTAACAAAAATAATAGTCCAACATCATATATAAAAGGGAAAACTATTCGTTGTGTCCCTGCAGTGCAGTGGATAGCACTTTTGACTTTCAATCCGAAGGTCGTGGGTTCGAATCCCACATGGGATGGCTTAATTTCTGGAAAGTCATTTCTTTTTACTACGCTATTTTATTGGAATAATTAAACTTAATTAATGAATAAATAGTAGCAAAAACAAACAAAAGATAGTCCAACACCATGTATAGAAAAGAAAAGGGGAAACTACAAGGAAACTCGCTTTGTATTTTGTCACTTAATATTGTGATTCTGTCATATGTATATACATATTTATATCAACTGTAATTATTTAATAAAAACTAACTAAAATAAAACTTCTCTTTGTTGACCTAAGTAGGAATTAACTGAAAAATTTTTTTTATGTACTTATACACACAAGATAAACCAAACGATGAAACTCTGATACGGTAAATACACATACTACAAATATAAAAAGTTTACATACAATACATTGAAACATAAAATACTTCAAATAATAATTTGTTTCCAAGAGCTTAATATTTGAGTGCAATCTATTTCAGAAATACTACAGAAAATCAGAAACGACACCCATTCCTTAAAAGTAACATTTTACCTCATTCTCACTTTAAAGCTTAATGACACTACTGACTTTTATTTAAAGTGGGAAAAGTATTTTAATTACAATGCAATCTACTTCGTGAAAAGGAAATGTATGTGTGGTATGGAAAGACGGCTACATGTTTATTCTCAAATATTTATTCAGAAAAATTCATTCAGTTCCGTGAAGTGTCGCCTAGAGTTATTACTGAATCACTCTTTACGAGAGTCAGTTTTAAAAGCACATTTTCTCGGAGAAATTTGTATTTTTAAGCAAAGTTTTTCATTTTTTTAATCGCGTTATTGTTTTCAAAGGGTTCCAAGATTCGAAGGAAAACTGTTTTGATTTCGGTAAATCCTTTAAAGAAAATATTTCTCTTACAGATGAATAAACTTAACTGAAGAGTAGTGATTCTCTAAGTTGAATATTTATTAGCACTCTTATCTCTCGGTCACATGTTTTACTTATGAAAAAAATAAGTTAATTTACATACGCCCATCTGATTTTATTAACCTACATGCATTTTAAAAGTCTCATATAAATTTGAATTTTGGAAAACTGAAGTACATATAATTCATATATTTTCACTATTTCAGTGTGCTTACAAGTAAAATTACGCACTAAATTACATATTGAAGCACCCACTTGTGCTGTTTTCCCTGCAGTGATACACTGCTTGTAGGAAAATTAAGTTGTATAGGAAAAGTTCGCTTCTCAGCATGAGTTTTTTTGTTGTTTTTTTTTTGTTGAGTAGAGATGCGCTAAGAACGAGTTTTGCAAAAATTAACCTCAAGCTGGGTTGCGGGGCATCATCCCCATTTTTGAACTATTAGACCTCGAAACTTGAAATTCGGTAAACATGTTTGTTTCGTTCAATAGTAATCCAAAAAGAATGGGTTTTGCAAAAATCGATTACGAAGGGGGTGGGGGTGGACGAGGGTGTTATGGATAAAAAAGATCCCTAGATCAGGATTACCAATTAGCGAAAAATTTGGCGACAAATAGTACCACCAAGGAACCATCGAGAAGTCTTACGGATCGACTCTTCAGGAAATTTCCATGAGATTATATAAGTGATCTTTGAGATAACGGTCGATATCAGAATTGTTTGTGCGTTGACTACGATAAGATAGTGAGACTTTGATTATCAGTCTGATTTCCTGCTGGTGGAACTGTTCTAGAGATCTGTTTCTAAACATGCAAAGCATGTTTATGACGAGTGCTTTTTTACATTACTGTATGTTATCTGTTAAAATATTTCTTTGTTTATATACGTCGATTTGTTTTCATGTAATTATTTTTTCGTTCTTATGCGCTAATATAAATTTGTTATTGTTTCATTAATTGGAGTTGTCAGCTGCTTTTTCTCCACTCAAATTTGAAACAATATTTATGCATGAATAAAAATGGAATAGACCTAAAAAGAAAAATAACAATTTTTTTTCAGATAATCATCAAAATATAATTGATTCAATCTAAAGAAAAATATCTATTGAATCCCCTCTTTTAGAAATTCTATTCTTTTCAATTCTTATTTCAAATTACTTTCAAAGATTGTTTCTAAGCAAAAAATAAAATAAATACGAAAGGATTTCAGGGCCTTTTCGATTTAAAAAAAATTGGCAGTAAGATCGGAGATAAGATTGTGAGTTCAGAAACTTTTTTAACTGAAGGATTTTAGATGAATTAATTCACTTTTTTCTTACTTTATTATCCTTCAACGAGAATATTTATTCTTTTACTTCTTCGTACTGTTGAATAAAAAAGTTCTTTTTAGAAGCGTTCTGACACCATTCTGTTACTGTTTTTACTAGAAAATATATTTTTTCCTATAAAACTATCTGTCTCAATAGAGTTTTTTTTATAAAGTAATTAAACTTAAGCAATAAAACAGAAAAATTTTTATTGTAATACATTTTCAATTAGTTACATAATTCTTTATTAATTTAGGCGAAATTAGAAAAACACTTGTAACATGGTTTTTAAAAAGTACAATTATTAAGTAGGTCATGCTTGCTAAAATGCTTTATTTTTATCAGATCATGAAAAAAAACCCTATAACCTTATTAAACCAAAACCGTAGCCAGTCGTCTCGGTGGCTTAGAGGTAGCGAACCCACTTCGTAACTTTAGGTTTATGAGTTCGATATCGGCTTGCATCGATAGATTTTATGGATGCAAAAATCGTAAGCACGCGCATTTCACATGGTTATGTGGCATGTAAAAGATCCCTTGAGTATCAATTTGGCTCTGGTATTCTCAACAAAATTAAATCATGGCAATATTTAGTATTTGATTCAGGCTTCAAAATTTTTTCACAATAGCCGCAACAAGATAATGCCACCGAGAACGTTTGGGAATTACCGTGTCTACAAAGACTTATTCGCCAAAATGCAGCCCATGAGGAAGAAAAAAACTTCATCGTTGCACTGGATCTTCGTAATGAACTACTGATGAACCTCGCAATTCTGAACTATGACCATGTGACGAGGATAGCAGTTAACTTGATTCACCAATTTTTTCTTCTCTGTGAAGGTTTGCTGGATATTTAACGCATAGAAGGGTACTTTGAAAAAAATGTTTTCTACAGTTTGTGTCTTAATTACTATCACGCAATAACAACGCAAATAGTTATTAGAGACTGATCTGATTATGTAGAAATAAGATTCACTAACGAGGACAACATTGTAGTGGTACTTTACTCTCATTAACTCCATATTTCATAACAAAATAACTTAAACATCTGGTCGAGTTCTTTGAACACAAGTTTTCATTCCACACACCGATCATTACTCGATACTCCACTCGAAAATCGTCGAACACAAAGATTTCGGTTTTAACGATTGGCCCAGCGTGACTATTAAATCATTTTTGAAGTTATGTCTGTTTGTTTTTTTTTTTCAAATATTCCTCTAGAATATGTGGTTAATTACTCTAACTCATAATCTCTCTAGCTTTTCCATAATAACTATAATACTAAACTTTAAAGTCAAAATTGACGATAATTTTCTATTCCATGTACGTAATAATACAATGATTGCAAATTATATAAAAAAAAGTAAAACAATTGATGTTATTCTATTTTATCTCAAGAAATGGAAATATCTAAAAACTATTTTTGATCATTTGCAAAGCTAAGGCTAGCTCTATAAATTTTCAATTTAGTTCCTCTTTTAATTTTTTCTGCTGTAAGTTTTCCCAAGACAACATAATAAAACTAGTACATCGTTTTTCTAAGATATCCAAAAACATGGGGTCGTCCCAAAGATGGAAAAATATCTCACTCTTGATATTTCTTACACAAAATTCCATATTAGGGGCTAGTTGTCATACATCAAATATAATTCTGTTACCTATTCTGAGGTTTCAATGACTTGAATAAAAGGGTCTTCTGCTTTGTGTACGTTTAAAGTCAAAAAAGTACTTCACTTAATTTATTTATCGTTCGGAATTCAAATAAAAAAAAAAGAAAAACAGAATACTTCGTTCTTTTTTAGAAACTGTATTTTTTTCCCCTTAAAAAATGTTTAGTGATTTTTGGGTTCTTTCCTTTGAAAAAAAGTAAATAAAGCCGGTAAAATGGATTTCCAAACAAAATAAACCTCAAGGAAGAAAAGTAAAAAAATAAAACTGTTTAACCCTTTATTTATCTACCGACGGTACTTATAAGTACCCACTCACTTTAAATTTACACAGAATAATCATTTTTACGAATACTCTGACGATACTTAGCACTAATATTCTTTTAAATCCACTCTTCAAAGATATATGGTAGCAAGGGTTCCATGATGAGTATTTTGGCGGGAAAGGCAAATAGTATGATAGTTTTCAGCGGATTGCGAAGAACGTCATTTTTGTTCCGAAAAAATAATTAATGTCAAAAGTCTCATTTTTTTTGTATAGTAATTAAGACCTTAGAAAACGATTTGACTATTTATTTTAAGTGAACAGTGTATATAATTAATTTTACAGTTGAATATCTGTAATTAATTAATTAGCTCTAACGGATTAAATTTCCCAAAGTTGAGTATTTTGTTTATGTATATCCCTTAATTTTCCATGTTGTGATTCAAAAGAGAAAATATTGCATGAAAAAGACTACAGTAAATCATAATGCAGTAGATAAAGGTTTAACTTACATCACCTTCAATCGTTCTCTGCTGAAAACATGCGAAAAAAATCTCGTTTATAATTCAAAAGAGTGACAAATTTGAGCAGTTTATTTTACTTTAGAAAAATAAATTCCTTTGAATCTAAGCATTATCATATTTTCTAAATGAAATATTTATTTCCACAATAAATATTCGTGCTTTTACTGTAATTCATCAATAATTATCAAGCTTTTTATATTACTTTTACTTTCATATAAGATAAATAAATAACGAAACGGGTAATTCATACGGTTAAAACCATACTTCCATAAATTCCATATAATCTCTAACAGCACAATTACAGTTAGTAAACTTCTCGATACTTGAGAAAGCAGATACTATTAAACGAAGAATTCTACTAAGGCCTAATAAACGTCTTGAAATTAATTTTGAACATCATGATCTTAATTCTGGATAAGCTGTGCTGTTCGTTGAATTCTAGTAAGCACATATTACAACGAGCGGAGATTCGGCATCGTTAATCAATTAGCGTTATGTGTTTTAATTGAGATCAAATTGGAATAATTAAGCTTATAAGGAACGTATGCAAATCGAGTTCGCTGCAATGCAAGCTGAAATGTGCAGGAAATATTACACAGATTATATTAGCACGATGGGTTGGTATTATTATTAATACCTCTTTTGTCTTAAAAAATAGAGTTGAACGAGAAAATCCAGCTGAAGCATCTACTACATAGAGTTCTCAAATATTACAAAGACAATATTGTAATCAAATAATACAATTGTATAGGCTATGGATTATTACCTTAAGAAAAGGAAAGCAAGTGTTTTGCTAGAAAGGCCGACTTATGTATAACTTTGCCTACTCATATATGAATCCGAAGAAATTTATGTACAGAAATGTATGTATTATACATTTAGAATTCTTCAGATACAAATAATTTAATTGAACTAATTACAATTTGTTTTGGCATGATTCTACTCTCTGGGGTCAGAACCCCTATGAATGTATAGTTTATAACTCAACCAAAAGCATGAGCGTATGATCATTACTGTTGCTCTTTAGAAATATTTGATATTATTCATGTACTGTATATTTTAGTACAGGGTATCTCTAGCTTTCGTTGCACATGGATCCATATTTTTTTTATAAATAGAGCTTTTTTGTTGAATTTTAATAAATTACAGTCCACTTTACTTGATTATTCCTTTCATTACATTTGGAGGTACTTTTCCGTTTAGCCGGCGCAGGTGATGAAGTCGCCAAAAATAATATGACGCCAAATGGAATATTCCCGCTGGTAATCTTTTACCACCCAATTTTCAAAATAAGTCGTGGGTTTTTCTTAAAAGTAACGTGTTTTTCATATTACATCAAAAATGGATGAAAAACAATAACTAATATATATTAACATTTTTTTTGTATGCGTATTGTGTATTCCCGCCAATAAAGCCTGCTTGGCGAGATTTGAGCCAGCGAAAGGGAAAAGTACCCTTTTGGATTATCCAGCATAAATTCTTCCTAAAAATTACATAATTAAAAATATGTTCGATTGCCCTCCACAACCCAAATATTATATGAATTAAATATAATTATACTTTCATATAAATTTTATATATAGGTATATATACTTTACATGAAAAAAAAACTTTGCTTTTCATGTAATATTTCCAACAGCTCTTGGCAAAATTATAATTCAACTGGGGAATTAATGCAGTACTTTTTAATCATATAACAGCCATAACATGAGCAAAGCAGCACACATTTAGTATGATTTAGTTTTGTATTGACGATTCTACTACTTCCGGCGAGCACATGTTCAGCTCTGGAAGTTGTTTTTTAAATTATTCTAAAATATTCCTCATAACTGCATATTATTAATTAGTGTATGACAAAGTTCTTGCAATCAATCTTGTGAATAGGAGATTGATGTTGTAAATCTTGCTCTTCTTCCTCAAACCAAAAGATCACCCATCATAATTGCAATGTAGAGGATTAAACATGGAGTGCGTCCAATTTGGACAACGAGTAGTTTTATTGCTTGCGAGTCAATCTAATTAGAGCTTGCATTAACTTCCTAATTCCGTTAAGAAAGTGTTTTCTGTTTCCATAATGCTGAGTCCTTGTTTATTATTTAGCTGTTCTAAAAGAGCTACTTTGTTTTAAGTTTTCCTCGAACAATTGTCTTACTTCATACGATCTCTTGAAAAATTTAAGTTAAAATAAATTATAGTTTTAAAAAAACCCTAAAAAACACGCTTTTATAGTTAATCAAACTAAAAAGTAAAAAAATAAATCTTAATACTAAAAAAAATGGTTATTGAGAAAATTAATGTCATTGTGGTGTAAAAGCGTGGGGTGCTCTATATCGATTGTTATAATTTCTTACTAGTTATTTGTATTCCGAAATGCAGAACTATTTAAAAATGAAGTACAAAGCACACACCCCACGGCTTTTACCATAATGGCATTAATTTTCTCGTTAATCATTTTTTTTCTTACATTAAGAATTATTTTTTTATTTTTAGTTTAACTATAAAAGCGTGTTTTTTTAAACCATAATTTATTTTTTATTTTTTTGGTTCGATCAACAATAAAACGTGTTTTTTAAGTTGTTTAAACTATCATATATTCATTGATGAATTAATCATTTTGTTTGTTGTATTTGTATTAACCATGAACGCTTTCGTTTTGGGGTTGTAACTTAGTCTTTTAGTCGCCAAATGGGAAATCGTTAATCCTGATTATCCTGATCAGGACAATGATACAAAATTATGAAATCATTTTATTTTCAACGGTCCTTAACAAGTGTGCAAAATTCCGAAATAATCTGACCTTTTAAAGTGGGTAAAAATCGAGTTTAAAGATTCCGTTACATACAGGTGAAGCTAATAAAAGCTTGTTAAAAATCAACATTCTCACGCATTTAACATTTCAAAATGAAAACCTAAAACCTACTAAAAATTTTAATATTAGCTGATCATTTTGCTAATATATTTTATGTCGAATAAAATATTAAAAGTAATACAATGATAAAAAGTTAAAACAATTTTGCCAGTTTGGTTTTAATCAGCCCTCCACGCTTAATGAACCGATATATATATAGGCAGCAGGGTTTCTCCCCACCTTCTGAATTAAACGATTCTTGTTCTGATATATCATGAAATCATCATAACTAAGCATAATTTAATCATGATTCAATATATAGTATTAAAATTTTTATAACTAATTGAAATGTTGTGTTTTAATTTGTATATATTAATATTCCGGCGTAGAACGCGTCCCTGTACTTTCAAAAACTTCATTTTTTATTTTTAGCCGGCTGGGTGGCGTGGTTGGTTTGTTGCTGGCCTTCGGCACCGAAGGTTGCGGGTTCGACATCGGCCCCAGTCGGTGGATTTTCATTCGACAGTTGCCATGTCGTATGATTATACGGCATGTAAAGAATCCTAGAGTGTCTGTTTGGCTTGGGTGCTCTCAGCAAAATTAATTTTTTGTGTACATTCGCAGCATCAGAGCTCAGGTTCCTCCATCTGGGGAGGAAACTGGGCGTCAAAATTACTTGTGACAATTGGTATCGCCTATATGGCGCCGCGTTAAAAAAAGATATCAGCACCTAGGTTTTCAAAGGTTAAAAATAACAATGCGCAGCCCCATTAGAAAACAAATTTTAGGCTCATTCGCCGCATAACACGGCAGTTTTTTTTTTACAAAGAAACCTGAAATGTGCATGCACAATGTACATTTGAAGTCATTGATTCGAAATATTATCCCAGGCTTTGAGCAATAGTATATTTCTAAAACCACAACCCTAACTCACAAGAAAAGAGGATGATGACATTTTCTTTAATAAGTCTGAATGTTTATGAGCTATGTTATTTCTTTTAAATGAACTGTGTGTTTTGATATATGTAGAAATTTAATTCTTTTATGCCCAACTTTTTTTTTTTTTAAAGCTGAATTATTTTTTACATTCGACGTTTAACGCACATCCGTAACTTTCGATTTTTTTTGCTTTAAAACCCCGTGTTAAATGCTGGAATATTAAACTTAATATCTCCTGGAATAACTTTCAGTTATATTCATGAATTTAAATTTCTTCACAATCTGTAGTGAAAATTGAAATTAGTATACCATTTACAAACTGCGCATCTATCTTTCTCTCTCTCTCTCTCTCTATATATATATATGACATCGCTTCATTCCAACACCGTTCAACCGATCACTATGCAAATCAGCTTGTATATGTATTTTTTGTGGAGAAGGTTTTTGTGCTATCCTCTTTGTTGCAGCTCCTCACCAGATGTAGCTACAATATACCAACTTCTGTACCGTTCAATCAATCGCCAAGTTGCTAACATGGTTATCGAAAATAAGGCCAACTTGGCTCTATCGCCAACATTTCGCTATGTTTCCACTGAATCACCATTATAATGTAAGGAACGGCGTTGCTTGCGAATATTACAATTTTAACATAAAATAAATACAACAGAAAATAATATTAACGTATTACACATCCAGTTATAAATTATTTACACTATTTTAAGCGTTCATTACGTAACAATGTCTTACTTTTGCTGAGAAGAGTTTAGTTTAGGAAGGTGTTTTCAAAAATCGACCCCTAAAAGAGTTACGGGGAGTTATAAATTTTTTAAAAAATCCTTTTTATTTTATATTAGATCTACAGACTTAAAATTTAACAAATGTGGTTTTTTTTGTTCAGCTGAGATATGCAAAAAGTTTTTTCTTTTTTTTTTTTTTTTGTTTAATTTGCAATTCACTTAAAATTAACTCATTAAAAAATTATTTATCCTACAATCAGTATTGTTTAATTTTTCAATTCACCCGTGCGAAGAACGAATATACCAGCTAGTATACTATATTTTATATAAAGTTGCATCATTTTTTTTTATTAATATTACATCGTATTAAACCTTCTATTCGTATTCGTATTTCACATCATCATAACGACACTTGCTCATTTCGCGCCGTTAGAATTTCAAAGCTCACAAAACAGATCATTATTTCTCTTCGAAGGACAATTCTTGACTTAGAATGATAAATCACTGCAGAGTAGCGGCGCAACATTTAATTTAAGTGTCGCATTTGTTTCAGTCTGGACTAGGAAACGTGAACTCGCCGGATGTCTAATGCTTTTCCGAAACCGCTTTTTGTCCTATGGTGTCTGATAGTGGGATTATGATCCTCTCTAAGTAAGGCAAATTACGCCTATTTTCGGAGCTACTTTAATTTGCTAATTTATGTGCAGTTTATCAAGGGAGATTGAACCTAATTAAATCTAATGAATAGAAGCTCTATCAGGCATCGTTCGATTTATTTTTCTATTTTTTGAATTGGAAGAAATCAATTTCGAAGAAATTGATTTTTACTTTTAAAATACTTTGGGTTCAAAAATAGTGATGTATTAGAGAATTAATTGAAATTTTAGAAAGAACACAAGTAATATAAAAATATTTTAAGTCAATTCCTACTTATGTCAACAACAAAGAAAAAATTTATTTTGGTTACTTTTAATTAAATAATTACAATTCATAAAAATATGTATGTACATATGACAGAATGACAATATTATGTAACAAAATAGATAGTGATTTTCCTAGCAATTTTCCTTTATATATAGGGTGCTGGACTTTTTTGCTTGTAACTATTTATTCATTAATTAAATTTAAGTATTCGAATAAAATAGTAGAATAAAAAAAGAAATCACATTCTCAGAAATTGGGCCATCCCAGGTGGGATTCGAACTCACGACTTTTGGATTAGAAGTCCAACGCGCTATCCATTGCACAACACGGACACAACGAACGATTTTCCTTTCAATATATGCTGTTGGGCTATTATTTTGTTTGTTATCACTTATTCCTTTTCCAATATAATCAATGAATTAATATTTGAAAATACTATATTGATATCAAGTGTCATCCACTACAAGTTTAAAAAAATGTATTGGAACTTGAATCGATGAATAGAAAGTACTTTAATAACGATTGAAAATTTGAACAAGATCTATATATATATATATATATATAAGAGAGAGAGAGAGAGTGAACTAATTGTAGGAAATGAAAAAGAAGTAAGAGGAATAAAGAAAAAATTCATGTGGATTTCCACAACTTAAATTTGAGATCTCGCTTAACATAATACATAGACTCAATAAAACTATATCTTTTCTTTCGTTATAGTGCACAGTGACTCCAAGAAAAAATTTTCGTAAAAATAGAATATATCAGTGAATTCTTAGTGGTCCTTTTCATAAATATAAATTATTGAAAAACTAGATAAGTGAATGTACTGTTTTATATTTTAATCGAATATTCATGTTCTCCAAATACTGAATAATTAGACTTAAAACTTAATCTCAATTCTTAAGATACAATGTAAGCGACACTCCTAAATAATAAACAGAAATACGGAAGTCACGTTTTTCTTTGTCTAATGCAGAAAAAGCCAGCAGTATATGCTATTTTCCAGTATGCATATATGTTATGAGTATAGCCAGTAGTATATTTTATTTTAATTATTCTGAACATTACAACAGAATATATATTGTTAGTATAATTGCTCTATTGATTTATATAATTCAACAAGACTATAAATTACAATAATTAGATATCATTTATTAGGTATCAAAGGAATAAACTTAAGATATTTTAGGTTGCTTAAAAAAATGTACAATGGAATCAAACACAAGGCACTGTCGAATACTTTGTTGTCAAAAGTTAATCAAATTCTTAAGGCTGTTTTCGGCTAATGTTAAAGAATAGGGCCGAAATTCGGAATATTTTTTCAGATATAAAAGTGCTCAAACACTAATATTATTTTCTGGCTTCCCTATCCTGTAGAGCCGGGGTAGGCATTGCGTCGATCGCGATCAACCGGTGGACCGATGAGACATTTTGGGGTGACCGTCTGAAGATTTTAACAGTTTGTAATTATAAACGGAAATATTCAAGATTGGATGAAGTATGCAGACTATATATGTCTTCTACTGACTATAACAACGAAAACTAAATTTAGATAAAAATCTTTAGATAAAAACTAAGATAAACTTAAGACAAAAATAATGTCTTTTTTTATGTATTTTGAATTATTTGTATGTAAATGTATCATTTGATATTATTATAATTGTAGCTATTATTATTATGTTTTTATTTTGAGTTTTGCTTTAAAACGCAGTTATAAAAGTGTTATTTTTTTTATTTTAGTTCTGTAAGTACATATTCCGTATTTATTATTAATTTATAATAAATATCATAGATCTTTTTCTACCTCAGCTCACTTACGGCACTGGGCATTGGCACTCACAAGAATTTTTCGAGGGGGTGGTCGAGGGTCGAATGTCTACTATTCTGGTGGCATACCTCAATACGCAGCCAAACATATTTTGTAGATTGTCGGGAACAAAAAACAGTAAAAAATAAATTACTAAATAAATAATCAGCATTAAATAATAAAAAAAGTATTAATAACAATTACTAGATTAAATTTATCGTACTGTATACATAGAATTAAGATCAATCGGTACAAAAAATCAAGGGCTGTGGGGGACGGTCCGGAACATTGATCCCCCCCTCTCCTTGTGTGCGTCGATTGATTGATTGATTGAATATTAACGTCGCACTGTTCAGCTACACGAGGGCTTTTGGCGACGGACCACGTAATTTTGAACCATGGTCAAGTGACGTGGACGACACCTGAGCTGGCACCACCCTCTCCTAACTACCACACCACACCAACGGGAGGACGTTTCAGCTCTCGACAGATTTAATGTGCATCGCTGCCCTACACGGCGGGTCTTTAGTGGTACTGGGCTCGAACCTGTGACAAAGCAAGCCACAGTCCGATACCTATACCACTCGGCTACCGCGGCCACTCCTTGTGTGCGTCATAGACATTGGGTGGACCGCAACAGATTGAAAAAATTAGAAGTAGACCACTCCCTGGAAAAGTCTGCCCACCCCTGATGTAGAGAATCACTTACTTTATCGTACTGCTCAATTTTATCCTAGTTGACATATTTTTTCTTTTATAAAATGTGTTTCACCTTTTTTCTCCTATACCGTAATGCTAAAGGAGCTATCCCTTTATACGTTATAAGGAAAAACTAATTATTTATGAAATATTTTTAAATTTTAAAAACACTATATTATAAACAAATGCAAGACATACAATGTCACAAATCTTTATAAAAATTGAGCCATTTTTGCTGTTTGAAAATGTGTTCCGGTTGAAGTTCACACTCTTGTTTGTATGGAGAAAACAGCCTTAAAGGAATTTTTAACTATATAATAGGATAAAAAGACCATTCTTTTTACATATACATTCAATTACTTCCAAAAAAGGAGCATTACAGTGTATTAAATAATCACAGTAATAATGTAGCGATCAAAAAGTAAATAAAAAAAGAATATAAATAAATACATTAAAATACACACATGTGATTACTAAAATATCACAAATTATTCTAGAATAGTTCAATTCTTGCATTCAAAGAGTTAAGAAATTACGAGCTTAAACTAAACATATCAGATAAAAATTAAAATAAAAATTCCGTTTTTTCCTCCCTCTTTATGTTTTTGGATTTTCTCTAAGTTACAGCCTACTTAACAGTATTCATTAAATTAAACACAATATTAAATATGAATATTACAAGCTTTATGCCAAATAATCATACAATATTTGCAGTTTTATTTTTTGTTCATATTTCAAGAGAGTTGGTACACTACTCTAAAAATTTCTACACCATAACAACGTGATAAATTTGAGCCACGACAGATTTAACATGCATTAGCTCATATCTTAGGCAGGTCTTTAGTGATGACACCGGGACTCAAGGCCTCAACTTGAGCGTCGAAAAAAAATTTAAATATAAAAGAGGACAAGTTTACGACAGACATTTTCCCTGCCCTATTTTTCCACCTGCATCAAAAAACATTGACAATGATTTTTTTCAGGATTGACAAAAGAGTAGTTTTCATTCATAAGCACCAATAAATATTATCCTCGTCACACTGGGCGTCAAAATTATTGAAAAGCAATTTATATTCAACCTATATGGTGCCACACTGATAAGAGATACCAGTTCTCGAGGAATGTACTAGGTTTTCAATGGTAACACACCAATCCGCAGCCCCATTAGAAATTTTAAAAAATGCTCTCCCTGGTGCGTGTTTTCTCACGCACCAGAAATAATTCTATGCAAATTTCTCGACAATTCAACAAACTTGACCAGCAAAAAAATATTTTTGATTTCCTGTACCTTTAATATAAGTACGAATATCACTAAAATTTGTTCTAATGGGTCTATTCGCGAGACTTCGCTAATCCTCTTGGGGTAAATCTATTTCTTTTAAATGTTGTTCTATCGAAAATTTTCTGCCGAAGAAATCACGGTTTATGCAAATGAAGGGTTATATTTAAGCATTAATTTTTAGGTACGAGAAGTCAGTAGTGGTTAGTGGAAAGTAGTCCAGAGTTAGTCAAAGATTAAATGCTAAATGATCAAAGATCGCTAATTGACAATTTACTCGATAAGTTAGAATTTAATAATAACGACCGGAGGTTGAACAACTGAGAACGAAATTACGATAATTTAGACCGTAGACACCCTAGCGTTCCAAGAGTAAGTTAATTGAATGATAATCAGCTACTACTTTTTCTGCTATGTAATTGCCCTTATACTTAGTAGAAGTGTGCATTTCCTACCCTGGGTAGTTAATTTAAGTGAAAGAATTATAAATTAGATTTGTTCTGATTATGGCTGATCTTTCTCCTAGCCCCCAAACACCAATAAACGCGACAACGTGTTTATCACATTGATTCATTATTTACAGGCAAGAAAAGGGAAAATTTTCAAAAAGAAAATCATTGCAATAGATTGCTTTTGCAAACCATAGTTTACGTGTCTATGTATTCACTACAGGAGATATTGCAAAAATATTAGCAATTCTGACTAGATATTGAATAATAATGTTACACTTTCGAAACAATATCATTCGCACGACATTTTTATTACATTGCCTGTTTGAGGAAAATATATATTCACCTTCCGGCCGGTGAATTACTGTAATCTCCAACAGCGTCTTTGTTGGCTTCACCAAGGTGAGCCTTTGAAACTTTTTCTTATCATCTCGGAAAGTGTCATCCACTTCATAGTTTATGGAGTTTTACAAAGTTGTGAAAAGCTCCTGGAGAAATGGAGACGGCTTTGATAAAAACCGACGTGAGATATGACAGTCTACATTTAAATGCTTTTTTCCTGCTGCTTTTTTTTTTGCTACGTTGTGGTGCGGTAATTTCTTTTCCTTCAAATGTGGTTTCCAAATCAAATTGTCTAGAACGTTTCGAAATGTTATGTAATTACCTCTCATGCGAAAGAAAAAGATTATTTCAGTTTTAAACTTTTACGGGGCAAAAAATAATTTAAAGCTCATAAATTTTTAAGTTTCAGGAAAATAATTAAGAGTTTAACAATGCGTTTTAACCCTTTACCTCCAAACGATAAAAAATGGCGGGAAAAGTATTTAAATATTTAAATTTAATGAAATACTTATAGCAGAGAAAACTTTATTTCAAATAAAAATTAAGTTGAAAAGAAATAATAGTAGACTTGCAATATCGCTACATATATCAATGTCAAAATATTTTATTTATTGAGAAAAAACATCGACAAATAACAAAAAAGATTTGTTATTTTTGACATAAATATTGCCTTTTAACACGGGTATGTTTTTGAAAAGTGCATGCTTGACAATTTACAGCAACTTTACATTTGCGTTTTAAAAGGTTTTATTTTGAATCAGTGTTTTGCAAAAATAAATACAATAAATAGAGGGGGAAACTATGCAATATGTTGAATGAGCAGTTCTAGATAATTAAGGGGTGTTTTTTAACATTTAAATTGGAACGATGTATTTTTAAACATCGAGTTTCTTTAGCTGATTATCATGTTCACGTTTTTATCCGAATCCATTTGTCTTTAGAATTTTACGTATTTTTTTTGGCCCACCATACTTGTTTTTCTCGGTCACTATATTTCTTTCGAATCAATCTCATTTTCTCTCAATGAATTTTTTCGATAGTTCAAATTCCTTAAAATCAGTTTCCTTTGAGGAATATGTTCTTAATATTCTATAAGCTCTTTGTAAATGAAAATAGCAGTATAAACTTTATTCCAATACAGCCTTTATGATACAAGCCTGATCGAATGGAGATCAGAAATCCATAGCTACAAACTCATACTGTAAAATTATTATTTCAAACATACTCTGTTTCATAAATCAATCGCTGAAAAAACATCAGTTTCACAGTAACATGAAATGATTTGTTTTAATGAATATGTTATAATTATAACTCTATTAAAATATTTATAAGAATTTATAAAACCTATTTGCCCCAAAATATATTTCAGCTTCTACAGTATTTTGTAAAATGCAATATGAGTATGCGCTCTTAAACAAAATTAACTACGAAATTTAAGTACATTTTAATTTATAAAATGATAAAAATTGATTCATAAATCGAAATCCCAACAAAAAAATAAGAATAAAAATCAAGTAGAGTTAAAAAAAATAATGAGATCAAAAATTTAAATGGGTTTCATTTATAACATTACGTGAGATGGATTTGATATGTCTGTAAATTTAAGAAATTATTTTATCTTTACGTTAAGCCTTTTACATTCAAGTCTAGAAATATTTCACCATAAAAAATTTTTTATTATAATTTCATAAAAGAATTAATTTCTAGTGGGAGCTAAATTAGAATATTTCTTTCATAAATATAATATTTTAAATCTAAAAAAAACATAAATCAGAAGCAAATCGAGATCTTTCTTGCGATGTTTTAAGTAATAAATTATCTTACGTTTTTTAACAGCAGCATTTCTCCAAATTTTGCAAATATTTACAAATACATGAGGTTGTCACGTGAAGAGTTTCAAAGGAACGAATGCAAATCTCTTATCAATAGCAATTGAAATTTAAATCGATTTCAAAGTATTTTGGTACTTAGAGGACAGATTCTCAATCTGATTAATATTTTTTGAATTAGGTCACACTAGACTTTAGATTCTTATTTTTTTTAAAATTCCTACAATAAGTTCTCTCTTTCTCTTATATATATATATATATTATAATTTGTCCATTCAAGTTCAAATACATTTTTTTCAACTTCTAGTGGATAACACTTAATGTTAATACCGTTCTTTGAAATATTAACTCATTAATTAAATTAAAAAATGAATAAATAGTAACAAAAAATAATAGTCCAACAGCATATATAGAAAGGAAGATTGCTCGCCATTCAAATGGGAGTGGCCCAGTTTCAACGATCATTTCAAAATAGGTTTTAAGAGCTTCTAATTACCGTAGAGGTTAAAGTAAGATATTTTTAGAAAGGTTAAAATCTATACAATTTGAAAATGTAAAAATTTTAAATTGTCAAGAAGATAAGATTTTAGCTTTCCAACACCCATTTAGAAAAAAGGCTTTAAGACCCACTTTAAATTAATAATTATTTCACTCTCCATACTACAGTCATTTTGCCACAGAGTTTAGAGAGAGAGAGAGAGAGAATTAAGTACCTTTCGAATACATAATTCATCATCACGACTCGTCAAGCATGTCCAAAAACATTTTTCTATTCTGAAATGTCAAAGTCCGTGGAATAAAATATAAAAGCAGAAATAACTTTGTAACAAAAGTAGAAATATTTTTTCATATAGATAGAATCCATGCACGAACCACCGAGATAAAAAAAAATAGCAACCAAAATACAAATTATAATTGCAAGAGTGCAATTAAAACGTAAAATGATCCGAAGGAAGTATGTTCAAAATATCAAATAAAAAAGAGAAAAGTTTAAGATTATGATGGATTAAAAACTTGACAGAATTTGGAACTGAACTATTCTTAAGAAAGAAATACGAAATGCCAAGTTATAAAGGGAAGCATATCAGTATGGTAAAGTTGTGCCAATCCGCATTGGTTCAGCAGAAATACCATGAAAATTTTCATTTTGTCTCATCATAAAGAGTACACAATTAATCTTATTACTCTATATAAGGATATCGCATGGATTAATCAATCTCGTTCCATATTTTACTCAGTAAATTGTATTTTTGGTACTTGCGTATTATCGTAACCTATTGGCGACATTTTATGAAACGAAGCACATTATGGGTTCAATTCATGAAGTCACTTGATAAAAACAAACACGTGTTTTCCATTGAATTCAAAACAAACATTAAACTAATTGTACTTGTTGTTTTATTTGTAAAACACAGATAAAATTTCAAATTTCATATTTGGGTAAAGATGTTTAAAAGTTAGGAAACAAATTTCTTCAAAAAGATTATTTTAACTTTGGCGATTGTTGTGATAATACGAAAGTTATATTTTTAGTTATACGAGTAATCGTTAAGTATAAGGAAGTAGTTCTGTGATTAAGTTAAATTGTGATACTTTCAACAACTTAATTTTAAATATCGTATGTACACTTTATATATGGTAAATATAAAACATTGTCGTTAAAGATTTATGTGAATTAGCGAAGAATTCATTATTTATGTAAAAAGTCTTACGAAATTTAAAGCATTATCGAAAAATAAATTTTACATTAATAGAAAGTAATTCATAATAAATGGAATATGGTGAGGAAAAAAACTGTTTTTCTTATATTGTCAAGTATAGATAAATAGTTCAATTGGCTTATTTGTAAAGGCATGGGGTTCTATTCCAATTATGAAAAATTCTCTCGAGTTGAAATAATAAAATAACTTATATTTCCTTCCAGTAAAAAGATGTAAAATGTTTTATAAATAAATTTATGAACATTTTCATATATATAATGAGATATATATATGTATAAATATATATTGTATAACATTACATTCCACACATACTTAAAACTTGCAAAATAGCATACTTTAAAAGAAAACATACATGCATCAAAAACGCGAATAGGCTCTATGAAACCTTAAAAGCAACAGAATAATGCTATTAAGATTAATGGGAAAAAAATTTACAATTCCCATCTGACAAGCTACAAAGAGAAAAATAAAGGAACTATTTGACACTTTTAAAAAATTGTGTAGGTGGATTTATAAGAGAGCATAAATTTTCTTGACACATTTAAAAGCATCTTTATGTTTAGAAGAAGATTAAAAAAATTTAAAGAAAACGTTAAAAGTAATAAAAACACACATAAAATATAGATATCAAATATGTTTTCAAAAATGAAAACAACAAAAAAAGGAAAGGAAAAATAAAAAATAAAATGGAAGATGGTTTATCAGATATATGGGTTTTCACACAGATGTGTGAAAATTAGAATCGGAAAAGAAACTTTCAAAAACATAATTTTAACTGTCAATAGCTGAGAGAAAAGCGTAATAAATATATAAATATTGTTTTCTTTTTCATTCTTAGTACGCAAAGTTTACATAAGATTATATATATATTTTACATTTCCCCCCAACTCTGAACTAAACGAAATTCTAATCATCCCTCTAACAATAATAAGTTTAGCAAAAAAAGTTTTTGCAGTTTAACTCAGAAGAGAAAACACTAATAAGACAAAGTGTAAACAAACTTTCATATTTAAATTTCACAGCTCCATTTTTCTGCCAGTAAATTTGAAAAGAGTTTAAAAATTCTAAGATATACTCCAGCGCTCTAATGTACCTCAAACAAAAGAGCTTTATGCATATTTATAACATATAAATACAAAGTTTGGAGCGTTCTTTTAACATTTTCACTCTTGCATATATTTTCTATCGAAAATAAACTCAAAACCACAAAAAAATTCTTTTTCATTATTCTTAAAGCAAAGTTAAAGCAAAAATAAACAAAATTTTTAAAATTTCTTACGAGCAAATGGTATTTTCCGCATATCGAGTAACCTTTAAAATAAGCTTTCATTCATCCTTTTCCATGCGAGATGTTTGCATGCATAATTAACCTGGCTTCGAAATGTATTCTAATGAGAAAACAAGTAACTACTCGGTGCTCGGGAAGATGAAACGTCTTTTCTAACATGCACACTTAGATGAATACAAATCAAAGATTAATAAACTCAAATAAGGAGACATGGCTCGTTTATAAGGCATGTATAGCTTAAGTATTCGAATCATAGGATGGAATGAATTTGTCCACGCCAACGGAAAACATTTAGGGATAAAGTTACTACATTTTGAGCATTAGATGATATCGGGATAGGCAATTTAATAAACGAGAGACATTCAGAAAGTAAATTGCTTAAGGGTCGGTAAACAGAAACAAAGCATAGCTGTTTGAAAACATCAATTTATTGGAAAAGATAAGCAATCTTTCAGATATTTCTCAACATAAAAATGATCGGATATATAATCTTATCCTGGGATCAATTTTCGTATTCCTGTGTCGTAGAAGGCCGCCGCTTGGGATTACGTCTTTGTTATTGAGAAAGGAAAAACTCGAGAGGCATTTCTGCAGGTTCAGGAAAAGGTTCTGCAAAATATATTGTCATAACTGTTCTATGAAGATGTCATCAACGAGCAACGGACGCCCATAATGTTTATCAACATGTTTATTCTGCTTATCAAATGAAAATGAAGACAAAGCATAATATCCGACAGTGGAGTAACGAAAAATATTAACCACCTCCCTGCAAAGTCAGGTCTTGTCTTTGACATGTTATAAATTTGTTAAATATGTACTACCAAGGCTTTGGACCCCCTTAGAATCTTGTCTCCCTTCCGCGATGCGGGGGTTGCGGAGGTGTACTGCACGCTACGCCACTGGTATCTGACTCTTCAATAGGTACTAGAAACAAAGAATTTTGATCGCCACCACATTCTGTGCCTTCTAAAGTGTTTTCATGGTAATTGTCAAAACCTCATACTATATATACTTCGCAGCTGGTGGGAGAAAGGTTGTGAGAAGACATCTTTGGCTACTGCAACGACATTAATCAAAGCGTTCGGGACACAACAGATTAGTTAAGTGCAAGGGCGTAACAACCGCCGTATCAGCCGCATCAATCATATGGGGCCCCCAAGTTGTAGGGGCCCCAAAAAATGTAAGCAAAAATTCGTAAGATATTAAGGGCCCCTAAACCAGGGCCCTCAAGGAATTTTTGATACAGGGCCCACTCAGAACTAGCTACACCAATGGTTAGTACATAGATGTTGAACATTCTAGATGCTCAAATTCATGTATCATAACTGTTCTATCTATAAATTTCCATTTAAAAGACTTAAATTTATATATTTTTTATTGCTTTTAAATGATTCATTACCTGATGAAACAACATAAGAATAATAGATCATATCTCAGTATTTTTCGTCTGAATTTTGAAATGAAAAATACTAAGAATTTTTATAATAATATTTACATTAACCTTTAGATTTCAAAGAATTAAACTCAAACTCAGTGACGCAACAGCCCATGAGGTCTAGGGCCTACAGTGCCCATCCTAGTATATGTGACCATTGGGTGCTGAGGTGCATGAACAGATGTCCCGATCAGGTGGTAGGTCTGAAGTGAGACCCGCAGAGTTTAAGTCCCCAAACAAGCTTCGTACTCATTTATCGACCCACAGCAGTAGGGATGAAAGGCTGAGTAGACTTCGCCCAACCCGGGACTTGAACCCGGACCTGTACTGTTGAGGCGCGATACGCTACCACTCGACCACTGGGCATCATTAAAAGAATTAGGTAAATGTAATTATGAAAATCATACAAGAATTCTTATTAGCATTGATATCGTATTTTATACTTCATTTTTTGTAAAAGTATCTTATAAATGGAAATTAAATTGCCACTGCAATACCGTGCAAATGGTACTCTATAAAAGTGGTGCCCAATCCCCGGGCTGCATACAGGTTATGGTCCTGTGGATCAGATAATACCGGGTCGCAAAGGAACAATAAATTGTTTCCAATTTATTTATTGTGGTGTATTTTTCTCGGGTTTCTACGACTTTTTATGAAAATCACTTTTTATTCTGTGTTAAGTTACTGTATATTCATTTTTGGTGTAATTGTATTTTATTCTGGAGACATTATTACAAACAATTAAATTAAAATTATTAAATCGAAACAATTTAAAATATAAACAATCCACGCCCCCCTCACCTTCCCACAGGATCGCGGTGAAAATTTCAAACGTTGGCCGGTCAAGCTATTAAATATAAGAAATACATAATTGCATGTTTCAATTTACGATTCTTTTAAGGTATCCGACAACGTTCGGAACCGTGATTTTAAAAAAGCGCATAAATGGATAATTTTCCTGATATTTAGTGTCACTCAGGTTAGAATACATGCATAAAATTGTTTCAAGGACATTTTGACAAAAGAATTGATTTAAATACAATATTTTGGCAAAAAATTAATTTAGAATAATCTGTTTTCAAAATGTTCTCCTTTTGTGAAAAATGCTTATATTATAATAATATTTTGCCTGTATATACTTCAGACATCTCTACAGAGGCTCAACCAGAATTTTTGAAACATTCACATTATTTTCAGAGTTACCACCAATTGAAATAATTATTGGCATTTTTTTCTTAAAATTGCTCCCCTCTGTTGTCGTAAAATATGAATAAACCCACTTTTAAGTTATAAATTTCAAAAACTCTAATTGGGCCTCTGAACAGAGGTCTGAGCTATATACAAACAAAATATTATTCTAATAGAAGCATTTTTCACAAAAGGAGAACATTTGGAAAAAAGATTATTCTAAGTTAATTTCTTGCCAAAATATTGTATTTAAATAATTTTTTTTGTCAAAATGTGATTAAAGCAATTTTATGCATATATTCTAATCTAAGTGACACTAAATATCATGAAAATTATCCATTTAAGCGCTTTTGAATATCACGGTTCCGAACGTAGTCGGATACCTTAAAATAAAAGATCAAAAAGGAAAATTTGAATGCCAGAATTGCAAACCTCAAAATACGTGGGCACAAAGCCGGAAAATGAAAAGTATGTTTATTCCTTAAAGCTATTGACTCTTATATAATATTTCTTTTATGAAAGATTAGGCAACGCTATTGACCACGCTCTAAAGAATGAATATAAGCTTGCAAAAAATTCACACGTAGGTAATAATTTTCTTTCATATCTATGCGATTGATATTCGGCACCGTAAAAGATAGATACGCTCTATGTGAAAAAATACGTTTTTGATACAACTTAATCCTTACTGCATCATGACACTGAAAATAATAAGGGAATAAAGAAAAGTAAAGACGCGGCACTTTCAGTATTTTTTTTTCAAATCCACACAAATACAATTCTGAGAACTTGACGTAAAATCGATTATTTCCCTGAGAAATAACCATCGAAGCATGCAAATTCGAAAATAAGAATGATTTTTCAACAAAAAAGGTTTTTTAAAAAAATAAACACATTCGGATTTTATACTCCTTTTGTTAAAATTATTCGGTACAGTAATTTTTTTCAGGCACGGAGAGGTTAAAATGATTTGAACATCTCTATTTCTCATTCAAAATAAATGTTATTTACTTTATCATATTTTATTATGTGTATTGAAAAATGGAGTTTTCATCTGGCAATTTATTACTTTTCTATCTTATTTGTTTCCTTGCGTAGTTCTACTTTATTTATCATAGAAGAAAGTGTTCGTAACAAAATAAATGCGACGTTGTTAAAAAGAATATTACCTAAAATATATAAGAATATAGTGAGAACTTTATGAGGTAATGCTTTTTTAGTAGTGGTAATAATTTTTTTTTTACTTTTTCAGTGGTAATAATTTTTTGTTCAAGACAAAAACATTTCGTAAAAAAAGACATCTATTAATAATATAATATTAAAAAAGAATAAGATAAAAATATGAATGATCATTACTGTGAAAACAATGGTTGCTTCAGAATATAATTAATATGATACACACACAAATTATACAAAACCAAATTGCTTCACTAATTAGCTGTTAAGCTATATTTTTTAAATGTTAAAATAGTTTTAATATATTTGATCTTTATATAAAGTTTAATATACTGTAAAATCCGGCGTATAACACGAACTCCCTTTTTTACGAAGGAACCTGAAATATACGTGTGCAATTATTTTATGTTTTTGGAGGTATTATACCAAGATTTTTTTTAAAAAATTTAATTAAAATTTTTATTTCGATCAAATTTTTTGTATTAAAAGCGCGCGTTATACGCCGGATTTTAACGTATATAAATTAATTCAGGAAAAGATCAATAAAATTTAGGAAATCCTGGATTTCCTTTTAAGTATAAATACGTTTTATTTTAAATCAATGATCGCAAAACCGTCGATCGCGAGCTACTAGTAGCTTGTGGGGTCACATTTTCAGTACATCACGTAAACCTTAACCTTACCTTACACTTGGCTCACCTTAATTCCTCCATTGACTGAACTGACTAAGAAATCTGGGTACTTTTCCGTTTCGCCGGCACAAATCTCGCCAAACAGGCTTCATTGGCAACAACACACAATATGCACATAAAAAAAATGTTAATAAATGTTAGTTCTCATACGTTTTTCATCTATTCTGATGCATTATGAAAAATACGTCACTGATAAGAAAATACCGAGACTTGTTTTGAAATGTGGTGGTAAAAGGTTACCAGCGGGAATATTCTATTTGACGTCGGTTGTACTATTTTTGGCGACCCTATCACCTGCACCGAAGAAACGGAAAAGTACCAGTCTGTTATTACATTTTTATTCAATTCCTACTATTAACTCACACTCTCTCTATATTTATTTATTTATATTGGTGGAATTTTCAATCGTTAATAAAATTCATTTTAAAGTGTTCAATTGAGCTGAAATTTTATATACATGATTATTTTGGATGTAAATACAATAATTTAATTATAATTAATAAAAATTAATTGATGAAAATACAATAATTTAATTATAATTAATAAAAATTAATTGATTAAAAGTAATAATTTAAAGAATTACAAATACAGCCACGTTGGCGACTTAGCGACCATTTTGGCGACTTGTTTCAAAACTTGAAAAGGTTTTTTTCTCACGTTTTAAAGCATTCCGTTGAACTGAAATTTTATGTACACTATTGTTTTGAGTGACAATACATTACTTTAATGATAAATAATAAAAACTAATTACCACTTAATGTTGTGATTCTGTCATATATATGAACATATTTATATTAATTCTAACTATTTAGTAAAAAGTAGCTAAAATAAAAATTTTCTTTGATCGAAGTAGGAATTGACTTAAAAAAATTTTTTTTATGTTACTTGTTTATTACTAAATAACTTAGTTTTCTTTCTTATGTCCAATTCATTTGCAGGTCCTTTTTGTTGTATACTGTTTAATTAAAACTGATTTCATTTTTGCAGAAAATGTAAGTTCATTGGCAATAAGCAATTGCAAATTTTTTTTTGAAAAAAACTCTTTCGGTTTGTAATTTACAATAAAATTTAAAAACAATACGGTAGCTCAGAAGGTTCATAATTTTGGTGACTACTGGTGTTTGAATCTATTCTTTTTTATTTTTTATAAAATAAAATCCATTAATTTTTAAAAAATATTGCAAAGGTAACATCGATATATTGGTACTTCTCCGTTTAGCCGGTGTTGTCAATGAAGTCGCCAAAACTGATACAGCCAATGCCAAACGGAATATTCCCGCTGTAACATTTTACCACCACATTTTCAAAACAAATCGTGGTCTTTTCTTAACAGTAACGTCTTTTTCACAATGCATCAAAAATGGATAAAAAAAACCAATGAGAACTAATAATTATTAATATTTTTTATGTGTATATTGCGTGCTGTCACCAATAACGCCAAGTTGGCGAGATTTGCACCAGTGGAACGGGAAAAGTACTGATATATTTTAATACTTTTACATAAATTTCAGAACGCTTAGCCTTATTTTGAGCCACTTGAATAGATCTACAATTCATATAAAGTCAAACTCAGAAAAAGGTCAAGTTAAAAACTAAAACACAAAAAAAGATAGTCATTTATTAACAAGCTGATAGAAAATGCAACAATACTTTTTTTCTCTTAAGTTCAGCTTGATTAATCAGGAGAATCAAACAACTTATGCAGGGTCAGATTATGTAAATTACAATAAATAATTCACGAGCGCTTCATTCGCTTCAAGGTTTGTAAAATAATGCCTACAATAGAAGGGTTGACTCACCAAGAAAAAAAAAGCAGACATAAACAAATCTGACTCTCCGAAAGAGACGAGCATTACTATGCTTAATAAAATTGAGAAGTCATCGAAAACACTAAGAAAAGCAATAGCGGAAGAGAAAATGCCAATTCGAGTTACCGCTACTTTGAAGGCCACACACGCACCAGAAGAGCGTAGGTAACAACACGCTTTTTCTATTGTGACCCTTACAGAGTAAATATGATGTGTTCTAATGTTAAATAGAGACTTTTGATGACAGACCTCTTATATGACGAACATTATTGTTAAGGTGACCTTTCACAGCTGCCAGATTTCGCGTGCCACATTACAACTTTAGAGTTTCCTTGGAACTTACTATTGTGGGCCGTCAGAGGTAATTCTTCAGCTTGTGAGTATCGTCAAGTTAATCATCTTGTAAATATACAGTAATTCTATTGAATTATACAGTTATTTCATGGACCTATGTAGCGGTTTCATAAAACTATATAGTAATTTCATGAAATCACAAAATCAATTTATGGAAATGAGTAGAAACTATCTTAAGACTTCATATAAAAAGAGGATACTTCCAAGCCCTTTTTTTCAATAACCATGGCAGATTAATCATAGGAGAAATTTTTTAAATTATATTTTGTTATAAACTAAACTCAATGGCACAATAGCCCATAAGAGCCAAGGCCTACTCTGCCTATCTCAGTTTTCTTGACATTGGGCACTGAAGTGCATCAGCAGATGTTCTGGTTAAGAGGTCAGTCTGACGTGAAACCCCCCAGTGTTTAGTTCTTAAGTAAGCTAAGTACTTATTTATCGACCCACTGAAGTGATGAGAGGCTGAGTCGACCTAGCCCAGCCCGGGGTTTCAACCCTGGATTAGTGGCGTGGAAGCGGGATACGCTACATGCAGCCACTGGTGCTTATATATTTTGTTAATATTGAAGTGATATTGAGATCATATTTAAACAAATTAACTCTACATAACATGACACATGAGTCAGAGCTATATGAAGACAATGGGAAAAATAATTTTCAATCACGGTCAAGTGATATAAGTGATTTTGATTAGATATTTTAGTTTAAATAGATTAAATTAAAATAGTTTTAAAAATTCATAAGAAGCTAAAATTGAGAAAGTAGAGGGAAATATTGGGCATTCTACATAGATTTTACTCTGAAAGACTTATTTATCAAAACTGGCATGTAACGTGAAGTCCTAGCCACCCACCATCTCGAATTTGTGAAAGTAATAAAAGCTCTCTCTGAAGATGCAAATAATAATTTTCAAATTTAAATTTCATTACATACATCATTGTATCGAAATACATACCAACACACAAGTAATATAAAAAAAACTTTAAGTCAATTCCTACTTAGATCAAGAAAGAAAAATTTTATTTTAGCTACTTTTTTTATTAATAGTTACTATTAATAACATATGATAGAATCACAACATTAAGTGGTAATTAATTTTTATTAATTATCATTAAAGTATCTTATTGTCATCAAAACAATCATGTATACAAAATTTCAGTTCAACTGAATGTTTTAAAACGTGAGAAAAAAAATCTTTTAAAGTTTTGACCCAAGTCGCTAAAAATGAAACCAACGTGGCTGTATCTGTAATTCTTTAAATAATTAGTTTCAGTCAATTAATTCTAATTAATTATAATGAAATTATCGTATTTTTACCCCAAACAATAGTGTATAGAAATTGCAGCTCAAACGCGCGCTTTAAAATGTGAGAAAAAACCTTTTAATGTTTTGACACAAGTCGACAAAAGGGTCGCTAAGTCGCCAAAAATGATGCCAACGTGGCTGTATTTGTAATTCTTTGAATAATTAGTTTTAGTCAATTTTTATTAATTAAAATTAAAAAACTGTATTGTTATCCAAAATAATCATGTATATGAAATTTCAGTTCAATTGAACGCTTTAAAATGTATTTTATTAACAATTGAAAATTCCACGAAGATAAATAAATAAATATAGAGAGAGTGTGAGCAAAAAGTAGGAATTGAATGAATGCTAAGAAAGAAATTTCGATCCAAATACTTTTTAGATGACATTTTTTATTTCATTTTATTTAATTTTAAAACCTTTAAAAATGCACAAGAAACCTTTTTAGTTATTAGTAAAAATAAAAAATAAAAACATTTCATTGTTTCTCAATTCTTTACGGATGTATTTTATTGTAGTGAAAAAATTCCCATACTCTAGATTTGTGGGATATAATTTGAAGTAACATAAAGTGAGTGTTAAGGGTTATTGGCGACGAACCTTGTAATTTTGAACCTCGGTCAAATGATGAGGACGACACCTGAGCTGGCACCTCCCTCTTCTAACTACTACACCACACTAACAGGAAGATATTTAGTCTATAAACAGATTTAACGTGCATCATCTCCTCTACACGTCAGGTCTTTAGTGGTACTAGCGCTCGAGTTCATGGCACGCTGATCACGAAACCGTGACCATAACCACTAATCTACCGGGGTCACTGAAGTACCCTAGGAATAAGATGACTAATTCTAAATATAGTGAATATCACGAGAATTTTTTAAGTCACAAAGTTCCCTATCAAGGATAACCCGTTCCTTTAACTCAAGGGGGTATAATCAAAAACTCATTAATCTTCTGAAAGTCCAAGGAAATACATTCTTGCACAAGTGTACAATATATAATTTAGGCGAATAAAACAAATGCTCACACACACACATATAACTTGTTAAGGCGGAGTACACTAATTTAGTAAATGCTAAACAGCGAAGATACTGTAATAATTTTTTTTGATAATCGGAGTGTTAATAGTTTCATTAATATAATAAACTTTTTTTGTTTTATTTTTAACTGGGTTTTTTTTTTGCAATTACCTATCTAGTTTACGCTACGAGTTGTTTAAAAATATTTATATCATCTAAAAATAATATTCATATTAATTTAATGTTAAAAATAACATTTATAACATACAAAAATAATATTTAAAAAAATTAAATCAAAAAAATTAATGTTGATAATATATTTAAAAACAATATTTATAGCATCATATTTTCATTAGTTCATTTAGAAGGGTTTTAAATTACATTAAATTTTTTTTTAAAAACGTTCACTTCTTACTGATATCTACATGCTTCTGCAAACAGGTCTGACAGTTGTGTCTTTTAGCTCTCTCAAATTCATTTTTTCTTTTACCATTGGATTTCTATAAAATATTTTCAGACTTCTAACTTTATTACAATTTAAATCATTTAACTCTTTTAAATTAAATTTAGTTTATTTTAACTTTTTAAAAATATACACTTAAATAAAAAAAAAGTACAATTTTTCTGTGGTTAAAAATTGTTATGAACAACTCTAATTTAACCAAACAAAAGAAAATATCACAGTAATTAAATCTTTTAAAAGTTACGGCATAAATATATGCAAATAAAAGTTAAATAACAGCTACTATTCCAAACAAACAGAATTTGCAAAGTTCTTTTATTAAAATAATAATACAATTTCTTTTCCAAATAGGGATATATTTCGATTGAATCAGTTCTTTTTGGATTAAATTAATATAAGAATAAATTTCGAAAGGCGGAAAATCAAAATGAATCTATTTTCAAGTCCTTTGCCAAATATGATTCATTTGAATATTGTTTTTTTTTTAATTTTTATTTTCTTTATCTTTTCGAATTGTTACTTTACTTCTAACGCGGAAATGAATAAAAAGGATAATGTTTTAAAATTTCAATTTCGATTTCTTAATTAAAAACACCATTTGAAATTGATTCAATAGAAATTTTAAATCAAAATAAAAAATGACCGTTAAAGTTCTGTGTGTGATTTCCTTTTTTTCTTTGTATTTCAGTTTTAACTATTATACTTTTATCTAATTTCCTTTGCATTAAAAATTATTTCAACAAAAAATAATTTAAAACAACAAAAAATAAATTCTATATTTCGTATTTGATAAATTTAAACGTAAAGGTGTCTGGTGAGCCAGGATGTATTCAGATTAATAATACATAATATATATTTGACTGAAAAAAAGGAGAAAATGTAGAGTTCATTAAAAAAGGAAATTTTGACGCTAGATGCAAGTGTTTTAGTCATTTTCAAAGACAAATAATATACTTAGAAGAATAGGCTTTTATAATAATGATTTCCTCTCAAAAGATTATCACTTTTAAACATAATTTTTTTTATCAAATATATAAGTCCGAAAAAAAATGATAGTCAGATGTATGATTTGTTTATCATATATATTAATGCAATGAAAGTATAGAACTCGGGAAAAAGTAGATGTTGATTTATTTTGCATTTTATTTCACTTTAAGGCAACAATTTGTTTTTCATCATAAACTTTAAAACATTTTCTAATATGTAATAAAAAATCCAAATATTTTACCAAAAAAAAAAATCGAATATCATTAATTTAAAAATTGCTGAGAAATAAAATCCTTCGAAATATAGTCGTTAACTTTTTTCACTATGAAAGCTCTTTGTATTACTACTTGATATAACCAACAGCTGATGGAATTTATAATTTAATGTTCACGTGTATAAAAAAATAATAACTTTATTACTTAAAAGTTGTGTACAGTTTTAATAAGTTACTTTAAAAGTTATTTTTAATCATGAGTTAGTTATTTATTCTAAAATATGCATTTATATAATTTTAAAATCTTTTGTGACAAAAATGCTTATAGCTTACATTCAAATAAGAAAAATTAAGTCAGCAGATAAAAAATATCAATTCAGATTCTTTGGACTGATTTCTTCATGACTAGAAAATGCATCCAAATATTTCCATAACCTTTATCCTTCTCTGAAAAATTTAGTATTCAGATTATCATATCTATACACTTTTTTATTGTAAGAACGATAACACACGATGAAGAGACAAAACTCTTTTGTTCTTAACTAAGCAAACATTCATCTGCCATCGCTTACTCAGTAATTCGAACAAGAAGAGATAATGCAAATATTCTTCTTTTTATCAACCAATCGAAGAACATTGCCCTTGGTAATATTTTTCATTGACTTAAAAGATTATCTTAAAAAAATTATTTGAAAATATTAGATCATTCAATTTGAATATAATGTCCATAAGCTTCAGAAATTCATTAAATAATTAATTTTCAAATAAAAAATTCATCGCAAAAGAATTACAACGCGCAAGACTTTTTTTCTTTAAAAACCGCAAACGATATTTATAATTTCAATCCAGTATCGATATGAATAATTCTATTGATAACGGAATAGTTCAGATTCTTATCGTTTGAGGGTTGAAATAAAAAATAATAATCACACACACACACACAACACGGATGATGATCTAAATAATTTTTTTTATTTTTAATAGCGTTTTAATATTTTAATATTTAGATTAATTCTAATTAAATATGTCCCATTTTTATGAAGTTTCAATCATATGACACAATCTGCACGAAAAACAATTTTTTCAGTTTTGCAATCAGGTAATATTTACATATAAATCTTATTCTATTACATTTGCAATATAAATATAAATCTTCATAAAATTTTAATACCATATTAGCGACATTTGTGTCAACCATCTAACATTTAACTAACGTGAGAAACAAACAGAAATTTTTCAACTGTTTTTTTTTAAATTTGTTCTAAATAAAATAAGTAACAAATAAGTATAATTCCATGTTGATGGCTTGTAACGTTCAAAATAGGAAAGAGTTATATGAAAAGAATTTTTCAATATAAAATATTTTTTATTTAAAAACTAACGCAAAATATTGTTGTCCATCAATTATACCCCTGAGAAAAAATGGTTAAGAGAGTGGACATTTTACTATTTTAGATTTCTGAAAGGAAATGAAATTAATTTGCAACTGTAGTGGGAATAATAAAAGAACAAAAACCTCGCAATAAAAATTTCAGCAATTACGCTTCAATATTAAAACTCTTTTAATACAATTTACATATTTCTAAAACTTTACTATAGAATAATTATATCTAGCCTAGATGTTAGATCTGGTTTTCACTCACAACCTATGTTTGTTATATATTCTTATTTCACATTTATATAAAATGATAAAGCTTAGGATTTTATTTTTATTTTTAAGGAAACAGAATGCCTTAACTTAAAGCTGTAATGCTTTGACCTAAAGCTTAAAGCTTTAACCCAACTTTTTGACCCAAAGCGCAGAGCTTTCAATTCTTTTTTTTTTCAGAATCATAACCGCCTTCACATAAAAATAAATAATTTATTTTTTGAAAATAAAACATGGCAATGGGACATATCCTAAAATGCTTGAAAAAAACTACATTTTAGTTATTATGTAAATTTTTAGTACAAAATTCCCCGTAAAATGCTCATTTGCAAATTTTGGAATTCAAAAATTTATGAACAAAGATTACATTTTTATAGATGTTAATATAAGAGCACATTAACTTTTTATAAAAAAATATTTTATTTGACTTTGTTCGAATAAAACAATTTGATTAACTTCAATTCAAATTTTTCATTTAATTGCGCTAATTTCCAACGTTTGTGCTTTCACAATAAAAAACGCTTATAGTGGGATAATACAAATGCAAAAGAAAGAAGAAAAAACCAAGAAAATGTGGTAACTACCGAATGCAAAGTATTGTTTATATGTATAATAAAAATCCTTCAATTGAAGCAAATTATGCTATAATTGATAAAATATTTAGTGTAAATATGAAACAAAAAAATCAAACATTATTAATTTAACGTTATTATTTTCTATCACAAATATTGTACGAGAAGTTATATTAAAAACCTCTAACGCGAGCCTTCTGAGAATACTACTATATAAATGTTTTTTCCCCAAGACATATGAAATAATGTGAATTGGTGGATATAAGCGCCAACTAATAAACCCCTCTATATTGACTCTCTTTCAATCTTCTTTAATCTTTCAAAATATTAATTAACTAAATATATTTTATGGAAAGAAATATTGAAACTTTTCGTTCTAAAAAAAATTAATGGAACTTTATTTATTTTTGGTAATCATTTTCTAATCGCTTAAAAATAAATTTGTTTTTGCAAGTAAAATTTTACAGTAATATAAGCTTTTGAACAACAACAAAAAAAAACATGTTACATATACGCCATGACATACAGTTATTAATTTATTATTACTTTCAAGAAACGGTACAGCACAAGTTATTCAAAATTTTGAAAATATATACAAGCAACTTATAATTATTTATAAAAAATTCAAAATGAAAAAAAATGGGGGGACAAAATTTCTAATTTAGTTTTTAAAGACAGAATTTTGTCACAATCACATTTCAAGTTTAAGCAAATTTTTCTTTAGTTATGTTTCTTTTCTACAAAAATTAATGAATTTACTGTTATTTCTGATAGGGCAGTATTTCTTAGACTAAAAATAAATATTTCTTTAACTTTTCCAGAAAATATTCGAAAATATTCTTTGTAGTTAAAATAATATTTTTTATTTTAATAAAAAAATATATTGTGTTTTAGATTTTATAGTAAATAATA
The DNA here is from genome assembly GCA_019973935.1 of Trichonephila clavipes. Taxonomy (NCBI): domain Eukaryota; kingdom Metazoa; phylum Arthropoda; class Arachnida; order Araneae; family Nephilidae; genus Trichonephila; species Trichonephila clavipes. The sequence goes on along the minus strand of BMAU01020109.1, from coordinate 478,066 downwards.
ATAATAACACGTGCAATTCTAGTTGGATTATATTTATTACATACATACATATTAATGCTTCCTTAAAATTTTTAAAAAGAAAAGTTCAATTCAGATTATGCACCGAAAAAAGAAAAAAAATCGAATTAAAAATGGAATAATATTTATAGTATAAAGAAAAATTATTCACTTACTGTATTTCCGAATCATCGTGTTCGATAAAAGTGAGAGAACTTTTCCTCAAAATGCTCTTCACAGGCAATTTGGTTAAATTTTCCGTCATGATGGAACCAGTGAAAATAAAATCAGTCACAGGAAATTATTTCAAAATTTCAAATAATAAAATCCCGCTCGGAAACGAAGCGCAATCCAAAAACAAAAACCGAACACCGCTCGTGCGTCCGAATAACTGACAGGTATTCCTCAAGACCGAAAATTCGACTAACAGATCCACAGAATTTCGAGGACGCCAAACAAGAGATGCAAAATTTGCTTTTGCGCCCACAATCGTACGGGGTTGCCGGTTAAAAACTGTTCCCAACGTCGCCAAGCTAGCATGCCATAATGAGTTTCGACTCTGTCGCCAACAACCTCAATGATGTAATAAGTCGCCAACTTTTAACACTATTCATCTTCATAAAGAAATGTTGCCAAAGAGCGATAATGGAGCTACAATTGCATGAATTTAAGGGTTGCCTCAATTTGCCGGAACTTCTGATGGAGCATTGCAGTTTCAGAGTGGTGAAAGATTACAGGGAAGAGTATGACACAAACTGAGCTTCTTCAAGAACTTGTGTTTTTGGGTTGACATGTAATTATTGTGACGCTGATAAGGGTTGATTTTATTGATAAAGTAATTTTCCATCGGCTAGTTTAATAAAAAGACGCTCTTCGAGGTGCGCTTTTGAGTTTGTTTTTTAATTCTTCATTAGAAAGCTTTGTTAAACTGTATTTTTATAATCGATCGTATTATCGACATATTTGCAAAGTTGATTTAAAAAGTAATAACATGTTTTGTTTTGAAATATATCTTGCTGAAATGGGAACAATTTGTTATTTTCTTAATTGTTTAAAGGATTTTTAGGAGTGGGAAAAGAATGGAATAGGTGCTTCATGGCTTTTTTTTTTCTTTATATTCCTTTGTTTTTCTATTTGTCATTTTCCCCCTAAGTTTTTAAAAATCAAAATTTTACTCTTGTTCTTTTAAAATTTATTTGCTTACGCTTAGTAAAATTTCTCAAGTTGCAATTTACGAAGCGATTTCGATATTTATATTTTCTCTTGTGTTCCAATAATTTTTTTAAAAAATTAAGAGTGAAATATAATTTGACAAAAAAAAAGGAAATTAAAATTCTTTTATTACTATTTTTTGTGAGAAAAATAAAATAAAAAGTTATGAATAGATAAGTGAGAGTTATATATATATATATATATATATATATATATATATATATATTTCTCAATCTAAAAAGCACAAATATAGAACACAGTTAAATATTTTTTGGTAACACATTTGTAGAGAGAGTGACAATTATATTAAAGTCGCACTTTAAAGCAACACGAGGGCTGCTGGCAACGAACCTCGTAATTTTGAGCCTTGGTCAAGTGACATTGACTATATCTGAGCTGGCACCTTCTCACCAAATTACCACACCACATCAACTGAGTTACTTTGAGCTCGACAGATTTAATGTACATCAAGACCGTTTCTAGACCGTTGTGAAAAATTATGTACATTAAAACCTGTTAATAATAATTATAAATATTTTTTAATTTATAATTTTTTTAATTTATAATCTAAACTCCATGAGTTAATATTTTTGGAAAATAGAAGAGAACAAAAAAAAAATCACACTTGATGATTGCATTAAAATTATAAAAGTATTTCCATCTTTTAAAATGAAACCTTCACATTATATTAATTTATCAAAAAAAGTAACGCTTTTGCCCTTTAAAGGAAAAAAAAAAGAACGAAGAAAAAAGCGTAAAAAAGAGGGGGAAAAATATCGCTTGAAAATTTTTTTTTCTCTGTAACAGAATCTCATTACTTTCTTTGATACATAAATAGATAAGTATTGAACTTCAGAAAAAGGAGTTATTAAAATTAATTCATGCACAAAGTAAACTTTTTTTGGTGTTTTTTTTTCACTTAGTACCACAGTTTTAAAAAAGCATACTAATTTCAATATTGAATTCGGTATTATCATAGCGGCTAATAGAGAAAAGAGATTCTCAAAGGGCAAAATAATTTTTTTAGGAAAGAAAATCAAATATTATAAACGAATTCTCAAAAATGTTTCGATTTGACAAAAGCTTTAAAAATTTTTTTAACATTTTGATATGCTCTAAAAAAAGGTAAAAAAATTCAATATTCTATGTATAGCTACATAAAGAAATCATTTTGAAAAAATCATTACTAAATCCCGTCAGTCGAACGAAATTTTGTAATTGAATCCAACATTTAAATTTTTGTTGTTGAAGATTTCGTTTTTATGTTTCTTCTCAAAATTTAAATACCATAATTATTCATTACATTTTAAAATTTTTGTTGATCGTGCATTGAAATTTCCTTAAAAAGTAGCAGGCTTGTTTCCTAATTTAAACGTGATCAGTACGGAATTTTTAAGACTTCTTTCGAAAATTAATTGCACCGTTAACAAAAATAACCAGCATTAACGATTACTCAACCATAAAGAGAGGGAGTAAGATCTACATTAACGTTGTGCTATAAAGTAACAGAAGGGCTATTGGCGACGGTACTCGTAATTTTGAACATCGGTCAAGTGTCGAGGATGACACCTAAGTAGATACCACCCTCTTCAAACTACGCCTCGCCAACGGGAGGACTTTGAGCCTTGACAAATTTAACGTGTATCCGCTCCTTTAGACGGTGGATCTTCAGAAAAACAAGGATTTGAACTCACGACACACTGGTTACGAGTTCGTGACCATAACTCCTAGCAGTGACATAACGTGCACCCCCGCAACCTCTGCATCGGTAGAAGGCCTGTGATTCTAGGAAGCTCAAAGCCTGACTGATGCCAAGTACGAATTTAACTAATTTATAAAGTATTAAAGGTAAAACCTGACTTTACAGGAGAGCCCTAACATTCTTCGTTACTCCACTGACTCCAAAGCAACCACGACCATAAAGGGAGTGGAAGATTTTCACAAATATCATACAAAGCAGTGTTTCTCAAACTGTGGGGCGCGCCCTCTGGGGGGCGTGATAACCCTACAAGGGGGGCGCGAGCATATTGAAAAGTAGAAAACGAAAGATTGTTTAAAAAGAATTATCCATATACTAAAAGCAAACAAATAAAAAAGGAGAAATACACATTTACACTTATAAATATATCAGAACTGCGCAATGAATTTTATAATCATTTTAAAGATATTACGTTCAGAACAAGTTTATTAATTATCAGTGTCACCATAGGCTTGTCATATATAAAATTAAAAGCAAAAATTAACACTTATCTTGATAATTTATACGGTTTATAATTAAAATCTTAAATGCCGTATAAAAACTACGTGATTCGCTCCCTAATGGCACCATTTAACACGTAAACGAGCGTATCTGGTGTATTGGGAAGGAGGAGGTTAAAGGAATAAAGAAACAAATAATCTGAAACAAGTAAATCCTTCGCAAAGACAATCAAGCTCCTTTTATTGCATTCCAAAGCCTTCGGAACAAATGTATGGCTAGCAGTGCACAGAAAATATCGTACTTCGGAAAGACGTATACATACTTCCGGGACAATTAACAAACTGGCTGAGTGAGACGTTTATATACGCCGGTGGTGCTAAAGAGGTAAAAATCGAACTGTAGGCTAAGCTTCAAAATATAGTATTATTGAATTCAATCTATTGTTATTGTATGGGGGGGGAGGCGCAATGAAAATAATGATTGAATATTGGGTCGCGAATATTGAAAGTTTGAGAAGCACTGATCCAAAGTTTATAAAATGTAAATGAGTTAAAATATTAATTTAGTTTCTTTCGATGTGGAGAAGTCTTATGAAAATAATGCTGGAAGAACATACGATTTAGTGCCGGGGTGTGCTTTACGTCGATCGCGATCGACCGGTGGACCGCCAAGACATTTTGGCCTGAAGATTTTAGCAGTTAATAATTATATACGGAAATATTCAAGATTGGCTGAAGTATACAGACTATATAAATCTTCTACTGACTATAACAATGAAAACTAACTTTAGATAAAAAAAATGTTTTTTTTTATGTATTTTGAATTGTTTGATAATAAATGTATCATTTGATATTATTATATAATTGTGGCTATTATTATGTTTGTATTTTGCATTTTGTTTTAAACGCAGTTTTAAAAGTGTTATTTTTTTATTTTAGTTCTGTATAAGTACATATTCCGTATTTATTATTAATTTGTAGTAAATATTGTAGACCTTTTCCTACCTCAACACACATGCACACCGGGCATTGGCGCACACAAGAATTTTTCAAGGGGGGATGTGGTCGACGGTCGAAAGCCTACCATTCTAGTATCATACCACAATACACAGCCAAACATATTTTTTTAATTTTGTAGATTATCGGGAACAAAAAGCAGTAAGGAATAAATTATTGAATAAATACACAACATTAAATAATAATAAAATTATTATTAACAATTACTTAATTAAGTTTTACGTGCTGTATACATGGAATTAAAATCAATTCAGTAAAAAAAAAATCAAGGACTGTGGTGACGGTCTGGACCAGTGCCCCCCCTCTCTCTCTTTGTGCACGCCACTGATATCATGTCATGAGTTCGAGTCCAGTACCACTAAAGACCCGTCGTGTAGAGAAGCGATGCATGTTAAATCTGTCGAGAGCTGAAAGATCCTCACTCACGCGCCACTGATGTTGGGTGGATTAGTGAATAGAAATTTTTAGTTATTTTTTAGGATTTCAGTTAAACTGAATTCGCTCTTGAACAAATATGTGTGCTTAGAACATAATAGCTATCATACGCAGTTTATTTTATTTATATATCTCATGTACACCAGTGTCGTGGCCCTAAGGTCGCGGGTGTAAGAGGGTTCGAGGAAGAAGCAGGCATGATCTTAAAAATATAACTTTTATTATACCTAGCTTTAACACTTTATGAATGATGTACAAATTTATTGCCTAACCTTGGGGGCAATTTTAAATCCTAATACTTAATCTAACTTATAAGATTATTCTAAATTACTTAACTTAAGTCGGAGCTCCTTATGACAGTCCTTCTCGAATCACGATAGATTGGTCAGCTCCAATGCTTTTTCCTTCCACAACTCCCGGTGGATTCTAAGATGAATATTAATTTCAGGCCGCATGACTTCCCAGTTGCATCTTAGATTTACAATTAACCTCACACACCCAAACTTCGGGGTTTAAATAGTAGTTACATTTGCATAAAATTAAGTAGTCTCTACGGAAAGCGGTTTTAAAACTGAAATCACAGTTAAGGAATAGTATCCCCAAAAGGATTAGTAGAAAAACCACGAATAGAACCCGAGGCACCAGTACTCTTGTAAAGAAAGATTTAAAAATAAGCGATGTTTAAAATGCATAGGAGAATATTAATTCAAAATAACATTTGTTAATTTTTTGAAAAATGAAGAGTTAAATTAAATCTACGTTTACGGCAGCGGACATTGCCAACTGCCTTAAACGAGATTATATCAATATATATGTGAGAACCCCCCTGGGTTCCACCCTGGACACTAAGATTAACTTGAGGCAAAGAATGACCAGACGCCATTTGTATAATAACAAATTATATTTATTCAATAGATTCAATTAGAAACCTTCTAATTACAAATATTCAACAATATGTCTACGTCAAAGGGACCTTTACTATTAAATTAAATTACAAAATCTGATATTAACCAACTACTAATCTCAATATCGAAGGGTTTACCGGAATAAGAGGACCGAGAAATATACGCACACACAACTTGAATTATTAACATTCATTAAATTTTCCCTAACTTTATTATATATTAATCTTGTGGTCAGAGAAACTAAGTTATAATATATCACCTGGTTTTAATGTCGTTCTCTCCAGGTAGATGAATCCTTCTAATGCTACTTCGCTGAATAATATCTGCAATACTCTAATCACGCAATCCACTTGAATCCTCTTTATTTCGTCCCTACTGTTCCTGGCTCAATCGCCTTCTCCCTGCTAACTTACAACGCTCTCCTTAAATACCTTAATTTATTTGCATATCCCATTTTCTTCTTTTAGAGCTGATTGGAAATATACGCGAATTTACAATCCTCAAAGACGCCCTAGAGCAGGGGTGGCAAACCTTTATAGATCAACGTGCCATTTTTTTTTATAAAGAAGTGTTTAATGATGTATAGACGTGCCGTCAAATAATTTTGACTTGTGATTATGGGAAAAAATAAAACTAAATACTAAGAACACAAAACACTTTTTTTTATTTACTACGAAAAAATACCTTTTGCACTGTACAGTTGTAAATATTTTAGTCATATGTGTAATTTAAATTAAAGTAACATTAGTATGAGTTCTGTTGTTGTAGATTGGATGACAAATAACTTATATCAGGATTGTAAAATGTTACTTTTTTTAAAGTGCATGCTCAATTGGAGTCATCTGTGTCAATTGAGTTTTAAGCAATTAATTATTTTTGCTGTAGTTCACTTTTCTGACAAGAGGATTTGCGATTTGTTTCAAAATGCTGTTGTACAAACGATATATATGTTCAGCATACCACTATTGCAGAACATAAAACACACATCGTTTTGTCTCATTTTCTAATAATGCCGTATTTTTAGATTCACTTCTCTATTACACTTACTATCTTGCCCATTTTATTCGTTTGCTGAGCTAGCCATGTTAAATAACACTTAAAAATCGTAAATATATAACACAAATAAACTTTAAAATACAGTTATGTCAAAGAAATTCACTATGCTATACGTAGGCAAATTTTGCATCATAAGCAATTGTAGTTCACGACGTAACTAAGGCAATAACTAAGAGACAATAACAAACGAGTGTGCTCCCCGCCGCACCGTGACCGATCATTCGGGTTTGTTCGTAATACTTCATAGTGAACTTTACAATTTTGAAATAAAATGCAATCCGTTTTGATCACTGGCGTGCCCAAAATATTGTGCCGCGTGCCATGAACGGCACGCGTGCCACTGGTTCGCCATCCCTGCCCTAGAGTATTAGTGGAAAAGTACCGTAAAGATTCGTCACATATATACTAACTTAATTTCTAAAAAATCTGCCAAATCCAAAAAAGATCGCTGATTTTGAGCACTTCTGTATTCAGTAGAGCGGTGAACTGAGCAAGGCACACTGCCAGCATCCATTAGTCGATAGTTCAAATCCAACCACGCGCGGATATGGATGATATTTCCGTTACTTCAGAAATAATTTTTTCAAACTTTTAAGGAACATATATTGCAAATAGACATGAAGGGTTTCTACGATTAATATAGTGTAGTTTTCTACACATTATTATATTTTGATTTTCTCTGTTTGTTCCGCACTTATACGAGTATAAAAAATGTAACACGTAACTGTCTATAGTTAGTTGTCATACAGAAAAGTTATTGATGCACAGTAATGGTTCGAGTTTTTTTTTTTTTTTTTTCAGAATTTCAAAACTTACCTATGCGAGAAACAGGCTCTCTGGTACATAAATGAAGAAAAAAATAACATAAATTAATTTTTGTGGTAAGTACAAAAAACAAGAGTAGTAAAGTTTAAGGCTACACATTACCCTAAAAATTTCATTTTTACCGAATTTTTATTTTTTTTTTGAAAAAAACTTCAAAAATTCCTAATTTTTTAAAATTGGAAAATAATGGCTGGTCAAACTGACTTTTTGCTTACAGAATCAGCTTAATAATATAATCTAAATATAAAACATCAATTATTTTTACTGTAACTGTCTCCAAAAAAATTTTTTGAAAAAGGGTACCGTGTAGCCTTAAGTACTAATTAAGATTTTTTATAAGAAAAAGTAAAGGTAAAATTTTTTTAAAAAAAAACAGGTATTTTAGTACTTTTTAACACTTACTGCGATGAAAATCATCTACTGAATACTTACAAGAAAACAAGCAATATGAAAAAAAAATTTTAAAGACAATTCCTACTTCAACAAAGAAAAATTTTATTTTAGTTACTTTTGATTGAATAATTACAATTAATATAAATATATACAGTTAAAGCTGTTTTTGTGCGGTAGATAGGGACTGCATAAAAGAAAGTGCACAAAAAATATTCAAAAATTTCATAAATACTTATATATAACAAGCAATTTTGTCGACATATTACAAAAAACTTTTTTTATGCGATGGAAGGGGACCGCATAAAAAAAGTCGCTCTTAAAAAATATGTCAATTATTTAAGAAATTTATGAGAAAGTACTTCCAAATAATTAAATTCCACATATGGAAACATTTTAAAAACATTTAATTAAAAATTATATTGTAACGGGTCTATTCGCGAGCCTTCAATAACCCTCTTGGGGTAAATTGCTTTCTTTTAAATGTTGTTCTATCGAAAACTTTCCCCCGAAGAAGAAGAGACGGCTTATGTAAATGAAGTGTTATATTTAAGCATTAACTTTTAGGTACACGAAGTTAGTGGTTAGTGGAAAGTAGCTGAGAGTTAAAACGATTAATTGTTGAATAATCCATGATTGTTAATTGACGATTTATTCAATAAAGTTATAATTGAATAATAACGACCGGGAGGTCGAATAACTGAAAACAGAATTACGGTAGTTTAGACCGTAGATAACCAAAGCGTTCCAAGAGTAAGTTAATTGAATTATAATTAAATATTAAGTATCCTTTCAGCCGTGTAATTGCTCCTATATTTAGAAGTGTACATTTCCTACATTGGGTTTTAAATTAAGTGAAAGAACAATAAATTATAATTGTATTGACTATGACTGATCTTTATTCTAACCCCCAAACACCTATGAACGGGACATTGCGTTTATCACAATATACATCAAGATATTTTCAAATGCACATACATAATTCACTGCTACTCATCGTAATCCAAAGCGCTCACTTTCCTGTGAAGTCGCTTTCGTCACTTGAAGATACAATTTCAATTGATTTAATTTTGTGCACCACAAGGTAAGTGATACTTTTTTTAGATGAAGGTTGATTGGTCAGTTACTTGTGAACGTCTCGATACCCAGATACGCATGATAGAAGCTCTTTTTGAAATTCTATACTCCTTTTGGAATTGGTATTTATTTTAAGAAAATACTTTTCCGATTTGTTGGAAAGCTGAATCCAAGCACATATTGCATCCTCTCTCAAAGAATCCGGTTCCTCATGTCCGTTTTCATAATCTATCAAATTATTGATAATGTCATTGAAAGTTACGTTTCCAATCAAATGCGTGCTGCTATTGCGTTGCGAGAAAGCAACGGAACGTGCATTGTCGAGAGAATGTTTATAACCAATTAATAGAGCGTCTTGAGGTGTATATACATACACTGATAGTAAAAATTACAGTGGTGCCAAAACCGTTGAAAGTCATACACCGCATAAAAAAAAAGACCACGCAAAAAAATCATACAAAACTAAAATAGCACAAAACAAATCGCATAATAAAGGACCGCACAAAAATAGGTTCTACAGTATATACATACGACAGAATCACAATATGAAGTGGCAAAATAGAAAGTGTTTTTCCTTGCAATTTTCCATTTTCCTATCTATATAGGGTGTTGGACTATTATTTTTGTTTGTTACTTTTTTTTGTTCATTGATCAAGTTTAATTATTCCAATAAAATAGTGTAGTGAAAAGAAATCCCATTCTCAGGAATTGCAATAGAATCCATGACTTTTAGATTAGAAGTCCAACGCGCTATCCATTGGGCTACAGCAGTGTTTCTCAAACTGGGGGCGAGCCCCCGGGGGGCACGATAACCTTACGAGGGGGCGCGAGTATATCGAAAATAGAAGATTTAAAAATAATTAATTTACTGGAATGAATTAAAACAAAATACTTTCAGACATAATAAAAAATGCACTTTTACTCGGATATAATTTATAGGCACGCTATATTAAGTCATCAAAATTAAAACTTCTTCAATATCTGATTACCTATTTTTGATCCTATAACCAAATAAAAAAACTTTTATTTGATTTGCTGTAATCCCATGATGAGAGATGTTTTTACGACGCTTTCTTTTTAAGCCTAACATATAACTCTTTCAGAGAAAAAACAGGTCCCAGACCCAGAATCGAAGAAATTTAGGAACATAAAAAGTTCATCACTGTCATTATTTTTGAAATACTGCACATTATAGCTGTAATCTGTATGATCTTCTAAGTTATTGGTACAGTTAGTTATGACCCCTCTCTTACGTGTTTGTTTCTCATTTAGGGAAATTGTAAGTAAAATATTTCTCTGTTGCGCTTTTTTCCATGCAAAAAAAAAACGTTTTAAACAATTTTTTTAGCAGTAACATACATAATATCATAATGAATACAATTTTTACCCGTAAGTGGTCGCGCGGGACACACAGATTACGAAATCGTTAATTCTGGCAAAACTGTTTATTTGTTACCAAAGAAAAATTGAAAAGCTCTTGAAAGTAGGTGAGCATATTTTCTCTTAATTAAATTATTCACTGGAATTACGATTTTTATTGTATACATTGAAAATAATTATAAAAAAAGGATTGGGGTGACTCAATAACCCCGCTTGACCATTAGTATCGAATGTGCGCCTGCTCCCGGGTTAAAACATGTTGAAGTCTTTTCACTTTAAATTATTAAAAATATTTTATTGTTCATTATTCAACATCAATTCTAAATGCTATTTCTGTGAGGCTTAAAATTACAGTTCGCTTAAAACTAATTATAATTTGAGCAATCATTTTTAAAAAAATCATTTTACATTTTTGTAAACATTGTCGAGCACTTACTTGGCTTTGCTCTCCTTACAATTCAGCTATTATATCAATCATGTTTAATTTTCTTACAAATGAACTCGGGCAAAGAGCGGATACTTCAGCCGGTATACTTTTAATGTATCAGTGCTGCACAGAGTATTTTATAACTAATTAATTAATACTAAATTAAGAACAAGTTTAATAAGTATTAACGACTTCCATGCGCTTGTCTTGCAAAGCAAAGTTTTTATAAGGAATGCTTATGATTAGAAATTGACCCTATAAATTCTTTTTCTATATTTAACACACAGATATCTATATTTTGTCTTCTAAGCAGCCACCGGATTTTGCAATATGTTCAATTTTAAAAATTAGAGAAAGTAAATCTAACATAATAATTATCCTATTATTTTATTTTATTTATTTTTGCTTAAAAGTAGTACACAAAATTTAAAAATTATGTTACTAATTTGTATGGTTTATAATTAAGATCACCTATTGTAGCTTTAGAATCAAAGTGCATTATTATTGCATTCAGTACATTATCAATGTATAAGGGGGGCGCGATAAAAATTGTGATCGAAAAGAGGGGGCGCCAGTATTGAAAGTTTGAGAAGCACTGGGCTACAGGGATTTTCCTTTTTAAATATGGTGTGTCGCCCATCCGGTATAGTGGTTTGCGACGCTGACTGTTGTACCGTTGGGACTGGGCTAGAATCCCGGAGAAGACATGGGTGTTTGTAAATGTATAGTGCCTTCGCGGTATGGGGGTACTTTAAATAGCCGTCAAGCCGCAAGTCCTCTCGTAAGTTGGTAGAAGGGAAAGAGAGGTGGGCGGCCCTTGACCACCCCCAGGGTGTTCTCTCTCTAAATTGGGGTGAAACCGAGCTAAATCGTTCTGTCACCTGTATGGTTCTCCAAGTTACGGCTAACGACAAGCGTGACTTAGCCCTTTGCCATGATGAATTTCGTGGGCTGGCCTTTGCCAATCAGGTGGCATTAGTAACCACAAGTCTCATCCACTACAAGTTTCAAAAAATGCTTTTGAACTTGATTTGATGAATAGAAATTATTTTATTAACGATTGAATCGCGCGCGCGCGCGCGCGTGTGTGTGTGTGTGTGTAGAGAGAGATTTTTTTTGTGAACTAATAGGAGAAATTGAAAAGCATCAGATATATATAACAAGTTTTTTTATTGTTAACATTTTTAAAAAATCACTTACAGTTGAAATGACAGTGCACGATTAAGCGGAAGACGATAAAAAGGGTTACATCGTACTAACTTTAGACGGTGCGGTAATGATAAAATATTGCAATGTACATTTACAATTTGATTATTTATATAGTAGAAAAAGAATTTTATGATGGTTTTCTAAAATCATCTAACCCAAATTACGTCTTTCCCCATCATTTCGAAAATTCAACCTCTTTGTGGCAATATTAAATTTTGAAATTATTTTTCTTTTAATCCCCATACCCATGGAACATCTTTTCTGCTTTGATAGTTTCCCATCATTAATAATATTTTTCCTCTATATAGCTGTGATTCACATTTAATGTACAAACCTAATTTTTGTAAAATCTGTCCAATCAAAAAGAAAAAAAACCGTTGATTGTGAACAACTCTGAATTTGGTAGAGTAAGGCACATTACCAACATCTGTAGGTCGATACTTCACACCCTGCTGGATAAGATACTTCACACCCTGCTGGATAAGAATAATATGACTTTTATTATTTCAAAAATAAGTTTTTTTTCAAGTTTTTAAGACGTATGTGTTATGAACGAACACAAACAGTCTAAAAGGGGACAAGAATAATATAGTGTTGTATTTTATAAATTACTATATTTTGAGAATGAGAGAGAGATTCCTTTCTCTATTTTTCAAATTTTTTTTATCTCTACTCATATAAAAGATGTGCACAGATTGAAGATTCAATGCATCGTAAATTTTTTAGCCACCAAGGAGGTATTGTTTTAGCTATCAATGACTTATCGTACATGACCACTTTTCAACTTGAAGTAGTACAACATGTGTTAACGTCTGTGTAAAGATTTATCGCCTTGTATTGGCGCTATTTATCAATCAGTCATGTGTACGTTACAATCAGAGTGTGATCAATTAATTATTATGAACACTAATCAATGATTATAACCATAAATAATTTAAGTAAATGTATCACACTGACCGGTAAATATTAATAATTACTAATAAAGTAAGGACAAAATTATAACTTTAACGCGTTTGGTTAGAGATTTTACCATGCATTCTCATCATTTGGCCGAAATTATGAGGTTCATCGCCAACAGCTCTTGAGTAGATTCAAAAGGCGTCGCCAATAAACAATCAATTAATCCCTTTCCGAATATAAAATTCGCATACTCCCGAAAAAAAAAATATTACGAATCTTTTGAAATTATTTATGCACTGAAAACGAATCACACACACACATAATACAAAATTAATGCAGAATGTCTCTAAAGTAGCAATTTTTGTTAGGTGATTAAATCCTTTTTTTAATTATTTCCCATGACATATAAAATAAATATACAGGAAATGCAGGGATGTCTTAAGGCGTTTGCTAACTGAGCCCTAACCCAGGGCCTCCTACGCAATTGGGGCTTCGTCTAGTTCTCGACTCAGCCATAAAATCATAATTTGAATAATGCCAATGGTCGAATGTTATTTCCGGTTGTATTCTCCGAAAAACTGGGAATTCCGGATGATATATCAACGAGCTACATAGCATGACCATTGTCCACATCCATGCATAGACCTACCACCTTATACCATCGTTACTCCTTTAGTCGAAAGGCGGCAATAAGTCGAGAAGGTTTGTGCGATAGTAAGTCATGCACATTTATTTGTTTCAGGTTATTGTTTGCATGAGTATTTGATAATAAAGGGTGTTTTTTTTCAGAGGTATAGAACTTTAAATTACAATAAAACAACGATGTATTATTCGATTGACATGAATTTTTTTTATTCGAAAGATAATCTTGTGGCATTACATTTTAAATATGACTTCTGGCATATGACTGCCACGGCTGGCTCGGATGTAGTCCAATCTGGACGTCCAATTTTCGATGACTTTTTCCAACATTTGTGGCCGTATATAGGCAAAAACACGGCGAATGTTGTCTTCCAAATGGTCAAGCGTTTGTTGCTTATACGCATAGACCAATGACTTTACATAGCCCCACAAAAAATAATCTAGCGGTGTTAAATCACAAGATCTTGAAGACCAATTCACAGGTCGAAAACGTGAAATTAGGCGGTCACCAAACGTGTCTTTCAATAAATCGATTGTGGCACGAGCTGTGTGACATGATGCGCCGTCTTGTTGGAACCACAGCTCCTGGACATCATGATTGTTCAATTCAGGAATGAAAAAGTTAGTAATCATGGCTCTATACCGATCACCATTGACTGTAACGTTGTGGCCTTCATCGTTTTTGAAGAAGGATTCCACCAGCCCATAAAGCGCATCAAACAGTCAGTTTTTCTGGATGTAACGGTGTTTCGACATACACTTGTGGATTAGCTTCACTCCAAATGCCGCAGCTTTGTTTGTTGATGTAGCCATTCAACCAGAAGTGCGCTTCATCGTTAAACAAAATTCGCTTATGAAAATCGACCATTATTTTCGAAATAAAATTGCACAATTTGAAAGCGTTGTTCAGGCGTGAGTCTATTCATGTTGAATTGCCAAACCAAACTGAGAATAAATCACTTGACAGTTGTTAAATAGGTCACCATTTTGGAAAGTAATGCCAACTTAAACTTCTATACCTGGAAAAAAACACTCTGTATATGCTATATGTACTAGGAAATGCCTGATATTTGATGAAACCGATACAATTAGTGGACTTACGAGAACTATAAAGCAGTGGTCTCCAATTCCCGGTCCACGGATCGTTACTGGTCCATGGATCAAATGGTACCGGGCCACCTAAGGAACGATAAATTATTTCCATTTTATATACTGTGATGTATATCTCTAAGATTTGTGCGACTTTCCATTGAAGTCGCTTCATATTCCATGTTAAATTACTTTATATTCATTTTTGGAGAAACTGTATTTTATTCTGAAGGCATGTTTAAATACAATTAAATTAATATTATTAAATCGATACAAACTAAAATATAAACAATCAACTTCCCCTTTCAGCGGGCCGGGGTACAATTATCATGCGTTGACCTGTCCGAGGTGATAATAAGGTTGGGGAGCCCAGCTATGGAGGAATACTTCGACATTTGACCACCGGACTGTACTCTGTGAAACTCTGGTCAACATTTGGTCATGTGCCCTCCACTAATTAGTCTTAATTCAATTGTCGAAAAATATTGGAGAGCACGTGCATTAATGGCATAGGTGTTATTGTAGTGTGTGACATTTGTAAAATAAATAAATAACATTTCAAAAAGTATGTGATGACTACACACACTAATCTTGAAAATAATATAATTATTATTCATTACTACTTTTTGCACATCGAATTATATCATTCAATTTCCAATGGAATCTGATTGTTTGAATATGTTGACATTTTCACTGATCAATTATTACATTTCGAGGCCTCAATGAAATTTCATTCAGGAGTGAGTGAAAATTAAAGTCGCACTATTCAGCTACTCGAGGGGTTTTGGTGACGGACCTCGTAATTTTAAACCATGGTCAAGTGACAGCTGAGCTCTGATACACCCCTCTCCCAATTTCCATACGACATCAACGGGAGGACGTTTGAGCCTCGACATATTTAACGTGCATCGGCCCTTTCTGCACGGTGAGTGCCCAGCGAAACAAGGTTAGAACTCATGACACCCTGGCCACTAATCCGTTACCTTGACAATTTGGCTACCGCGGCTACTTCATTTAGGATAGGTAGTGCTCTTAATTGTTATTTATTATTATCTTTATTTATCTTGTTATCTATTATTATCTCTTTACAATTTTTTTAAAAAAAATTTCAGCAGGTCTTCGTGTGCCACTATTACAATTCCCCCGTGCCACAATGTGGCACGCGTGTCGCATTGTGGCCACCCCTGCAGCAGATGATAAGCAGCTCCAATAATGGCAGAATAAGTGTTTTTGGTGTTTGTTCGAAGTTCAAAAAATATCTTTGATACAGATTTCGACGACGTAAATGAATAAAATGAATTACACGGCTCCTTTTCCCACGTCATCCGAAATGAAGAACATCATAAAAATTATGAGCAGTTATCTAGATGCTCATTCCAATGGCAAAATGGGGGCTGCGGTAGCCTAGTGGTCAAGATCGTGGCTGGCTTGTCACGAGTTCGAGCCCAGTACCACTAAAATAGGACAGTTAAATATGTCGAGAGCTCACACGTCCTCCCATTGATGTGATGTGGTAGTTAGGAGAGGGAGTGCCAGCTCAGGTGTCGTTCACGTCACTTGACCATGGTTCAAAATTATGTGGTCCGTCGCCAAAAGTCCTCGTGTCGCTGAACAGTGCGACGTTAATATTCATCCTCTGACTCACTCACGCTATTTTATGAAATAGAAAAAAAAACACAGTTATCTTTGAAAGTTTTATTCTGAATCAGAAGTCACCAAAGTGGTGGTCCGCGAGAAAATTTCGATGGTCAGCTGAAAAATGTGAAATATACTCACTCCTGACTTTAAGTAATGTTTTAAGATGTATTGATTGTGTTCTTAGATCATACACAATTTTTTATAAATATATTTAACACTTAAAAATCCTATTAGTGGTCCGCGAGATTTAAATTATGAATTTACTGGTACATGCGGTCAAAAAGTTTGGCGACCGCTGTTCTAAATGACTGAATTTTCTCCAAATTATGTATTTTATTGAGCGATTCCTTGATGTTTATTTTAACAATATCATATTAATTTTTAACTATGTTTTCCTTATTGGTGATTTCCGCTCTAGTTTCATTTAATAATAAACATGCATATAGAACTAATATATACTATCTTCTTTTTAGCCTAAACGTTTCGATGAAAACATTCCTATTTTTGTTTACTTTTTTTTCTCCTCAAATTCCATAGAAATCATGTTAACCACTTGACAGAAGAATAAAATACAAATACAACTCTTAGTGAATAAACGCCATTTTCTCTCATTCTATATAAAAATCCGAAAAAAATAAGATCCATTCAAATATTTTCTGTTAAATATCTCAATTCCTTCAAACAAAAAGATGGAAAAGAAAAAATTCTCTTTTCAGTTATTCAAAGCAAAAAGAACTTCTGAAACAAAAGTCAGATTTTAGAAACTAAGAACTCTTTTTTCCCCCATCGATTTTCGCATTTAAAATAGGTCTTCCATTCTGAAGGGATCTGAACAAATTCGCATGATTGGCTACATTGAGTTTCAGATTTTATTCGAGAGAGAAATGAAATCTTCTATGGAACAAACTCTATTTTCTCTGTTGAAAGAAAGAAGTTAAACAATTGCTTGAATTGCTTCTTATACTCGATATCTTACAAAAAAAGTATCTTTTTTGAATGGATAAAAAACAAAAAAAAGGGAGTAATTCTCCATTGTTGCTCGAGTAATTATTGGAAAGTGAACATAATGAATGAAATACGAAGTACATAGTTGTTAATTAGAGACCTAGATTTTATTTTTTCCCTTTCATTTTAGATTGGATACGACTAAGAATAATTAAGAAACACTCATGAAAAGGAAACGTATTTAAAAATAGATGTAATTAAGAAGTTAACAGACAAAACTTTCAAATTCACAGTTAATGATTTCTTTGTTAAAATTAGTTTTTAGCAAAGAAAACACAGCTGTATAAGTTCTAATTACTGAAAAAAGTATTGCATAATAATTAACAGTAAAACTATAAGAAACAAAATAGCATTAATTTGTAATCTATGTGTGGAAGGATCGTCTTTTTCACGTCGAAATGGCAGTACTTCATTTCGGAGAACAATAAAATTCTAGAATTACTTCACTTAGGCGGGAAAAGAAATTTGTTTTCTATTATTCTTTGTTGAAGTGAAAGCTCTTAAAATATAAAGAGGAGAACAATTTCTTGCCTTAAGAAATCTTTTAACAACCGAAAACAGATCTTAGAAATGACTTTGATTAATTCTTTTAATTCAAAATAAAAAACATCACTAAAAAAAGGTTTTGATAAGAATTCTTATATGAGTAAAGAAAGGAAGCATATTATAAAGGATCAAGTTCTTGAACTTTAAACTAAGATTACAGCGTTAAACATTATTTCAAGGCGTCAACCTTCCCTTCTATTTGCTTATACTACTGGACTTTAACTAGAAGAAAAAATTCAGTATAAAGATTTTTTGTACAAATTAAAACAAATGTCTAAAAATATAAAACCTTATAATCCTACAGTGAATACACGCAAAAAAATTAATACTAGAATAAAAATAATAAATTAAATACGAGAGTCATTTCAACCACCATAGCCAGACTATGTACAAGACACTTTAAAGGGATGAAAATATCCCCCGATGGCCAAAGAAGTCACAATACTTGTCCTCAATGTCCTGACATTCAATTTTCTTCTAATCACATTTTTAATTGTCCTTCTATATTGGCTTAACTTTACAACATAGACCTATAACCTCCACGGACCATCCACTGTTTTATTTGCCAAAGGTCTTCGATACAGCAAGGGACGTTTTGGACGGCTTCGTAGCCATTTGATTTCTCAGCACTGTATCAACAAGACAACAGCAACAACAACTGGACTGAAATTAAAAATCTGTATATTGATAGGAGAAAAGCGACTCACTCACAAATTCATCATGAGATTTCCCGAACTATTACACCTACAGACTTGAAATTTGGTATATATGTTTCTTTTGTTTAGAAAAGATCCGCTGAAAACAGGTTTGGCAGAAATCGACCCCCAAAGAGGGTTGAAGAGACATAAAAGATAATCTACAGATTTAAAGTTACTCATTCATCTCAAGAACACTGGAACTATTACATTTTCAGACTTGAATTTTCGACAGGTATGAATCGCTTGTTCAGTAGAGATCCTCTAAAATAGGGCTTTGAGCCGCCACAGTGACTTAGATAATTATAATGTATTGGATAAAATATGAGCCAGGGAATAAAATACCAAATAATTCCACTATATTCATTTATTTAATTTTGCTACTTTATTTGAGAAATCATTCTTTCTATAGAGTCTATATATAATTTGCAATTCCCATGAAATTATTCAAAATACTATCAAATTTTGTGGATCTCGTTATTTTTTATCTTATTTTATTTATTTGTTTATTTTGAATCCTTCTACCTCGAATGCTACATTTTTCAATTCACCCTTGCGTAGAACGGGCATAACCGTTAGTTTTTATTTATTTGAAACTTGTAATAGTATACGAATCTGGTTTCCGAAATGTATACAGACTTACATGACCATATGAAACAGCACCCTTAATTTTTCAGATTTATCTTCATGAAATTACAATAGAGATAATTGTATTATCGTTGCTGCATTAACTGCTTCCAGTTGAATATTTCTACCCATCACAAGAGTCCACTAATCCCCGTCAATATGCTTCGTAAATTTGAGCTTCGGTCAGATGTTGGGAATGGTATCCGAGCCTGCAGCCCCCACCCCCTCATCACATTCTTGTCTCGTCAATGAGAGAACTTTGAGCCCACATAAATTTAAGTACATCAGCCCCTCTAAAAATAGGTATTTGCCAGAATCAGGAATCGAACATGTGATTTGACTAAAAATATTACTGGTAATCAACCCAATTCCATGACCACACGACTAGCGTAGGCCCATTGTATTGATTGTTACCAAGAAAAATCTGAAATGTAAGTAAATATTTGTTGTAAAAAATTTCTGATATATGTTGTTAAGTTTGTGACGTGTCCTATTCGTCACCTTTTACTAATCCTACTGGGGAAAAGATTTCTTTAACTGTTGTTTGAGTTTCATTGAGAGAACTTGACTTTATGCTAATTAGAGTGCTATTTAAACTCTTGCAAAGTGAGTGTTAGAGTTAGTCGTTAAGCTGCAATTAAAATGATATTTTCTAAGTGACTATCAGAAGCCCTTGGTGTACTTGAAAAGAAGCTTTAAGCCGGAATATCCTGTGAAACCTAACTAGAAGTGACGAGGGATTTTATTTTGGATCACAGCCATTTACTCGTAAGTGCATAATTATTTGTCTTAGGAATTTAGGGTAGTCATTTAATTTAACTGCTCACTCGGTTTATAACATTGCTTGATAATAAATTGTTAAAACCAAATAAATTAAGTTATTTTTATAACATTGTGTGGGTTCATTCGGTGTCGAAAAAGTCAGCAGCGATTTCAGGGTCGCGACAATTTCTCCAGGAAATCATAGATCTACAGGTTATTTTTCTTCTAAAAATCTATGATACATTTTTTAGCCGAAAAAATTTTTCCTTGAAATACATCCCGAAAAAAAAATACTTTAGAATATAAAACCTTGGAATCAATATATTTATAAGCTGTTTTCTCAAAATAAGAGAATTAATAGTACAAACCAAGTTGAACAACATTCACAATGGAACACAGACTGCATATCATCCAGAAGCGAAAAAAAATGTCTCCTATTTCTATTTTTAACAATAAAAAAATTTTAATTAACGAAATGATAAATTGCAAAATCGCATTAAAATCAAAGATTCAAAGGACGTACTTAGAGTCGCAACGAAAACTCGTCCTTGCAGCGAATAAACTAAGCATTCCACAAGAAATTAACACGAGAAGATATACTCTCCATGCGCAGTCACATACCTTCCTATATATTTATTGCTCATACAAAAAAAATATAATGGATTTCTAAAGAGTATTTTATTGGCATAATAGATGCATTAGTGAATTACATACAAACTTTTTATTCTTTTCGATTAAAATACTTTATATATTCTTTCTTCATCTGAATGTGAGTTGAGCAACTTATTTAACTTCAATAATCATGCCTTTTTCATTTTTTTTTTTGTATTTCACTCTTGAAAATTCACATTGGACTTTAAATTTTTAGCTTTTTTATCAACCTAAATGCAGCACGGCTTTCGATTCATCTCTAGACATCGTTTGTCCTCGTGAGTTCAATCATCATTCCTCTAATTTTAATGAAATAATTTAGTTATACTGTAAGGGTGCCCCCCCCTCGGGTACCCTTCTCCTAGAGTATCAGCGTGAGCTAGAGGTGTAGGAATAAATGAAGAACTAGAAGCTGCCATAATCTTAATATTACTTTATTAAGATCTTAACTTAAACCTATAACAGATTAGATAATAATATGATATGAGAGAGAATCTACGGTGGATAAACACACAATAAATAATACCGAAATAACGTAACCCGGACCACTATCAATAACTAACTCGCTTAAGCTCAATTTCAATGTAAACACATATCCGAATATTAAACTGGTAACTCCTACCTTAATGTCCGACGAAACGACAATCTATCTGATCCTAGCTGAAGTTGCGGTTCACTGGCGTGCAATGGTATGCACCTCGACTAAAGGCTCTCTGTCACGGGTGAGCTCTCTTGACTGTCACTTAACTTCTCGAAATACTCTTCACATTTGAAACACGGACTATCGTAACACTCCCCAAATACCACACCGCTTACTCTAAACTTCTGATATTTAAAAGCTTCCTAATTGGCATCTTTCCTTCACGTTTTACTTCTCGGGTTGGTTGGAAAAGAATTGCCATTTAATCTGGCCCCAAGGAACCCAAAAGGACATGTTAATGAAAAAACGCGTGAGCCCGTCCCAATACTCTAAACAAATCACATATCCAAAAAAATAATAGTTTAAAAAAACCCAGTTAAGATAGTACAGTAGAAGTACACATTTAAAACATTCATTGTAACCTACAACAGATATATGGAGTTGTAAAATAATGTAATTTAAAAAAAAATACAAATAAATACATGAATAAATAACATGAGGGAAACACTTAGGATGAATAAGAAATAAAGATAGACATATTGATTGTTGTAAACTAATAAATACAACATACTGTGCATAAAATACAATCTCTTCATCAAAGGTAGTTTCAACCTTTTAACTGCCATACCCGAGATTATCTCGGGTATCGCACTAGTGCTCCAAAATGTCACACCCGAGTATCCTAAATGGTAATTTTTGGGGTAATTTACTACGGGTGGGGTAGATCATTGTCTCAGGCTCCTGAACTACTAATAGGTATCCATTTTTTATTTATTAATATATTTTTTAAAATAATGTTCCACTGGAAGTGAACTTTACCACAGCCGTTCTGTGTGGCAGCCACCTCAAGCGAGTATGCAGTTGCAATAAAACCTAAAAAATTTTATGCATGTTATTCGAAATATTAGTTTTTAACTACCAAGTATATTTTATTTTGTACAAAACATTTGACTTTTGCAATAAAAAATTTGACAATTTATGTACCCAAATCATCAAAGTAACTTGACAGTTAAAGGCGGTTTTTCTGTAAATGGCGTATTCATTTTGAGAAAAAATAATAAAACATAAAACATATTTTAAGACAAACTCAGTAATACCGAAATTTTCTCAGAAAGATCAATAACTGTATTTTGGTAACAAGAATTTTATATAACAATAGAGTTTAAAACGAAATTAAATTTTTAGAATATCTCCAGATTTCATAACACCTGACCCTTGTCAAGGAAGTTTTTGAAAGGCAAAAATGCCCCAAAATAAACTCCACTCCGTTTAACAGCTGAAACGTAACATCCAAAGCTGAAATCTGAAAGCTAACTTGACAGACTGTCAAAACTATTGTGGTGAAAAGTTTGCTTCAAGAAATGTTATGGGAAATTGAAAAGATGAGTAAAATTTCCACGTTGTTCATTTCTATATTCGATGACAAAGGCTTTTCATTTTAGAGACATTTTAAATTAGATAACTCTTGAAAAAGTTATACTCCATAAAGATATAAGCCAATGTTTAAAATTAAAAGAAGTCTTTGTTTTTAGACAAATCTTCGAATTTCTATAGAAATACTTGATTAATTTTTTGCAACTATTTTTCAAATATGTACTGCATATGAAATAGTCGAATATGTACTGTATATAAAATAGTCAAATATGTAATACATATAAAATAGTCGAATATTTGTTTAAGTGTACTTTTAGCTAGTATATGAAGGATATCTGTCAGCAATGTTAGCAAGTATGCAGTAAAAAGACATCGGCCACTTTGGATTTTAGATATTTTACCAATTTCTAGAGAAAAACTTGATTCCTCTTTTATAACTTTTTTGCAGATATGTACTACTACTGCAAAAGTCGAATAGTTCAAAGTACTTTTATCTTGTATATGAAAGGTATCTGTCGGGAATGTCAGCAAGTATACATTCAAAAGTCACCGGTTACTTTGAATTTTACATTTTTTTCAGATTTCTAGGAAATATTTGAAGAAATATTTTATAACTTTCGATATATATATGTTTGAACTCGACACTTTCTCTCTAAGTAAACATCTGTAACTTGCTCGTTGAAGGGGCCTTCAACAAGCTGAAGAAAGTGTTTCTGATCACCGTGGAACAATGGTCGTTTCCACAAAAAGTCAAATCAGCCATTTGTAATGTTTACTTTTATTTTTGTTAGAGTAATACTACATTCATGAATGCATATAAAGTTTGTTTAAAAAATTCCAAATTCTCTCAAATATTTTTTACTTACAAATTCAGAATTTGTAACCAAACTTAAGAAAACGTTTTTTATTATTCATAACATACAAAAAAACTTCAGTCGGAAAATTGAAAGGAAAACGTTGAATATGTTCAATGAGATGTGTGCGCTTAAAGAAAATATTTCTTTATTGTGAAAATGCAAATATATCAATATTATTCTAATAATTTATGGCAAATATAATGTAAGAGCTACCAATATAAAATGTTCAATTATGTATCGTGAAAATTCAGACAGATCGACCTATTGGCGCAATGCCCAAGGGAACCGAGCTCAATCGAAAAAGGTTTAGAGCTACAAAACGATCCCGGGAAACTACACCCCCGCGTTCTATCTTTATTGAGCAAAATCATAGTATGCATTTTATACGTTAGCACACATTAAATTTACATATTACAAATTAAAGGTTAATGAAACGAAATACACTGGTGTGTAAAACTTAAGCAACAATGTAAAAATTTAGCAGCTAGACATGAAATTGCAGAAAAGGAGGTCTGGAGATCAGTACAGTGAGCACGTAAGTCAGTAGAAACGTCATGCGTATGCAAATATCAGGAACGAAACGTCAGAAGCGACGTGAGCGTACGCAAAACGCGTGATGTCGGCGCGCGCTGCTCAACAGTAGAATAAAATGAAGGACGGAGACGCAATTTAACATATTCGCTGCAAGTGCCAGTGAGTCAGTTCGTGAAATATGACTAGAAGAAATCACCTGGACGACTTCACACGTGGAATAATGATCAGAAAGCTTGAGAAGGGGCGTACTGTCACCAGTGTAGCTGCAGAGTTCGGAATCAACAAAAGTGTCGTTTTGCGCGCTTGGAAAGCATTCCAAACCACAGGTACAGCTATTAGAAAGGTTGGTGGGGGCCGCCAGAGGACGACAACTGCAGGAGATGGCCGATATGTTATCTGCATGCGCAAAGAGGCCGACAGCAGTCAGCAAGCGCCATTGCTCACCAACACTGTACAGCAACAGGGCGACAAGTGTCGCGGTTTACTGTGGCCAGACGCCTTCACAAAGGGGGCCTATTCACCCACCGTCCTGAACGCTGCCTCCCGTTGAAAGTTGGCCACCGATGCCACCGTTTACAGTGGTGCAGAGAGCCCAAAAACTGGACAACTGATCAATGGAGTCGTGTCCTCTTTACGGATGAGAGACGGTTCAGTACCAGAAGCGATTCTCAACACGTTTTGATTTGGAGAGAGATCGGGACCTGGTTTTATCCCAGTAACATC
The DNA here is from genome assembly GCA_019973935.1 of Trichonephila clavipes. Taxonomy (NCBI): domain Eukaryota; kingdom Metazoa; phylum Arthropoda; class Arachnida; order Araneae; family Nephilidae; genus Trichonephila; species Trichonephila clavipes. Next base: position 453,254 of record BMAU01020109.1, on the reverse strand, counting down.
AAGGAAAGACACCGTTACGGTGGTCCTGGAGTTCTTGTCTGGGGAGGCATTATGCTGAACGGGCAAACTGAGCTCCACATTTTCGACAGAGGGTCTGTAACCGGGGATCGCTATTGTGAGGATGTACTTCTTCCCCATGTGCGTCTGTTCCGAGGTGCCATTGGCCCAGACTTCATTTTTATGGATGACAATGCACGGCCACATCGGACTCTTGCTGTCGAGGAGCTGCTGGAAAGTGAAGATATCACTCAAATGGATTGGCCAGCGTATTCCCCAGATTTAAATCTCATCGAACATGTATGGGATGTTTTGGGGAGACGTATTGCAGCACGCTTACATCATCCGGAGAACACCCAACAACTCAAGCAGATGCTGATTGAGGAATGGGTACTCCTACCGCAAGAAATGTTGCACCAGCTGGATCTGAGTATGCGGAGACGGTGCGAAGCAACCATTACAGTGAGGGGAGGGCATGTACCATATTAAGGAACATCTGCTTGTTGTTCTTTTTGTTGGATAGACAATAATGAGTCACGGTACTATGCGTTCAATAAAGCTTGTTTTTGTTTGATTCCATGCCGTATGCATTGTATTCCTTTTTCAGCGCCGATGCTTTCGTCATCCTTTACGTACATAATACTCTCCCTCATTTCTGAATTTCATGTCTCTCAGATGACTTTTCGTGAAGTTATGGCAATAAACCCACCTGTTGCTTAAGTTTTGCACACCAGTGTACATGTGTTATTGCAAGGTACACACATACAAAGCTGAAAATAATAATAAGCAGCATAAAGGGTAAGAGAGGAAAAATAATATACTTTATTTCAGCATTCTTGCAAATACATCAAAAGTAATATAAATATAAAATATAAATGCACCATACAAAAAAGAAAGAAAAGGCAGGAAACATTTGGGAAAGGAGAAGAAAAAGAAAGAGAAGGAGAGGGGGAAAAAGAATAAAAAACCACCTGTGACCACATAAGAGTACCGATTCAATCCCAACTAAGGAATTGGATCCCAGATTGTAGTGGAAATTTTAATACATGATTTTAGTTTAGAGTGAATGGAAGGATTTCTAACGATAAATTGGAACCAGGCTTTTTTAGCATTTTGAGATGGAGAGAACAGATGGAAATCCTTAGTCATATGACATGCGAATACATAATGGTCAGCGTCCCCAACAGATCCATAAAGATAATTGGGAGTAGCTTTTAATTTCAAGCGATGCAAATAAGAAACAAATGGGCCATTATTTGTTAAGAATTATACAACGTAACTGGAATGGGAATTGATATCTGAACTGGGTTTGGGAAAGAAGGATTTGACAACAGACTTCATAATTCTGAGCCTCAGTCAAATGACGCGGACGACAGATGAGCTGGTAACCCTCTCTCCGAACTTCCACACCTTGCCAACAGAAGGATTTTGAACCTCGACAGATTTAACGTGCATAAGGCTGAATATCTATAGGGCGGGTCTTCAGTTGCACTTGGTTCGAACCCACTGCCACGAAACTTATGTGCTTACATGACAAAAATTGGTTAAATTACAACATTCGGGTTTAGAAGAAATTATTCACTTTCACAAAATGGAAACTGATATCAGTTACAAGAAAATATTCCTTAACCCACCTCCCCCTCCCTCCAAAAAAAGAAACTAAATTCAGATAAACATTTGTAGGAAAATTTCAAAACAATTTTTTACACTATTGGGAAACACTTGGTATTTTCTACAAGATTCGAATTTTACAGTTTAATACAATGTATGGGGCGAAATTTACTAATTTATGTGTATATCTGATGTATTTAATACATTAATCAACAATGTGTAATTGAATATAAATATACAATAACAAATGATAAAAAAATGTTGTTTAGTGGACAACCCCTTACCATCTGGATACTTATTGAAAGTTACCAAAATATGTGACGCATTGCACCGTCGATATCTTTCTGACTTTTCACGGTATGCAACAAAATTTTCAATACAAGACGCACTTTACTATTTATTGCAAAATTAAAAAAAAAATTTTTTCTTTGCGTATGTGCTGTAAAATATTATTTTCTATAATTGCTCATATCTCATTCAGGATTTTTTTTTTGTTTCATTTCAGATTTCAGAGTGAAGTGTTTTTCGTCTGTTGTCTATATTTATGTATGCATCATAAAATTTAATTACAAATTCTGGATATTCTAAGACTTTTGAAAAGTTTGAAATTTTTATGTGGTTGAGTGTATAGGGGTTACTTATACGAAAATGCGTACAGACATTAAAAATAACTACCTAAAAATTTTGTGAAAATGACAAATTATTTCCAACATTTTATGATACAAAGGGATTAAAAATCCTATTCTTTTCAACTTGCTAGTTTGTGGCCCCTTAAATGCACAATCACTGGAATTTCTCTGGAAAGTGGAAATTTAAGCTAAAAACTCATCTATTTCTTTTTAATTATGCTCATATAGGGTGAAATACGCAAATACATACAGTCCCACGCCTAATTTAATCCCTCGCCCTCGAAATAAAAATAGTCTGAATATGCCACTGCTGAAGATTTTAAATATTTTTTGCTGCGGCGATCTCTCTACAAAACAAAGCGAAAGCAAAATGACTTTTTTTTCTTTTGAGAAACTGACTGTAATAAGTTTGGTGAGTCATAAATATTATCTTAATTTGTTGAATTTTCTGAATTGTATAACAATTGAATGCCTTTAAAGTATAAATCATCAAAGAGAAATTTTTATAATTGATAGATTTATTTCACTTAGTTTTCAAAAAATCATATAAAAAACTAACAACAAATAAGTAATATAAAAAAAAATTATGTCAATTCCTACTTAGGTCAACAAAGAAAAAACTTATTTTAGTTACTTTTTATTAAATAATTACAATTAATATAAATATGTATATACATATGACAGAATCACAATATTAAAAGACAAAATACAAAGCGATTTTCCTTGCAATTTTCCATTTTCCTTTCTATATATGGTGTTGGACTATTATTTTTGATTATTATTAATTATATTCATTAATTAAATATACTTATTGAATTAATATTTGAAAACAATTGTATTAACATCAAGTGTCGTCCATTTCAAGTTTAAAAAAGTGTATTTGAATTTGAGTAGATGAATAAAAAGTATTTTAATAACGATTGAAAATTTGAACAAAGCATACATGCCGCAGGAAAATGATGAAATTATAGGAATCTCATCAAATCCCTGAGGGAGATGATCACTTGACGGTAGATGTTAAAATAATGTCTCTTCATGGTGCTTTCCCTGATAAAAGTAAGGGATTTGAACGAATCCCTGAGCTGTTTCAGTGAAATAATGAAATAATATTGTCAAGAGTTTAAAAGTGTTTATTTAACAAATAGGGTGCATTATAAAACGTAGAAGTAAGTAATACATCAATAGTCAATGAAGTACAAATTATTTATTCGAAACTAATTAACAAATTGTTCGAAAATTAGGCTGGTATTTTTTTACATACAACATCTTTCCTCTCGATTGCTTACGCACTAAAATATCAATCCGCCATTTTTTTTAAGATATGGGGTTGATATTTAGGGGATCGAGATAGTAAAGGGTGTTTTTTTAGAGGCATAGAACTTTAAATTGCAATAAAACAACGATGTATTATTCCATTGACATGAATTTTTTTTATTCGAAAGATAATCTTGTGGCATTACATTTTAAATATGATTTCTGGCATAGGACTGCCACGGCTGACTCGGATGTAGTCCAATCTGGACGTCCAATTTTCGATGACATTTTCCAACATTTGTGGCCGTATATCGGCAATAACACGGCGAATGTTGTCTTCCAAATGGTCAAGCGTTTGTGGCTTATCCGCATAGACCAATGACTTTACATAGTCCCACAGAAAATAGTCTAGCGGTGTTAAATCACAAGATCTTGGAGGCCAATTCCCAGGTCCAAAACGTGAAATTAGGCGGTCACCAAACGTGTCTTTCAATAAATCGATTGTGGCACGATCTGTGGGACACGTTGCGCCGTCTTGTTGGAACCACAGCTCCTGGACTTCATGATTGTTCAATTCAGGAATGAAAAAGTTAGTAATCATGGCTCTATACCGAACACCATTGACTGTAACGTTGTGGCCTTCATCGTTTTTGAAGAAGTACGGACCGATGATTCCACCAGATCTTTCGAATAAAAATAAATTCATGTCAATCGAATAATACATCGTTGTTTTATTGCAATTTAAAGTTCTATACCTCTAAAAAAAACACCCTTTACTAACTGTATGGTTAAGAAGTCTAAGTATTCGACCCCCCAGGTGTCCCCCCTGTATAGCATTTTGTCAATGCAAATCCTGACGAGTTCATTTCATCATTTCACTGAAACAGTTGAAGGATTTGATAAAATCCCTTACTTTCATCAGGGAAATGACCTTGAAGAGACGTTATTTTAACATTTACCGTCAAGTGATCATCTCCCTTAAGGATTTGATGAAATTCCTAATTTCTCGCCATTTCCCTGCGACATATATATATAGGGACAATGTGAACTAATAGTAGGAATTGAAAAAATGGTTATAAAGATTCAATATATTTTATTTCATATGAAAGCCATATCCACACATTCATTTACAACAAGTCTCCTCAAAAGATGCCTGCAATTTTCTTTTTCTACTTTTGAAATCCTTATTTTTTGAAACTACTAAATTTAAAAAAAAAATTTATTTTGAATTTTCCCCTTAATAGCAAACAGTAATTTTTTTTCAATTTTGATATTGAACTTCATACAATCATAAAGTTACCTGAAAATAATTTTTGAAGTAACCTGAATGGTAAGAAATCTACGAAAAATTGAATTTCATTTTTGCTTTGAAATTTCGAAGAGTGTTTTTAAGACTGCGGGGATTTTTTTTAAATTACAATTTTATTTCATAAATTTTTATTTTTACATTTTACAGTAGAACTTTAAATTTATTAAATATATTCCAAACTACGGCACACTGTATTTTGGTTTTGAATTTTCTTTTAGTGGGTTTCTAGAAATTCCACTCTGTTAATAATAAAATTTTTGTGAAGGTCATTTCGTAATAATAACTGCTGTTTGTGATTTTTAAATGATTAATTATTTTTCATCAATAGTTAATATATGTTTAACGCAATGTTTATTGCATAAATTGCTTGTTTTATTATACATATATAATGAGAAAGACAGAAAATATTTAATTAAAAATTCTGTATTGAATGCATGTATTATCTCTGAGCATGTGTTAAATAATTTAAATAATAAAATTATGCTTCAATTTTTAAGGAAATAAAACATAAAAAAAACAGAAAGAACAGTGGTATATTAAATTGGTAATAAAAATCCGTAAGTCCCCCCCCCCGCCCTAAGCATGTCAAAAGAAAAGCAAAATTAAGAGAATGATTGGCAAAAACAGAGGTAAAAAAGGCAGCTCTACGATACGGACTTATTTTCTTTAATTTTTTTAATTTCATAAAACAGGTTGCTCTAATATTTTTGTCTATAATTTAAGTCAGTTTTTTCCTGCTTAAAATAAAAAAAAATTTGTGTAATGTGTGCATCAGTTTATAAAATTAATATTAATTATAATTAATATCAATTTATAATAACAGATTTTTTTAATGTATACATTATATTCAGTAGAGCACACAGGAATTTTTCAAGGGGGAAGTCCGGGGTCGAAAGTTCACTAGTCTTGTATCATGCTCCTTTTGATTTTGTCGATTTTCGGGAACAAAACACAGTAAAAAACTTAATTATTGAATAAATAAGTAGCATTCATTAATAAAATTAATCATTAACAAATAAATTAAATTTTTCGTACTATATACTTAAAATTGTAATCAATCGGAAAAAAATCAAGGGCTTTGGGGGTCCGGACCCCCAGGACCCTCCCCCCTTGTGTGCACCATTGATTATATTTTATTCGACCAAAAACTTTTAAAATAAATTTTACATAGGAAACTAATCTCATACACACAAATGTCACATTACGAAAAATCTTTTCATATCTTGTTCAATTGGTCTCCAAAAGAATTTTCAAGTTTTTTATAAAAGAAAAGGACAGAAAAATATAAGGGAGATAATTTGTAATTCACAAAAAGCCTTCCTCCTGACACTTCTCTCTCTCTCTTACCCAATTATTTCTTCGGCACAAAATTACCATAGTTTTATTTTTTTTCTGGGATAATTTCGATAAATTTCCTTACTAATTTCAGAAACTTGCTAGAAAACTTGGGGAAAATAATGTATAATATTGATCTAAAAGTAATGAAATAAATCAGCCAAATGTGTCAATTTTTGGAAATAAAAACCCGTGGTAGGGCTTGAACTAAAATATATCAATCAAAGAATATGTACTGAAAACAGTTTACAGAGATTTTTTAAAAAGACAGTTTAAACACACAAAATTAACATCTTTGAAAAAGCAAAAATAATAATAATAATAAATGTAGAAAAGTTAAATTGTGTTATAGACTCTTTTAAATCCAAATACACATACATGCAACAATCTTTCTAAAATGTGTAATTTATTACATTTTTAGCAATTTCTAAGAGTGATGAAAATGACTTAAAAATAAAGATACTTCAAGAATTCCATTAAATTTATATTTAAATAAATCTAAAGCCTTTATATATCTATAACACTTGTAAGGAAATAGTACATCAAATGAAACAAAGTTAGCGAGTAATTGATTCTAAATTGATCTTTTTCTTTTTTGTTACCGGAAACTGTGAAAGTGTTTGACATCGAAATAACGACATTTCACTGTTCCGGAAATTGATTCCCTCGTTGAAGATTGATTATTCCAGAAATCCGGAAAAATATGCTTTCATATGAATACAGTTGTGTGCAATTTCAAAGAAATTCTCAGAAGTCTTTAAAAATCTCATTTCCTTTGAAAAATACAAATTCAGAACTCGACACTTTCCTTGAAATAAACGGAAAGGGAAAAAAGGAGATTTTAAAACATTTCCCTTTCTTTCTTTTTTTTTTTTAAAAAAGACCCGGTGTTAATATATGAGTGAATTTGGGTAATAAATATTTCTTTGAGAAAACTGTCATGAAAATATATTTTTTAAAGGAAGACGCATCGAATTTCGATTCAAGGAAATAGTATTCTGACAAAAAGTAAGGAACTATATTTCACGAAGGCTTTACTTAGTTTCTTCAAAATGAGAACCATTTGAAAAAATCAATTGCCGAATAAAAGAATTCATTGAATGTATTCAAATCCAAAGGACGGATTTTTTCACAATTTTTGAATCAATATATTAACTTGATATTTTTAAATAACTTTTAATTAAATTTGGACCCTATATTAAACCTTCATTCTTTATTATTTTGTAACTTAGTGGAAAATAATGTCATATTTGAAGCAACACAAAGAGCTATTGGCGACAAACCTTGTAATGCTGAACCATGGTCAAGTATAACAAAAATAACACCACACCCACTGATCGCACCCCGAAGTAACACGGAGCTATGACAACGAACCTCTTAATTCTGAACCACGATCAAGTGACTAGGATGACATCTGAGCTGGCATCTCGCTCACGACAAATTTCAAGTGCATTAACCCTCAGAGAGACGTCTTAAGGCATGGGAGAACTGGGCCCCGGCCCAGGGCCTCGCCCTTGGTGGGAGCCTCGTTTCATTCTCTACTCCTTCTTGTTGTTGTGACTAATGCCACCTGCCTGACGAAGTCAGATGGAGGTCCACGAAATTCATCGCGGCTAGGGGTTAGAATTTTTACGCCTGTCATTAGCTTTAGCTTTGAGCACCATGCAGATGACAGTACGATTTTGCGGGAGAGAACCTTGAGGGTGGCCAGGGGCATCCCACCCCTTCCACCAACCACACGAGAGGACTTGCGGCTCGACGGCTTTTAGAGTATCCCCATGCCACAAAGGCACTATACACTTACAAACGTCGCCCAACCGGTATGGAGGTTAGCGACGCTGACTGCGATGCCGTAGGGACTGGGTTCGAATCCCGGAGAAGACATGAATGTTTGTAAATGTATAGTGCCTTTGCAGCACGGGGGTACTGTAAATAGCCGTCGAGCCGCAAGTCCTCTCATGTGGATGGTGGAAGGGGAAGAGAGGGGTTAGGCCCCTGACCACCCCCAGGGTTTTCTCCCTCTAAATTGGGGTGGAACCGAGCTAAAACGTACTGTCACCAACATGGTGCTCAAGGCTAACGACAGGCGTAAATTCTAGCCCTTAGCCGCGATGAATTTCGTGGGGCTCGACCTGATTCCGTCAGGAAGGTGGCATTAGTCACAACACAACAACATTTACAAACATACATGTCTTCTCCGGCATTCGAACCCAGTCCCTACAGCATCGCTAACCACTATACCGGTTGGGCGACCGACTCCTTCTTAATAAGATCCTAATCCGATTAATTTTAATGGTCAAATGTTATCCCAGCACATATTCTCCGAAAAACAGGGAATTTCAAACTACTTGCCAAGACTGTATTATTATATGATGACCATTGTCCATGTCTAGGCCTAGGTTTAATACCACAAACAATCATTCAACACATTCAGTCGAAATGCAGCCATCGGTCAAGTAGATTTATGAGATTACGAGTCGTGCACATTTGTTTGTTTCAAATCTTTGTTTGTACGAGTACTTGATATAATGCAAGCTTTATACTATCTACTTCTAAAGATCACAGGTAGGGCCTACTTTTACATAGAGGTCCATGGCCTCAAAAAATCTTAAGATTTCTCTGAGCCCAGTGCCTCAAAAAGTCTTAAGATGTCCCTGGGTACTCAGCGTCTCCAGGACTCGAACCCGCATCTGGACAAAAGTCGGCTAAGAATTTGCGACCATGACCTCTTGATCTACAGGAATTGGGAATTACGAATGGTAGGAGGGAATGACAAAAATAAAATAACACCGCGATATTTAAATTCAAAAAATACTTCAAACGCCAAATCGCACTCGAGCGACGAAATGAATGAAAGCTTTAATACACGCACAGATACAGGAAGTTTATTAGTCGCTACGGAATCGCTTTCGTTTTTATGTTACTTAGGCTTTTGGCAACCAGTGTGTACTGTGCGAAGTCAATAATACTCAAAATTATTTGTAAACAGGACTAAATATGCATCAATGTGCTCAAAAATTACGTGCTTTAAAAACCGTATTAGAAGCAAAACCAGAGGAATTCGTGGATGACGCTTTAATACACGGTAAAAATTTATGTGAAGAGATTGAAATTTCTTTTGAACCCCCAAGATGAATCAGGAGGAAGAATATATTTGGTGACAGAAGTAAAGATGTTCAGTTATCGTACGAAGATGACTTGAGGCGAACAATGTTTTCTTCAATAGACAGAGTAACTGCTGAAATTCGAGAAAGATTCCAACAGTTATAGAATCTAGCGCAAAAATACTCTTTTTTTTAAGGCCTTAAGTGTTATTGAACATGGACGAACTTAACTTATTGTTAGATCAAGCTCCTCAAGACATTATTAAAGAATTCCAACTTGAGCGCGTACGTCTACAAGCTTTTGTAGCTGCAATAGACCCAGGCTGTGAAAAAGAACTCATTAGGTCCAGTTCTCTGGGTTTATTAAAATATAACATCGAGTCTAAACTTGAAAATGGCTGACCAAACACTGTCATAATGTTGAGAATTTTTTTTAACATTTGCCATCAGTAATGCCATTTGCGAGAGAAGCTTTTTTAAGCTAAAATTAATCAAAAATTATCTCAGATCAACTACGTCCACGTTAAGGCTAACAAATTTAGCTATTCTGGCAATTGCACATGACATACATATTGATAATTTTATAAAAGATTTTGCTATGAAAAAAAAAAACGTGAAAAGTGCATTTTTAACTAATAAAACAATTTAAAGCTTTTTTTTTTATCTTTACTAATTTTCTCGACTAATAATTAAAACAGAGGCGACAAATTTCCGGTCGGCGCAAGCCCACGCTACGCCACTGTAATGTCGCAAATAGATTGCGATAATACGTAAGTACCCCCTTCCCTCCAAAAAAAAAGAAATTCTAGTATGTCTCAATGTCTGACATTGTTATCCCTCAAACTCACTGTAAGCAAGAATTTTATTTGATTTAGTTTCATATAATCTACAAATTATCCCATTAATCACTCAAAATTTATGCATCATAAATCACTTTTATGTATCATAAAAATCACTCACTTTTAATATATCATATAATCTAATTATCCCATTAATCACTCAAGAAAGTGTTGATTCTATTTAAATGAATAATAATTCAAAATAAATTATTTGTAAAGGTGTTTAAATCTTGTCTGGGGGTAAGAAATTCAACTTTAATTTGCAAGCCACCAGTCTTGCAACATGTTAATGTTTTTTCTTTAAAATAACCAAAATTGGAAAAAACTACTATTTATTAATGGAGAGACTGGTAATTTATATTAAAATAAATGGCATGTTCCATATTTTAATTGAAGTTTGTAATCACAAAGACAATGAAATTAGAACTAAGCATGTATATTTTTTTAATGGAAACATTGTTTTTACTATATCATGAATATATTTACATATTTTAGGGATATATTCTTCATTTGGTCAACTTTGTAAAGACATAATTCTGACTTGCAAGTATAACTGTACTTTGGATCCATTTCAAAATTGATTTAGTGATTTTACGCATGCATGAAATTGCATACTGGTACATTACAATCATATTACTGTACATTCTGCTGTACACAGGTTAAAATGTGGTTTAAATATATAACATATATGTAAAAAAAGTTGATTTATAATCAATAAATATATTTATACAGATTTTAATTTTACTTTTTCAAAGCATAAATATGTAAAAATACAGCATGACAAGTTGGAAAATGAGGATGTGTAGCAAATCAAAAAGATTAACAAACTAGGAAAGAAACATCAAACTTCGATTTGAAGAATTATTACCTTTAAGACCTATTAATTGAAAAAAATATAACTTTACAAATTTTTACTGTCTATTTCACATTTTTTTAAAAAAATTTACATTCCAAAGAAAACATGCATGCGTGTTCAATGAAACGGAAAGAGCCCATGCATAAGTAAATATCTAGTACACAATATTAAAATAATCATTTTGCAGCAAAGCACATAGGGAAAATCATAAGGACTTGGAAAAGTAATTGTTTTGTTATTCAGAAGTTAAAAATGTATCCAAAATAAATTAATTTCAATATATAAAGCAAATAATTATTTAAGTAGAGAAAAAATCCTGAGGATTCTACATTATAATAAAAATTGAAAAGCACATTAATCTTAACATTTCTTTTCTACAAATTAAGAACATACACAATATTTAGAAAGTACTTTAAAAAACTTAAAGGAACCGTAGCTTAAAAGACCATTTTAGTAACCCAATCAAATTACAAAATACTATGTTCTAATTTTTCCTCTTCCATGTATTTAAGCCATATTTAGAAAAAAACTTACTCCAACAAAGTATCAGATTCTCCGAGATACATTAAAATTGCAGCCATAACTAAACGGTGTATTAATTCAAAGTCATTAATAAAAGACAAACAAAAAGCTCAACTGTATTTTAAGGTTTATCAATTTTACATCTAGTTATACTAGTTCATCTAGTAATAGTTCACATACTTCATAAGATTTATTTTAATATTGATCCAATTATTTTTTTACAACACTCATTGAAAAAAATCATGCAAGACAAAGTTCTTTAAAATATTTATTTAAGTTTTTATTACGATACAATTCAAAAATGTTTAATTGCCTCTAAAATCACAATTGACAAGTATATAAAAATATTTTTTTATAAAAATAATCTCTCTGCATAGCTTTCAAAAAGTGCTTTAAACAAGAGAAATGTACAATCATATACAAGGTAGAATTTGTACAAAAACTGTCTTCTTTTAATAAATAAAGATATAATTTTAAAATTTTTTAACAAACTATAAAACAAGATTCAACAAGATGAAAATTTTGATTTCTACAATAAGTACAACTTTAAAACTAAAAACAATGCAAATGCAATAAAGAAAATGCAACATAATAAATTTGTAATGACCTTTAAGTAACAAAGTCTAAAATTTATACATAAAATTTCAAAAATAAATACAAAATAATTCTTATCAATTGCATACTTGAGTATGACAAAGACAGAATTTCCACACAACTATTTTATGTGCTTTAAAAATTTCCCTTCCAATAACCACTGAAGAAATTCTGAGTTTTAAAGTACAATATATTGAATAAAATCAAATTAATAAAAAAACGATTTTCAATTTTTAATAAGTACACCAACAAAACTGAGTACACAGCTTTGATCCTTTAAGCAAATTTAAGAAAATTTGACATTAAAACATTTTGCAATGATAATTTGAACTTTTTTTCTGGTTTGAAACTACAATTTACAGTCACTAAGAAGTATTCCTCAAGTTGAAAAATTTTTTAATTAAAAAACATTTTCTTTAGCATGAACTTGATACAGAACTTTTCACAAATTAGAAATTACAACACAATTCTAGGCAATGCAGTACGTATCCAAAATGAGAATTCTCCATCCATTCTCTCTAGTGGATACAGTTTTCTGCAAAAGATGGAATGTATACAAAACTGCAGTTCCTGAAAATTCTAGCACAAAACCCATAGATCGATTCGGATAGAACTATCAAATCATCACAAATGCATTTTTTTCAGTTGGTCACAAAAGAATAAACTTTTCAGTTAATTCTTTTTATTTATCAGCATTTCCATTGGCATCTTTTTTCAAATATTCTTCTCTCGGTGAATTGATGATGACAGGTCCTTTGAAAGTTCTACCAGCAACAAGTTCTTCAAGATCCTACAAAGAAAGCAATATAACCATTAAGTAAAACAATTAGTACAAATTTTATGTTGTAAAATATATTAAAATAAATTTTACAATTAGTTTCCATAATATTAATTGAAAATAAAAGATTTCCTAGATAATATGGAATTATGTCAAATGCTTTTATATGAATAGTTAAATAAGAGATACATAAGAAAAAACCAATGATATATTCACGTTTATCAGTAGCCAATTAATTCAAGCTAGCAATAAAATGTAAGCTACAATTATTTTACTGTTCTCAAGAAGAGAAGTTTTAAAAATATGTACATCAAATAAAACAGATTAAAACTAAAGCTATAAACTTTATCATTATACCTAGCAGCAGCGGTGGCTCTAGGGCCGGACCCTTGCCCGGGGCGGCATTTGAATTGAATTTGAAAAATATTTTTTTGTTTTGTTGCAAAAAACTTGATATATTTTCTGAAACACAATTGAGTATGAATTTGGTATTTCCTTTATTGTATCTTACTTTCTTATTTTGTACTCTGTATGTTTAATGTCAGTTGTCTTTTATGTTGAAACTTAAGAGTTAGAGCCATGAGTACATGTTCAATCGTGAAATTTGATAAGTTTACACATCAAGTAACTAGTAATCAAGTAATCACTTCCCCCCCCCATCCCAGAGTAGAATCAGCACGGACATTCCTTTCACCCATACGATGTCCGGTGTCAACTATCCAAAAGGGGACAGGGGCAATAAGAGTTTTTTGTAGATAGAGAGTTATAGGAAGTATTTTATTTTAGTCTTGAGTGCAGTTACTATAAGGTAAAGTAAACGCTTGTGACCTCTACCATCAGTAGACTTTTTTTAAAAAAACTGGCATGCTGAAAATATACGATTCCTTCTTTTACATTTTACTCGCTTGAATTAATAACAGGTAATTATGTCCTTAGTTTTGAATTATTTTGTACATATACATAATATCGTAATGCTTTTTTTTTTTGCTAGCAAGAATTATAAGTTTTAAATGTGTGTATCTATGTGAACAATTTTTTTTAATTATAATATTTTGCTTTTGAGAGAGTGGCTGTATTTTCCATTTTTGTCAGGGGCGGCAAAACTGCTAGAGCCGGCCCTGCCTAGCAAAACCTTTTAAGTGAATTACTCTAGCATAATGATTTCAAACAAATATCCACCAAGTGCATTAACATTAACAAAACATATCCAGAGAGCGAAAAGCCACATTTATGTTTCTACATTTTAAAATAACATTTAAAGTTTAATATGATATTGATAGGTAAAACAGAAAATAAAGATTAATCCACAGGATTTTACATTTTTCTCCCATAATGAAATGCATTAAGCACTTGTATATTTAATACAATTATTATATAATTATACTTCATAATTGGCAAGATGACAAAATTTTTGTTAAGTGTTGCAATAGCATTTTCAATTCTTAAAAAGTAAAAAAAAAAAAAAAAAAAAAACAGATACTAAAAGAGATTTGTTTTAAATATATAATTTCAGAGGAATGCGTGTACAGTGGATTCTGCCTTTTGCAAATATAATTTATTCTCCAGTTTTGTTCTTATGTTCAAAATACTCTAAAAAAATTCATGTACAACATATGTTTAAAAGAAAATTGTATATACATCATTACTAAGTGATACAACATATTTCTCTATCCTTACATCACAGAATGGGTCAAACTAAAATATGAATTCAACATTCAGGAAAATAATGGCAATAATTAGTTAATTTATACATAAATCTTTAATATTAGAATACTCACTAGACACATTTGTTCATTCCGATCCTGCGAAATTTGTAAAAATGCAACCTCTAATGTGAACATAAAATATATTTGTAATGTGTGTAGGTGCTGCCATACTAAGACGATTTTTCTGAAAGTATGATGCAACAGTTTTCCAAGTTTTCTGCATTTCTCATACCTACCATAAAGATTCCGATTTTACTATTACCTCCTCCCTTTATCTTTTTTGACAAACTCTTCTCCCCATAATGTCTTGCTATAAAACACAATGCAATTTCATAAACTTTTTAGTAACCTTTGGTTGTGCTTCTCTACAAGCTCATCAACATCATTATTAACACCTCCAGCACCTTGATTTTGACCAAAGACACAATGTCATTGACAAAAGATTCAAAAGGTATTGTGAGTTTCAAATTTCTCAAATTACATTCCATAGTGTTCTTCGGCCCAAGTTTCTCCCAAGAAGCAAGGGGTTCTTTTAATGACCCTATTCCAAGCATTTTTTTACCTTCAGGCAGTTGATAAAAAAAAATTTAGTTTCTTAAACTTTGAGTGAAAGTGTTGCTTCAATTATTTCTCAAAACACTTGAGAACTTTGGCAGAGAGATTCCTAAACTTAGAAATAACTTGTGGTTCATAGTTGGAGTACTTGAGTGGTGTTCAGAAGCAGAAATTAGATTTTAATGGAATTAAATGTTTTTTAAAGAAGTCATTTTTCAAGCATGGAAGATGGGAAGAGCAGATATAGGGTAGCAGATTTATCTCAAGTAAATATTTTTTTACAGGAGAAACAAAAATTTATTGCTCTGATCAACGAAAAGGTCTCATGCTTCCTAAGCCTAGTTAGACCTCTAAATCATGTTATTTCTAACGATTTTTGAAGTTTCTTAATGGTACGCAAACAGAAGCTTAATTTTTAAATAGGTGCTTGCATTAGCACAAAACAGCAGAAAGAAGTGGCTTGTGATCAAGAAATGTAATATACTTTATTGTTAAACAAGTTTATCTCAGCATCTTTTATTCAAAGAGACTAGTTTTGTAACTATTACAACCATGTAGCAGAAGATAACTCGCAAGTTTCTTAAAATTGCTGATGATGTTTCATGCTATCTTTATGTCTGTAGTTGTTTCATTATGCCTTACAAAAAAGCTGTGACGACTTTTCCAATAAATCATCTAAAACCACTGATGACTTCCCTTAAATTCTTATAGGTTGATAATACTGATATCCTTTTTTAATAAAGACTGCCAAAAGTCACTTTTACCTCTTCAAAGGATATTCTCATTATAAGTATTGTCTTTTATGTAGGTAAAGAAAAAACAATTGCAAAATAAACTTTCAGCATAATTAAGAATGATTAGTCTCATTTATATAGAAATCTTCTCACTCCTCTTAAACTTTTTCCATTTTTTAATCATGTCCTAGCTCTCAAGTATAGTAAAATTGTAGATGCAAATATATTGTACATGTGTATTAAATCAGCCCTCCAAATCTTTGTTTTTAAATAATTTTATGTAAATTTCTATGATTATTTTTCTTGTCTAGTGGCTTCTTGTAGCTTTTTTCTCTTGGGGTTATTTTTGCAAGGGTTATTAAATTTTGCACGAAAGTATCAAATACGTCTGAACACATATTTTGAAAATGTATGATCACAAGTGACACAGGAATAAGTGCTTAACACAGATTGATGCAGAAGGCACACACAATCTGGAACTCCCTACCACCACCACTTATGCAAAATGTCCTTCATTAAACAATTCTTTTTTCTTACAAGTTGCTTTGTCTGTAATGCAAAATTACTAAATATGAGGAATACTAGTTAAACGAGGTTCCGCAGTATATATTGTTTTTTTCATACTGCATTCCACACTTTCAAAGTTTATGTACAGATAGACAAGATTTTAATCGTAACTGCAATTTCCTTTATATTTTCAGATGGTCCTTTGAAAAAGTCTTGGAAGAATTCATGTTCTTAAACTGAACAGAACAGTTGAAAAAAATTATTTGGGACTGTTAACTGTTACAACTTAATATTTGTATAATATTATCATTATAACAAAGTGACTTAACAATCTTAAAACACAGCTTTCATTAATTTTACAAATCTGTGTAAGCATTCATAAAATTATATAATTCTGAAACTTCAATAAATGTCATAAAATGGGGAAAAAATTTACTGTATACAGCATGCCATGTTTTCTGGTAATATTTTGTCATTTTAACAAAAATTTATATTTGTAAATATTTAAAATTCTTAAAAAAGAAAAATTTTAGATTTTATTATTGATTTTTATGTTCCAAATAACAACGTTTGTATTAACCTATGTGACACTATATTTAGAATTTCAGTGTGCATGATGATATGGTATAAAACATAAAAGCAAAATATAATAGATAAATAATTAAAGCTTAACACTTGATGAACAGTTTAAACATTTTTATATAATTGAGTTTACATAAAAAAAATTTAGATATTTTGTTACAAGTTATATATATTATAGATGTGACTTTTCCCTATAAAATTATATAGTTGTAATAAAATGTCTATTTTTTTATACATAAAATGTGTGATTTACATCTAAATTCAGTTATAGTCATGAATAGAGCCATGCGAGAATAATTTGAAACATTTTAAATTATAAAAAGCTCACTAAACAAATTTCAAAAGCTTTCAGAGAAAGAAAATAAACTATTATAAGGATTACAAATAAATTCATTTTAGATATGATGTATTATTGAAAGGTTACGATATTAATTTATTAAATATTTTATAAAAATAACAATTAAACTTATGCTACTTACTTCTCCAGCATAGGATACTAATGGAGAAATTTCACAAATTCCAACAGCATTTTTCTCCTCAGCTATGCTATAAGTATAAGTATTATTAACGCATTATTTTAAGTATAAGTAAATATAAGCATTATTTAAGTATAAAGAATACCTCATTAAGTTAAACCATAGCTTTTAAATGATTATAAATTAACATTTATTTTTTCATTTACGAAGGCATTAGATAAAACAAACATTAAATCAAAGAAAAATCCGAACTTTGCCAACCTTCTAGATGATACATTTCTCCTGCACATTTTATAAATAAGTACAACTTTGAAAAAAAGAAATTACAGGCTTGAATTTCATTCCTAACATTTCTCTCTCTATAATGAGTTACCAACTAAGTATTGACTACATGTATGTATAACGTGCCATAAGTTCAATGACATAAGTAGGAATTGATAATTTAAAACTTTGATAACTCAACCAAAATTTAATTTCAATATAAATTTTTAATTCAAAATTTCTATTGAAAAAATTTCTTTTTACAAAAAAGGCTTTTTGAATTTAAGATTTTAGGTAAAAAAAGAGATATTGCTACAAAATTTAAGAAAAAATAATGCATATACATACTCTTTCTTTTCTTCTCCATTTCTATCTACAGCCAAATCCCTAAAATTAAAAGACTAAATGTCACACTTGCTTCACGAAAATATCAATGAAATTACTTATAATATTTTGTTTGATTTTTCATTTTATGGCTAGAAGTTCCCCATGGCTGGATCTCTGACACAATCAAAACTAACTAGTTTATTTTTAAAAATTTTTTATTTTATCTTATTATTTTTTTTTACCATCTTGATGGTATAGTTGATTAGTAGCTGGCTTTGTACACCAAAGGTTGCGCACTTGACACCAGCCCAAGTTGGTAGATTTTGATGATGCAAAAAATTGACAGCATCCATGTTGTATGATTATGTGGCATGTTAAAGACCCTAAAGTGCCTGTTTGGTTTGAGTGTTCTTGGTGAAATTAAATTCTTGGTATGAATTTGCATCAGAGCTCTGATGCCTTCCTCTAGGGAGAAAACAGAAAGTCAAAATTATATTGCAGCGATTTGTATCCACCTTATGATGCCTAGAGATACCAGTTCCAGGAGAATGAATTAGGTCTGCCATTGTAAATACCAATCCAGTCCAGTCCCATTTGAGGGGGGAAAAACCCTTATATTTTAATTGAAAAAAATACTGTAGAAAGAGGCTGCAAATGTAAAAATATGTGTAGGGAAAAAGAAACAGGTCAATGACTAAAATATTATTAAAAATTATATATTTCTTATTCTTCCTAATATTTACAAGTACATAAAAGAAACAGCTGTATTAAAAATACTTCCTTGTGTGAAAAGCATGCATTTTCAGATATAATTTTTTTAAAAAAATGAGGTCACATCTCACTTTGAAAGATACAGATCTATAGAAATAAATTGTTAAAAATTTTCATTAACATATAATCTTTCGTCAAAACCCAAGATTTTATGAAGGAATTTTCCTATTGATACATGTTATAGAAATTAGTTTAGCATAAATATTTTAAGTAGGAAATTTCTATTTAAAATACTTTTACTTAATTATTATACTAAAAAAAGAATCAAATTTCTTGCACTTAAGCATTTTAAAATCTTTTACTAAACTTACACAGAAACAAAACTATCACATTTCTCATCTTCAAATCGCCCACCAGCATCACGAATATATTGTCTGTGTAAGGCATAGAGAGAATTTCTGGCTGTTGTTGGCGTGTCTTTCGCACTATCATCAGCATTCTTAAGAGGTGAAAATTCTGCTTCACGATGAACCTCCCAAGCAGCGAATTTACTAAAAAATAAATTTATCTAATTAGTATAATTTTAAATAAAAACATAGTTCCTTAAATTTGCAAAGTTTTTGAAACACAAAGTCAAAGTATAAAACAGATCACAATTTAACACTTAAAAGGAAAAGGTCATTTTAAAATATATATAAATATATTTTTAAGTATATATAGATATGTTAATGCCCATGCGTTTCTTGGCTTTTATTTTATTTTTATATTTTACAAGAAAAAAAATTTTTTTTAACACTAAAGATTTTTTTAATAATAATATTCAAGCTTTTAAAAACTTGTAAGAACTGAGAACATATTCAAGGTAATTATTTTTAAAAATTGAAATTAAAGTAAAATTTTTCACAGAATTTTTATATATACAGTCTTTTAAAATTCATTCTTTAAATCAGAAGAGAGAACCCCTTTTGAATCTTAGAATGCTCTATTTTCACATAAACAAACACTATTACTGACATATTCAAGAAATTTTAAATATGCTATACATATTTTTTTTAAAACAGTTGTATGTAAAATAAAAAAGAAAAGGAAAACTAGCTAATGCCTATTTAGTGGTTAGTATTGAAACAATGGAGAACATTTAAATCTAAATCTAATACATTAATGTTTTATTTTTAACATTAGTAAAATATCAATGTAAAATTTTCTCAATCCTTTGCATTTCAAAGATGAAGATTTAAAAGTCAAAGGGGAAAGTGTGCAAGCCTCTAAAGAATTCATGACAGTAAGACCAGTATTTTAAGAGACTATTTTTAAAGTTATATTATCTTCAACCGTGTTGTGATGACAGTGCACATTTGATAGAACTGTTTTATGTTCATTAAGAGATGTTTCTTTACATGAGAGGTTCAACCACGTAGCATAAATTAAATCCTCGCACATGTTTCAGATTCAAGTGAACAGAAATATGATAGTTGAGTTCTATTGCATCGCAGGAATCATAAAATGAAAACTGTCAAAGTTTATATTAATAAATATTAAAAATAAGAAAAAAAAATTACAAGAAATGAGAAAACTTTTCAGTCTTCAAAGATTTGGGGCAAAAAACCACCACTTTTAAATCTACGAAAAGTTCAAGAAAAAAATTCAAAAGAAATTGCAAGGTACACTTCTAAGAACAATGTTAACCAATATTAAAAGACAAATTAGTTTAAAGAAAAATTGAAGCATGAAATAAAACATCCTTCTAATTGTATTTCTTCCAAAATATTGAACATTTTTGTAATCATTAATTTTAAAAAAAATGAATACATACTCAGAGAACTCAAAAACATCAAAGACAAATTTTTCTAACTTGATTCCATTGGGTTTTAAAGGCTTCACTGTTTTTCCATCCTCTCCAACATATGCAATTTTTTTCTGTGCAACATGGTATTTCAACTTTTTGTCACCACTGAAAATTGAACTTGTTTAGAATGAAAATATACAGATTAAAACTAATAGTTTGCAAATAAAATTATTAAATTTGGAATGTTATTCCATTTTAAAACAAATTATGAAATTTAAAATTGATTACATTGATACTTTTTATTGTTATACATTTATAAATCTCAAACATTAAATTATTCTTACGATGATTTGAAAAAACTAAGAAATAAGCAAATATCCATTTAATATCGATAAATAAATTAGCATTTAAATTCCAGCAATCTTTTTTCTTATTATCTCTTTCAGATGTTCAAAGAAAAAGAATTGAAATTAGAGTAGGATTAATTGAATTAATTTTCAATTGTTTATTTTCACTTATAAATGCAGAAATATATGCAATACAAAATAAAATATAAGATTGCACTCCTCCCCACCCCATCCCTCCATCAAAAACCACACAAAAAAAGCTTACAATTTTTTTATTTGTAAATTCACCTTTTGTATATTTAATCAAAAAATAATAATAATAATTTTTAAGGGAAAGCAATCTTATGTTATAAATTTTTACACCAAAACTTATAAATACCTAGCATTGTACAAAATCCTCAAACTCTTTCTCAACCATAACAGTGTATATTACCATAATAAATTTGATCTACATTAAACATTAAATTAGCACAAACATACTCCTCTTAAACTACTAGCCCTATAACTTATAAGCAGAACAGATTTAGTAAAATTAAGTTTAAAATCTCATTAAATTTGCTAAAATTAAGTACAAATTAAATTCTTAAATGTATATAATTAACAAATTACAATTTAAAAAGACAAGTAAATTCTTTAATATCTGTAACTTATACATAATTTTTTTAAGAGTCTCTACAAGTTATAGTTGCAAAAACTTAAAATAGCCAACAACTTTGATTTTTAAAAACAAGTTATATACCATGTCTAAAAAGAGAAATTATACAAATATTTTTTTTTTAAAAAAAAATTATTGAATGCATTAGAAATCTGTTTTAGAATAAACTAAATTAATGTACACAGTAAAATTATTTAATATCTGTATACTCTGCAAGAATGACTTTCTTTACATAAATAAACATTCATACACTGAAAATAAAAAAAAAACTTTGCACTATGAAATCAAGAGTGCTTCGTGTTTCTTCCATGCAGTTATACAACTAGTTAATCAATTTATAACAAAACTGTACATAAAATATTTAGAAAAATAAAATTAAAACTTTTTTTTCATATTGGCATGATTGGCATCAAAGCACTCTTGACAGCAGTGAATTACAAGTTCATGCTACTGTTACAAATCTGTTCATAATGTGGCGGCATCTACATTCCAGTTTGGAAAGTGTAGAGTTCATTACATAAGGAATTTTATTTTGTTTGTAAAAGATATTAATATTATTCAACTTAAATATAGAGTTTGTACCATCCAATTTGGTGGAGAAAGTCAACCGTAAAGAAGTGGTTGCAAATGTTCCCAGCATTAAATGTGAGCCTTCCATCTGGATTTCGTTTTTGTGCTGTCGAGGAGGAGATCTCACTGTATTCCACCACTTGGAATTTGCCTCCTACTCTACATACAACACCAACTGCTTCAGTAGGGGTAACCTTCTCCACCACCTATAATTACCAACACATGATTAAAATGAACTTGAGCAAATTTTAAATAATTACAAATATATATTTATTAAATTAAAGAATTTGTTACTTCATTAAAAGTATCCAAAGTCATAGTTTTTTAAGCTTACACAAAACCTTGTCTGCTGGTTAACTATAATTTATAGATACTGAGTTTTGTTTAAAAAAAAATCTAGCTAAAATTTTTCTAATTTAGGAAATAAAAAATCAATCAAAATGCTTGTGTGTCCATAAAAAAATTCAATTTTTTTATTCTCAGACTGAGATAGAAGTACAAAAACTTTCAAAATACACAAGCATATATTGAAATATATTATTTTCAATTAACGAGGAGTAAAAACTAGTTCAACAAAATTACATAATTATTCACATGAAATTCACAAGTAAGGAAACAGTTATAGTAAAGCTAATTTTAAAAAAATTCATTCTGAGAGTTTTATCAATTTCCAACTTATAAAAATTTACTTTCTTTTATATTTAAAGTAATGTTTCATTACATTTGCCATTATTTGATACTGTTGTATTCTATTTACAAAGAATAGTTATTGCACCAAAATAAATGCTCGATTTTACATACAAGATGGATAAAAAAAATCAAGTAAAAATTTATCAAAAATAATTCTCAAAACAAATTTATAAAAATTATAATTCTATGTTTATAATGACACTCTACAAGTTCTGATTTTCAATATATATAAAATATATAAATAACAAAATATTGCCATTTTATACTTCCAGTAAACTTGATCATTTATTAAGAACATCCAAGAAAGTTCCTTGAAGATGCACAAAAGATTATTACAGGTTTTAAAAACCAAGGACTTCATTAGATACGAAATTTTCTGTAAATTCTGTAAATTTATGTAAACATTTGCTACTCATTCCTAAGCTATGTCTGTTTCTCCGACTATTTTTATTTATAAAAAATTAGTTAAAGATACATTATAATTCTTTGAATCAGTCATACATTCACAATCTAAACTAGACTGAAGTCATGGCAGGATATTCAGGAGTTGGCTGTTGACAATTAGAATTGCCGGCTAGGTGGCGTGGTTGGTTTGTCGCTGGCATTTTGCACCTAAGGTTGCGAGTTCGACACCGGCCAAAGTTGGTGGATTTTCCTGATGCAGAAAATCGACAGCGGCCATGATTATACGACATGTAAAAGATCCCTAGAGTGTCTGTTTGGCTTGGGTGCTCGTGGCAAAATTAAATCCTAGTACGGGTTCGCATTGTCAGAGCTCAGGTGCTTTCCTGGGGAGGAAAAAGGGTGTTAAAATTACCTGCGGCGATTGGTATCCTCCTATATGGTGCCGCACTAAAAAAGATATCAGCTTCTGGGAAACGTACTAAGCCTGCAATGGTTAAACACCAATCGCAGCCCATTAGAAATAACAATTAGAATTGGGGTCTTATCTGTGCCCCTTCGCCTTAAATGCTTTCTTTTCTGTTGCTATTTCTAAACCCAGATGGTATAACTACAAAACACTATCTCCATGAAACCAAAGATTTTCCAAGAAATCTAAAAATAAAATAGGATCTCAAAATTCCACGAACAGTGAAATCCAAACATTTAAGTACATAAACAAAGGAGGAGGCTTGATCTTCTTTGTACCATAAACACTCAGAAGGAAAAAAAACCCTTCCACTTTGTTGGAAAGTAACCGCTTCGGTGTAGCCACTCATAAGCAATTAACCCTATGCTAGCAAACAGTAATAGTTTGAACAATATGCAAAAAGCGATTTGGTTTTATTTGAAAATATTTAAATGTAAGGAGAGAGAATACCACATCAGAATCAAGAAATACTGGAACTAATTTGATATCGGCTAGCTATGGAATTTTTCACCACGTTGGGATGATAATACATTATGATAATAGTAAACTGGCCGTCAAAGGTCTATTCGGCACGATTTAAAACGCCAAGAAACGAGTAGTGCATCGATATAAAATTAGTTCCGAAATATTTTATACAAATAGTATAAAAGATTATATTGTCATAAAAATATTTTCAAAACATTCACAGCAAATATTCGAAATTACACATAATGGGATAAAATAGCAATAAAAGGTCATTAATTATTGACATCGCACTTTGAAGCTCACGTGGACTTGATAATTTTCATCCATGGTCAACTGAGGAGGACACTGTACCTGAACCCCCATCTCTAAACATACAATGTAATCCGGACAACGTAAGTGAGCCATGTGACAGCCTTAACATGAATCTGCCCCTTTTTCCCTGGTCATTAATGAAGTCCTATGACTCGATAGAAACAGCCACGACCATGAATACTCAGCTACTATAATATTATATGTATAGATGTATATATATATATGGCCTTGAAGCGGTATCTTCATAAGCCAGTAACAACCTCCGGACAGAGGTGACCACATTTGTCTTTTGTCTAGTGGTTATGTTACTCGGGTACGGAACTGAAAGTCGCGGGTTCTGTCCTCCGGATACGCACCACCACATTGGTGACTGGGCAAAATTAAGAAAAAGCAACATTCTGATCTGTCTTGCCGCCATCTACCCGCAACAAGAGCAATAAAAGTCGTCAGACTCATTTGACGCAATACCACCAATTAACAGCAAATCACACGCTCGCTATAACAAAAATCGTTCGCCTATCCACCGACTCACAGGTGGGGAAGTACTGTAGCGGTATCTTCATAAGCCAGTTACAGCCTACGAACAGAGTTGATCACTTTTGTCTAGTGGTTATGTTACTCGGCTACGGATCAGAGCATCGCGGGTTCTGTCCTCCGGATACATGCCACCACAACCTTTTGGCAACATTAATTTATTTTCTAACAATCTATATATTTGAACTTAAACAAAGCAAAAAAAAATAATAATTCTGAATTTTAAAAAAGGAATAATATAGGAACTTCAAAAACACTTACCTTAGCAGCACAGTTGGCGTTCTTGCTAATACAATAGCCAATAAATACGGGATCAGCCATTTTGACCAGAATGTTGTCCACACAATAGACGTGGACATACTTAATTCCTCTCTTGCTTAGATCATCCAAAATGCCTCGAAGACGAAGAGCCCGAAATAATCCTCCATTGCCGTCTAAGAATAGCATATTTTTGAAATTATTAAATATGCTACGAAAAAGTTTTTTTTTAAAATATATTTGAAAGTCGATTATTTTAAACACTGCGCATATTTATTAAAACTAATACTATTTAAACTCATATCGAAGTTTTAAAAAACTCAAATCAATTTAAAAAGGAAAATAACTTCGATACTTAGATTCTAAGAAGTTTATGAGGTAAAAAGCAATTTAATTACATATAAACTTTTAGGTTGCACAAAAGGTATAGACTTCGAAAGAAATTACTTCATTCCCAAATCAGGGAACATTAATCCAGTGAAAAGTCCCCAACAGGTTTCTTTTTCCGACCATTTAATCACTAAAACAACTATGGATCAATCCTAATGGATTAAACTGTAATCGGATTCTTGAGGTCCATTGACTGTTCCAAAAGAAAAGATTACCGATTAGATCTGGACGATTCTATTTCATGTTCTTGAACGTTGCTGTTATGTATTAGGGTTACCATTCACTCGTACATTTAATACATTAGTTTGTTACCAGATGTTTTGTACTGCTTTGAAGACCAGTGGCATAACGTGCACCCCTGCAACCCCCGCATCGGGGAGGGGGCAGGGTTCCAAAGGGGCCCAAAGCCTGACTGACGCAAGTGCCTAACCCTTTGTAAAATTCAACATGGGGGCCCCAAACCTGACTTTGCAGGGGGGCCCAAAAGTTCTTCGTTACGCCACTGTTGAAGACATAACACTAGAGAAAGGGGCTATTTTAAGACATTTAAACATTATAAGCAAAATAGTGTTTTGCTAAAAGAATAGGAAAAAAAATGTTTCTATCAGAAAACTTTCAAATAATTAATGGAGAATACAGTGTCGATTTCGGGCCCTGGGCGCAGAAGATCTACAGGCCCACTTGGCACTGGCGGATCGAAATTTATAACCAGAAAATCTGGTTAAATCCAGCTTATCAGAAAATCTGGTTAAATCCAGCTTATCCGGGCCTCTGGGCAACCGCCCAATGGATAAACCGGCACTGGGAGAATACGTATGGCATATCTCAACACAAAATATTCAACGTTATTCTTGAAAATTTTTAAGATTCAAGGTACTTTTCGGTTTATGTACACCATTCCCCGCCAAGAATAAAAATAAGATGTTTTCAAAAAGCAAAAAAATACAAGAATAACGAGTTTTAAAAAATATTTATTAATGAAGTAACTAGATATTTCTATATTAACCGCATCCCACTGGTGCATATTGGCGAATTTCACAAAATTTTCGTTTTTCCTAGAAAATGCTTAGCAACTTAGGACGGCATCACACAATTTTTTTGTTTAATTCATCCTTGGTCTTTTCTTTTAAATAAAATACGTTGTTGTGAATTGTAAAATTCCATGGTAATTAATTTCTCTAGCATAGGATTAATATGAAAATACTAGTAATTTCTCAGCAAGCCTATATATAAATATAAAAAATATATAAATATGAAGAATTGTTAATAATTCATTTAGAGACATCAAAGAACTAGCACACGCCTTCCTTGAATTTATTCAATCTACAATACTGTAGTAGGCAATTTACCATTTGTTGTTTGCAAAACTCAATTAAAATCAATGCCTGACTTTAGTAAATTCAACAGCATTGATGAAAGTGAAATGCGTAGCCATGAAATCCCGCTTCTTTTCTCAATCTTATTCCATCTCCAACATGAAAGTTGTTACTAATGCCATCTGATAGACGGTGTCAGATTGGGGCCCACGAAATTAATCGTGGCAAGGGTCTAAGATCAAGGGTGTACAATATATATATATATATATATATATATATATATATATCATAAAATAACAAACCGACGCAGAATATAAAAATAAAAATGGTATAATTAGGAAAAAGTTTTAATTATATATATATTTATCGCTATTAAACAAAATGAACATTTATTTTGAATATATCACAATTAGATAAATATGGTACCTACGTTTCTACGAATATTGATTTTTTTTTTGCGGCCCACCTAAAGTAAAACTTCGTTTGACCCAAGTTAGCCTTTGGGTTTGTGTCTGATGCTTTGGTCGCAGCTTTGAGCACCATGCAGGAGACTGCATGTATTGGCTTTGCGCGTTCCACACCACAATCTTGAGGAATAACACCCCCCACCCGGGAGACATACCATAAAGGTTTTTGGTTCGAACCAAGATTCCACTTCATTACGAGATTTCGAAAACAATATCCAGACAATTCATTTATCTTTAAATTGACAATAGTTTTCATCATTTGGTAATTACCAAATTGTAAAATGCCTTACACAGTCTATAGATGCGTAAAAAATGATAAAATCCAAGTTTATTCCACACCTCAGAGATGGTAAAAGGATTCCAACTGCACCCTTTCTGTTTGGTATTCACGAGTTTGATAGTAACAGTAGATTCAATTCGCCAATATGGCGATAAATAAGAATATGAATTAAAACAGAATCTAGTGAAATTGCTACAAAATGAATAGAAAGATCAAAATCACAAGTCACGGTACTTAGCCTTTACGGCACCTTTGTTTATTTTAGACTGAAAGAAAATGTACGCTGATAGAAAAGTACCAAAATCTATTTTTTTAAAGAGACTATAAACTTTAAATAATTTAAATTTAAGATTATAAAAGGGATGCATAGGGTTGTATTAAATATGGAAAACTACAAATAAAAGAGTAACATATCAAAGTAAACATTAGATAAGTACTAAAACCATTAAAGCAGACAATTCTTGAAAATGTCGCAGCAAATTTTATTCCGATTACTAACCAGGAGCTTTGGATATTCTCCAAGGAGTTTCTAGAATAATCTTTCCTTCTTGAGTAAGACATGGCAGCATGTATTGTTCAAAGACGACCAAGTTCTCTTTTTGCAAGCCAAAATAATTATGATTAGCAAAGAATTCTATGGTGGGTTCCATGGTGTGTTCACTTGTCATTATGTACCTAAATTATTTAAAAGATAAAAAATTATTTAAAGATTAATAACATTTGAAAATTTTTAAACACATAGTTTATAACGTATGATATAAATTCAAAAAGATAAAAAATTATTTAAAGATTAATAACATTTGAAAATTTTTAAACACATAGTTTATAAAGTATGACAAATTCAAAAAGATTATAAGGAATTAAAAATATTCATATTCAGTATAAACAACCCAGAAATTAAAATTTTATTACATAATTTTTATAATCAAGACATAATGAATATGACCACACAAGCAATCAGAGATGTATTCAATTCCAAAAAATTTAATGTGCAATTTATGCAAATCTTACTCCTAAAATCATAAATGAAATAATCTTATTTCTGTATTGAAATCAAACTTAGTATAATAAGAAAATCTTCAAACATAGGATATTTCGGAAAGAACATTCTAATAATTGTTTTTGAAATAGCTGTGACTGGTATCGTTAGTACTTCAGAAATTCGTTTTAACTAAATTATAGCTTCTATTAATAGAAGCAAAGTGGTTATGAAAGAAATCATAAAAGAACGAAGTTGCAAAAAGTGCTAAATACTTTTTTATTGCTTTTAATCTAAACTTTCTGCTATGAGGAAAATATCTGCATGAGTGCATATATTTATAATTTATATAATAAAAATTTTAAATCTCAAATACACATATGCTGTATTTTTTTTTACTAGACATCTTCAAAGAATTATTAGAACATAAAATTTTGAATCAATGTTTTAGATATATTCATAGGAATCAAATGTTTACCTTATTCACTTTATACGAGCACAACAAGAAAATTTCAATGATAAACCATTAGTTTGATTTCTTCCCTTTGTATGCAATATTAACTTCAGTTTTATAAGTTATATAAGCTCTTTTTTAATAGAATCTTCAAAATTTTATTTCTTAAGCCATAATCCATTAATTTCGTATATTTTTTTCAAAGTCTAACTTTTGTATAATTCTCCTTAAAGCTAAAACTTTCAATTCATATTTGTATTATTTGATACCTTTTCCCATTATTATTCAAGTATTAGGTCAAACAAATTGTCATCAATATTAAGTAAAATTTTACATCGATGAAATGTGAAACTAGTTTATGTAACAATTTATTGTAACACTAAACTTACTTTATTAAAAATATTGCTTTTGAAATCAGTTTCAAAACTACTTGGATAGAATTGAAATAAAACCTCCACAAGAAAAACTAAACATTTTGTAACTTATCGTTTGATGGCATAATTTATAGAAACATAAATGCAAAACATCGAAAATTAGATCAAATTCAAAATAATTGAGAAGACATTTCGTCATTGAGTCTCAGAACTGTGAATTCTGTTTCTTTCTTCCTTCAAAGGAGGGAAAAATGAAAAACGCTGAACAGCTTTCAAATAATTGTTAAATGAAATTTAAAAATAACTGCAAAACATTCGAATAAGAGTAAAATATGTCCCATATTATCCAGGGACGTCTTAATGCAGTTGCGGCCAATTCGTGGCACGGAGGTGTTGTAATATTGGCATATAAAGACTTATTGAGAAATTTAAAAAAATAATTTTTTCACAATTCTTTTGAAATGCTGTTATTTTAAACCCCTTCCCTTAAAATGTGGACCAATATCTTCCAAAACTAGCTGATATGCACGAAAAACAAAATTTTGTTAGCATCTTCAAGAGCTAATCCTAATATACATGATTGGGGGAATAAAGTACGATTTCAAAAGCCACATTAAATAAGTACTGACGTTTTAATAATTACCGTAACATCCGGCGTATAACGCGCACCTATTCTTTCAAGCTGCATCTTCGAACTGTTAGGTCTATTCGCCGTATAACGCGCACCTATACTTTCAAGCTGCATCTTCGAACTGTTAGGTCTATTCGCCGTATAACGCGCACCTATACTTTCAAGCTGCATACTTCAACTGTTAGGTCTATTCATAACGCGCACCTTCAAACTATTCGTTAACGGTCTCTTCGATTAGGTCTATTCGCCGTATAACGCGCACCTATACTTTCAAGCTGCATCTTCGAACTGTTAGGTCTATTCGCCGTATAACGCGCACCCCCTTTTTTACGCAGAGACCTGTAATGTAATTATGCAATGCTTTTATGTTTTGAAGTCATTTATTCGTTCGATTACCTTAGGTTTTTTTAATAAAATGGCATACTTATAGAACAATTCTTAAAGTTCATGGGGTATGTCATTTCTTTTAAATGAACAGTATTTAGATCTATGTAGAAGTCTAATTTCTTTTATGCTCATCTTTTCATTTTTTTAAAGCTATCACATTTTTATACCCGGCGTATACGCTTTAAATTTCGATATTATTTTTGGCGTTTATTCGATATTATATTGCGCGTTATACGCCGGATTTTACGGTATTTAGAATTAAATACTTTAAATTACTTTTTTAAAATTTTATCTCTAACTTATAACTGATTGAACCAGTAAAAAGTTTATTAGCAATGGAACCTAAGTAGTATACTTTTGTCTTTTTTACTATACATATATATTTGAATTTCCACTACATAGACTTGCATTAATAAGTGTGCTACTTGCGCGAAAATCCCATAATAAGCAAATAAGTAACAATTTTTTCACCTTTTCATCTTTTGTGTTTAATATTTGGAAAAGTTGGAAGAGGCACGCATAATTTTTTTTATCAGATAGTGGCCCTCTTCCCAAAAAGGTTGGCCAACCCTGCCTTAAGATATGGGCCCAGGGCCTCAGCCGCAATACGAACCTTGTCTCCTTCTCGATACAATAATAAAATCATTATTCAAATAATTTCTACGGTCATATATTATTTCCCGTTTGTATTCTCCAAAAAACTGGGAATTTCGGACGATATGTCAACTGGCTACATGTGATGACCGTCGTCTACGTACAGGCCTGGGCTTTCCACCATCATTAAATATGCAGTCAATTGATTGATTGATTGAATATTAAAGTCGCACTGTTCAGCTACATGAGGGCTTTTGGCGACGGACCACGAAATTTTCAACCATGGTCAAGTGACGTGGACGACACCTGAGCTGGCACCCCCTCTCCTAACTACCACACCACACCAACAGGAGGACGTTTCAGCGCTCGACAGATTTTACGTGCATCGCTGCCCTACACGGCGGATCTTTAGTGGTACTGGGCTCGAGCTCGTGACAAGGCAAGCCACGGTCCGATACCTATATCACTCGGCTACCGCGGCCACACATGCAGTCAAAAGGCTGCAGTTGGTCGAGCCGGTTCTTGCGATTGTAAGTCGCACATTTATTTGTTTTGGGTTATTGTTTGTACGAGTGACAACGTATTGTCTACTTTTAAGGGTCTTAGGTGAAGCTTACATTTGTGCAGGGGCCAGGGCCTCAAGAACTTTTAAGACATCCCAGATATTATCCAACTTCATCCCAGTTCAGAAATATTTTTTACCTCAATCACCTTCCTTTCTCAAATCTCTATTATTAGAACTTAAAAAAAATCCAAACTCATATTTGGGCGGCTCAATGCTAGTTACATTAATACCTTCAAAAAATGTAAAGAAATTATTTAAAAATATCAGGGTTCATTCTGAAGAGAAAACAAATTGCTCTAATTTTTACAGATCTGATCTGGATCTTCAAATACGCTTTTAAAACAAAAGCAATTAGGATCTAGTCATAATTCCTGAAATCAATCATTTAAATTAAAAAATTCATTTTAAAACATCTGTTCGCGTTTTTCATTACTTTGTTCCTAATTGAACCATCACGAGACTAACCAGGGTATTGTGCCACGTTTTCCAGTTTGCTTTTCCGCTAGTTCTTGAAGTTTCAGCAGTCGCTCTCCTTGCAACTGATAAAGAGTTTTACGAGATGGAAGACCCACATCGTACATCCCTTTAGGATAATTAACTCCCAACCGGGTTCCTTGACCACCAGCTAGTAACAGAGCTGCCACTCGTCCCTCGGCAATTTCTCGGAGACCTAGAGAAGAAAAATATACTTTGTTAATAATACACATTATATAATGTACACTTTAAACAAAAAATGCATGCATTTGAGAATGCATGTCATTTACAGAAAACATTTTAAAATCGAAAAACTTGGTGAAACTAAATTTAAATATACTTTTACTAAATTCCATTCCTCCGAGATGTAATTTTTAGACATAGACTGTATAATTCAGCAATCATCTTTCGTATAAATGCTGATATAATAGCCAGTTATGATTTGGGTTCAGTTGGATTAATACTGTAATTGAGCTATTCTGCAGAGAAACCATATTGGGGTTTCCTATTGGACAGATATTATTTAAACCACGATTACAAAACGAGGACATGTAAGCGGATTTCATTAGAAAATTCTACTTCTAACCACATGAAAATTACTGCCCACGTTTGTCACAAAATTATTTACGGTCAAATCGAAAAAAAACCCACAAGTCTTTACCCACAGGTTATTTTAATGCTATTTAATATTATAATTAAATTATAATATTAGAGTGAAATTATATTATGAAACAGAGCCATTGTGTGGTAATTAAACCTTACATGGGGATACTAGTGAAGGACATCTTAATTTAAAGACTTGTTCTTGTGAAAAGAACGATACTGAAATAATACCTTGTTTTTTAATGTCAAGGGAAGATCTATTCGACATAAAATGCATTGCATAAAATGTATGTGACTTTCCCCACTGTTCTTGCGTAAGGGCAGGGATAGTAAAGTGTCTAGATTTTTTAAAAAATTAAAATTTAGCATATTTATACGCAAGTTCTTGCACTATATCAATTACCGAAAGCTATTCGGGATTAGAAAAGAAGGTAGCATGTAAAAAAAATGGTAGTTGTGGGAAAACTTGAGATTAAATTACATCAAATAATTTCAATTAATTCCAATAAAGCAAATCACAGCAGACAACAGTATAACATAAAACGTTGTAATCAATAACTGTAGATCTTACCATTTATTTAAAGTGTAACGAAAGAAATTTCAAAAGGTTAAGGCATTTCATTAAAACAGTGCTTCTCAAACTTTGAATACTGGCGCCCCCCTTCTCAATCACAATTTTTATCGCGCCCCCTTATACATTAATAATGTACTGAATGCAATAATAATGCACTTTGACGCTAAAGCTACAATACGCGATCTTAATTATAAACCATACAAATTAATAACATAAGTATTGAATTTTGTATACTACATTTAAGCAAAAAAATTAAATAAATTAAGTAATAGGATAATTATTATGTTATTTTTCCTTTCTCTAATTTTTAAACTGAACATATTGCAAAAAGCGGTGGCTGCTCAGAAGACAAAATATAGATATCTGCTAAATATAGAAAAAGAAATCAGAGGGTCAATTTCTAATCATAAGCATTCCTTATAAAAACTTTGCTTTGCAAGACAAGTCCATGGAAGTCGTTAATACTTATTTAACTTCTTTTTAATTTAGTATTAATTAATTAGTTATAAAATACACTGTGCAGCACTGATACACGTTAAAAGTTTACCGGCTGAAGAGCCTGCTCTTTGCACGAGTTCATTTGTTAGAAAATAAGACACTATTGATATAATAGCTGAATTGTAATGAGAGTAAAGTCAAGTGCGCGACAATGTTTACAGAAATGTAAAATGATTTTTTTTAAATGATTGTTCAAATTATAATTAGTTTTAAGTGAATTGTAATTTTAAGTCACACTGAATTAGCATTTATAATCGATGTTAAATAATGAACAATAATATAAAATTCCGATTAAGAATAATTGTATTATTTTTAATATTTAAAGCGAAAAGAGTTCAACATGTTTTAATCCGGAAGCAGGCGCGCACTGGATACGGTGGAGCGAGGTTATTGAGTCACCACTATCCTTTTTTTTAATAATTATTTTATTGTACACGTGTAAAACGTTTTTCTTTATGCTTTGTGTTTGAGAATACTCACAAAAATAAGTCTTGGCCAACTAATCTTTCTAAGTGTGTGCTCTCCGTGGTTTTCCAAATATCATAAAACTCTTTTGCATGGAAAAAAGCGCAACAGATAAATACATTAGTTACAACTTCCCTAAATGAGAAACAAACACATAGGTCAGGAGTCATAACTAACTGTACCAATAACTTAGAAGGTCAAACAGATTACAGCTATAATGTGCTGTACTTCAAAAATAATGACAGTGGTGAGTTTTTTTATGTTCCTAAATTTTTTCGATTCTGGGTCTGGGATCTGTTTTTTTCTCTGAAAGAGTAATATGTTAGGTTTAGAAATAAAACGTAACAAAAAAACACTCATCATGGGATTACAGCAAATCAAATAAAATTTTTTTTTTTGGTTATAGGATCAAAGATAGCTATTTTTTATTTTTTATGAATTAATATGACTATAAATTATATCAGAGTAAAGGAGCATTATTTATTATGTCTGAAAGTATTTTGTTGTAATTCTTTCCAGTAAATTAATTATTTTTTAAATCTTTTATTTTCGATATGCTCGCGCCCCCCTCGTAAGGTTATCGCCCCCCCCAGTTTGAGAAACACTGTATTAAAAGCTTTCTTTATTCTGATTTTTTAGAACCGAGAGATTTGTTTATAAATAAGTTTAAGAAAACTACCTATGCGCCATTTCATTTTCAAAACGAAAGAATATGTATTCTTGACTTATGGATTCAGTAAAACTTTTCACTGGATACGATTCCCCCATTTTTATATTTTCCTTATGAACTTTTATTTCCCCGATTTCTTACTTTTACAAGTAAAACGAAATGGATTCGTAATTAAGGTTGTCTTCGGTAAAAGTACAAGAGCTTCAGCAAACCGCGAAGCACATTTTCAGACAAAAAAAAATGCCTCAATTTATATGGAAATTTGCAATATTATAACTCATACCTCGAATTAACAATAAAGTGTTTTTAAAAATGCCAAAATATTCCATGAATACTTTCTTTTTTTGTTATAGTACGTGAAGGCAAAGCCCATTTAACATTACGGTATAGGAGAAAAAGCGCGAAACAAATTTTATACCACAAAAAATGAATAAACTCTGTTAAAAACGGGAAGTACAATAAAAAATTCTGCTCTCTAAAGGATAGTGAAGCCAGAATATCATATTAATGTTTCATTTCTTTTATGTTTGAAAAAATGTTCCAAATTCTGGTCCTATTCTCTAACGTTAACCGAAGACAGCCTTAAAGTATTGTGTGCATACTAAAAAACAAATATTTTTAGAAAATCTATTTATAATTAGAGAATGTGTTCGTATCCACGTGCACTAATGTGGATTTAGACATGATCCAAGAGATCCTAATTCACGCAAGAGGAAAAAATTTTAACTCAAAAATTGAGGATAGGCATCAAGAGTAATAATGCATCAAAAAACACATATACAACAATAAATCAATTTTGATTAAAAACATTATGGCCTCTCGATTTTTTTTAATGGCGTTTCCAAAAATTACCAGTCTGCACTAAATTCAAATTTAAAATCTATGTCATGTAAATATTTTGATACATTGTTTTAATTTTGTTCAATTCTTTGTATTCTCAGGATTCACTTAACTCGGAGAAATAAAAATTCGAGCATACATGCAAAACTAAATTTGAATTCGAAACGAGTTTGATGTTTCTTGAAGTAATTCAACATAAGTTTTATATCATTTAACCTACCAAGTATCAGCAAGATTTTTGCTTAATTTTCTTAATGTATTGTACGATAATTTACTATTATAACTTCAAGGCATAGTTAATGACTCAGCTGAATTTTCAAAAAATTAGATCATATATTGCACGTACACTACTTAAATTCCAATGATAATGGTTATTGTAGTGTGTACGTTTTAAGACTCCACCCCTACTATATACATAACTTTCTTTAATTTCTGAAAAATATAGGAACAGGTCTAGCAAAGTCATTTCTATTTATTTGTCAACCTTTCGATAATGTGACCATGGTGATAACAATGAATAAACGATTTAAAAAAAAAAAAAAAGAAATGAAAGTGAAACGTGTAACACTTTTTTTAAAAAAGTTTACAACACAATTAAACTGGGTGGACTTTCAACAGGCAAATTCCAGACAACTTTCTAATGACATTGCCACTGGCGACAACACTGCACAACAGCTCGTTCTTTGGTACAAAACCTTCATATATATAGATCCTCGCAGGCAGAACCTATTTTCCTTCCTCATGAATAATACGTCATATCGTCTCCCGTTAATCTAATCATCAGGGACAACAATGTAAACAAACAAAAGGACAAGATGCAGTAAACAAAAACCCAAACAACCCCGAGCCAGTACTAGTTCTAACAGGGAGAGACGACTCGCTCGTTTCTCGAACCCGTTAGACTTGAGTGTTGACCCAAATTTGTAACCCAAATCCACCTCGCCCACCCCTCGGATTGAACCGGCACATTCTTTCTAATAGCTGTAAAAAGGGAAAAAAGAAAATTCCATGGATAAAAACGAGTTTTTTTGTCCCAAACCGTCATGTAACGGAGCTTTGCCATTATAATAACTGGTCGGATAGGGTAAGGGAACAAGACCAGAAATGTAGAAAGACGGGAAAAGTAAGTGGGAAAAAAACCCCAAGAGAAAGTTCTTCCTGCAGTCAAGACTTCCGCAAGATTTAGAAAGTGAAAGATTGGTGGTGACATAGTTGTCTGGGGGGAAAAAACAGTTATTGCAGCATTGTTATAAGGTGGAGAGAGAAGAAAGTAGAGTAAGTTTTTTTTTTTTTTTTTTTTTTTTTTTTTTTTTTGGTTTCGAACAGTGGTTTCTTAATCGTTAATTTGTGTTGGAGGAAAAGGCAGGGAAAATGCTGGAAAAATTTTGAGATGACCAATGATGTGTACTTTCAAGTAACTGACTTGCAACATACACTGCACCTAAGGGTTAAGTTCTAGCATTCAACTTCCTTATAAAAAAACATTTAAGACATACTATCCCACGAAGAATATCTTGGTCCTTTACTGAGATTTCTTTAAGAAAAAGGAGAAAAATATGTGCATGAAGCAAGAAAAGGTTTAGTAACACTAACTACATAATTTTAACCAAAAAAATACAACTATATATAAACAGATAAAACTTACAATGACGAAATTAAAACCAAAAATTTCAGAAAGAAATGATAGAAATGCTAACTATTTCGAACTGACTACCGAAATACAAATTTTTTGGATTACTTCAACAGTATTTTAGATCTCGTGTTGGTGATTAATTTATTCTACATTTTTATATTTTAATAAGTGATTTCTTGCATCCCTTAAAATAAAGACTAATTTCCTCTACAAGCAAATATAAAAAAAACTATAAATCAGTTAAATTTAAAAAAATTAGGATTCTTTTTAAAAGGAACAGACTCGCATCGAATAAAATAAAAAAAAATTGCTTAAAATCGTTTAATCACATTATTAAATCTAATCTTGCTAAAATGTCATTATTCATTAATTCTAAGAAATAATTATATTAAAAAGAAAAATGATAATCTTAGTTAGGATAAGGTTTTAATTTCTTCAGTGATTTTTTCTTAATTTTTTTTTAAAGGATTTAAGACAAATGCAATCACAAGAGCCAACAAACTTAGATTCCACCCAGGAAATATTGTTTTCTATTAATTACATGCAGGATTTTTGGGAACGGACTTCGTAATTCTTTTAAATAAGAAAGTGGTAATTGATTGTTTAATACCTTCGCACTTAGAAATAACAAGAGGGCTATTATCAGTGGACCTTGTAATTTCAAACCTCAGTCAAGTGAGGAGGACGATAACTGAACTGGTATTCTCCTTTCCAAACTTTCCCACCACTCCAATGTGAAGAATTTGAACTAAGACACATTTAATACGCATCAGTCTCTCTTCACGGATCTTCAAAGGCGCGAAGTCTAAACCTAAGACTCAACAGAAACAACGCTGGCAACGAGTTCGAGACTAGGACCACTTGGCAATCATGGCCAACAGAGAAAGTAGTAGATGATCGGGCAATATATCTATTCGAATGAACCTCAAATATATCACCACTGAGCAACAACAGGGAGCAAGAGTTGGTATCACTCTTAATTTTCACATCTTACCGAAAAACAACTTCAAATACAGTCTGGTTTAATATGAAACAGTTCCCATTATTAAGTACTGTTTTCTTGCAATAGACACAAGACTCGAACTCATAACGATTTGAATATCGCCAGTCACGAAGCTCACGAAAGTAATTACTCCACAGAGAGCTTTAAAGTATTTGAATTAACTTGAATGTTTTTAAAGTTATATCGAGCACATTTACTCTTGTCATAAAACACATTATACAGATAACTTGCATATAAAATATCTTTACTTTTTTAGGGGCGAAAACAGACACATGTCAGAATAATTTTAGGTACACGAATGTGTTTCAACAGGAGAAAATTTCCATTTACGAATGACTGGAAAAACAAAACAGATGGAGAAATACAGACAACGAGAAGCGTAAATTTTAGCAAGAAGGCAACACTGTCAAGAATACAATGAATTGTGTTGCGTCAATGGATCTGTATACGCAGATGTTTTCACCTGAATTTCCTTACACGCGCAGGACACAATAATACAACAATTGCAAGTAAAAGAGCTTAACGTAATTATTGCAATTGATAATTAAATGACGGAATTCGTTTAATCATTTTATAATTCACATTTTTCTCCTAAGAGAGAAACGTAAAAAGAAAAATCACATTAGTTTAAATTCTGACAAATCAATCAAAAAATGTGTTATATAAACATACAGAGTGAATCAGAACTCTTGCCTAGCTTATATTTTTGTTTTTTGCAAGAATTATTGTGGATTTTTTTATAGGAGCGAGCTCCTGAGTAAATTTCAACGCGTGCCCCTTTTGGAAGTTCGGAGGATATCTCAATAGTATTCCAGTTCCCATTAAGTGTTAAGATCAGCAGTTGCTTCACTCACACTCGGCCTGCTACTTCCTAGGAAGATCCTTAACACTGCATATTTCTTTTTACATTTCATACCATCACTTTACTGATTTTGAACCAGGAGGTTTGCTTCCATAACAACGTCGAAATTTACATTGAACATTAACGGGCGATTTCGTTTCGTGAAATTAAAGCACGAGCTTTCTTTTGAATCGACGCCATTTCGGCACAAAATTATGTCTTTCTAACAAATGTTACTCCGAGTCGCTGTTGAAGGAGCATTCACGCCATATACCACACAATACAAAAACAGACCAATCCAATGAAACCAGTTACATTATTAAATTAAAAGGTTATTTTGTAATGAATTTTTATAATCAGGGGAAGCCTTTGGATTAACTCAATGTATTCAACTTTGCTTTATTTTTACACGATTAATTATAAATTATAACGAATTAAATTTATCTTTCCTTTTCAATTTCTCTTTAAAATATATTTAAACACACACACACAAATTTAGGTTATTTTTTCCCTTCCTTCCTCAGTGACTCGACAGCCCAGGGTGGGTGGGCCTTGGACTTCTCAAAAAGCATTTTCCATGCCAGCCTTCTTCCTCCTAGTGTTCTCCAATTCTTAGTTCTAAAAACTAGGAGATTTTTTCTAGGCCATGAATCCATCTAAGATTTGGCCTGTCCTTTCTTCGTGTGCCAATTGGTTGGGCATTGAAGACTTTTTTAGTGGTGCGGTCTTCGTCCATTCTGACAACGTGACCTGCCCATTTAATTCATTGTATTTTGATGAAATTTACAATGTCAGATTCTTTATACGAGTGATAGAGCTCAAAATTTGATTTTCTTCACCACGTTCCATTTTCCTGAATTTCTCCAAAACTAAATCTTAAAATACACTCAGGAACATTGAAAATAGCGACCCAAGAAGAAAGCATCGGATTGAAATGAAATTTCATACACATAATGACACAGATGAGAAATTCACTTGATCTCAAAAACAAGACAATTAAACGAATACAGGGAGTGCAACGACACAAATACGGGGAAACTTCAATAGCGCGTTGGACCACCTCCAGCTACAATACATGCCGCCACATGGTCCGGCATTGAGTTGATTAGACACCTTATGTTGTCCTGAGGCAGATGGGCCCACAAATCTTGAACATCCAACTCTAAATCATGTACAGAGTGAAACGATAGCATCTGCCGTTTTAGCTGATCCCACACGTGCTCTACAGGGGACAAATCGGGGGAGCAGGTCGGCCATGGAAGAGTCTGAAAATGACGTAGGAAGTCTTGAGCAACTCTTGCTGTATGCGGACGAGCATTATTATGCTGGAAAATTGCCCCTGGGAGATGATTTAGGAAAGGTCCTACATGGGGTTGAAGAATATCATCAACGTAACGTTGGCCCGTTAAGGTTCCACGTATCACAATTAAAGTGGACCGGCTATCATAGGCTATGCCCCCCATACCATTACACCAGCTGTGCAGGCAGTGTGACGTAGAACAGTGTGTGGAGAATTGTACCGCTCACCAGAGCGTCTCCGCACCCGTACACGGTTATCATCCGTCCCCAAAACAAACCGGGATTCATCACTAAACACAGCCTTTTGCCAATCTGTGACATTCCACATTGAACTGGCTTGGCACCACTGTAGACGCAGTTGCCGATGTTCTGGTGTTAAAGGGAGTGCACGGAAAGGGCGCTTGGATTTAAGATTTGCTTCTGCAAGGTGTCTGGAAATTGTTTGTGGAACAATTGCTACGCCTACGTCTGCTCGTATCGTTGAACGAGTCACTGTGGGGACCGCAAGTGCTTGCCGCACGATCCTTCGATCCTCTCTCCTCGTGGTCTTCCTGGTCGCTCCAGACCCGGTTTTCCGCGCGTGGGTACCTTCTCGTGTCCACTACTCCCAACAATTTCTAACGGCACACTCCGAACGATCCACCTGGCCAGCAACACGACACGTCGACCAGCCTGCAGTTTTCATCCCGATGATCAGGCCTCTCTCAAACTCGCTTAACTGTGAGAAATGTCTTCTAGCACGTTTACCTGGCATGTTTCGCTTCCCAAAGTCTTCCTACAATCGGCGGGTAATCGTCACGTTTATGAATCTTCGAATTTGCGCTGGCTTATATAGCACCCTCTTCCTGATTGTAGCGCCACCTTGGCGTGTATGAGCATGCGTATTGGCACAAAACTTGGATCATTTGCAAATCACATTACGCTGTACTTATTTGCAAAGTTTCGCGATTGTACTTAGCTTCCTTCTTAGGTCTCTATTTTCAATGTTCCTGAGTGTAATCCTTTCGTAGATACTTAAATTCTCATCTGTTCGAAACATGAACCAAGTTTCACATGCATAAGTTAATATTAATCTAAAAAAAACTTTTACATTATAGAACCATTGTTCCTTTGTTTTCCCTTTAATTGAGTTCAATTTCATATATTTTCGTATTGGTTTACTTTTTATTCATACCAAATAGAAAAAAAATTCATCCATTATCAAACAATTTTCAACCATGAAATTCTTTTTAAAATTGTTCAAATACATAAAAATTGTATCCTTTCAGTTTCTTTTGACGAAACATCTAATCTTTCATAATTCAGTTTAAATGCGTTAAAAATCTGGAACTAACACACATAAAAGATTAGATTAGTCAATATATTTACACTATAATGCCTTCATAAGTGATTCCACTTTAAATCATCACACATGAAAAAGTGTTTATTTACTATTCTCACCATTCAAAAATTTCGCATAAAATGATATCAGCGCTACTACTTTTTCAATTCATCGGCTGTTTTTGAAAAGGGTTTATCAGTGCTGAAGGCGATTCATGGCTAAAGCAGATATAACAAATTTTCGCTTCTCAAAAGCAATTATATCTCTATTTTACATTCAAAATCACTTCATGAAGAGCATTTGTAAATATATAAATATTTAGTCAAAATAAAAAAACTTATCTATTCGCACTTTAAGAAACCGATCATAACATCAGTAATCTTTCCATCAAGGCTGTTTTTATATTAAGTTAAAAGACCAAGATTACACTTAACACTTTTCAGGTAGAAGGGTATACGAGCATGAATATCATATTTTATTCCACTATGATACAACGAAAGGATATTTTATGAGTTCAGGTAATTGTTTTTTGACACATGTGTGAGGGAGAGAAAAAATACAAAT
Organism: Trichonephila clavipes; assembly: GCA_019973935.1. Taxonomy (NCBI): domain Eukaryota; kingdom Metazoa; phylum Arthropoda; class Arachnida; order Araneae; family Nephilidae; genus Trichonephila; species Trichonephila clavipes. The sequence goes on along the minus strand of BMAU01020109.1, from coordinate 410,857 downwards.
ATATAAATAAAAATGTTTAAAAAAAATTAAGTATTGTTTAGTACAATTTTAAAAACAAATTCAAATTTTTAATAATGTGATTAACAAGTAATAAAAAAAATTAAGTCAATTCCTATTTAAGTCAAAAAAATTTTATTTTAGCTACTTTTTATCAAATAATTACAATATAAATATATATATACGTATGACATAATCACAATATTAAGTGGCAACTAACTTTTATTAATTATCATTTAAGTATCGCATTGTCATCCAAAACAATCGTGTAGAAAAATTTCAGTTCAACTGAATGCTTTAAAACGCGAGGAAAAAAAAAAAATCTTTTAAAGTTTTGACCCAAGTCGGTAAAAATAAAGCCGACATGACTGTACCGGTAATTCTTTAAATAATTAGTTTCAGTCAATTAATTTTAATTAATTATAATTAAATCATCGTATTGTCCCCCAAAATAATTATGTTTAGAAAACTTCGGCTCATATGAGCTCTTAAAATGTGAGAAAAAAAAACCTTTTCAAGTTTTGACACAAGTCGCCACAATGATGGCAACGTGACCGTTTTTGTCATTATTTAAATATAATTAGTTTTAAGCAATTAATTTTTATTAATTATAATTAAATTATCATATTGCCATCCAAAATAATCGTGTATATAAAATTCTGGCACAATTTTGCGCTTAAAAATGTATTTTATTAACGATGGAAAACTTGAAGATATAGGGGAGATTGTGAGCTAATAGTAGGCATTGAAAAAACACCGATGTCAAACAGAAAGTGAAAGTAATTTGATAATATACTTTCGATTTGCCTAATCATTAAATAAATCCAAAATAATGCTTTTTCTTCTCAAGTATTTGTGTTGAAATATAATCCGATTTTTCTATTGCCTCAATTATAGTCACAGAAAAATAAAAATGCATTCAAGTAGTTACATCATCTTCGAATAAAAATATTCTCATTGATAAATACCAAATTGAGAAATTAAATCGCTCAAGCAATGAAATCGCACGCAGTGAAGAATTCTTAAAAAGCTATTACGATTGATTGTATTTAAGATGTTAAATAATTTCTGTAATCACATTTTTTTAAATTGCATTGATGTAAATTTATAATATTTACCTTTTATAGAAATAGAAGCATTTTTTGTACAAAAAGGTTTTCGTAAATTTTAGTTTCTAAAATCATTTAACTTACAAATACTAAGAGGAGAGAAAAATCACATCTATTTTTCAGGAGAAATATTTATACGCACTATTTAACATAATTACTGGGGAGTAATTGCATTGTGGAACACAATGCATATATCCGATTTACCTTGACCTTACAAAGGAAACAGACGACATTCCTATTGTCAGCAAAAACGTTCAATTGCCGAAATTTTTAAACTGTATCGACGGTGAATATATTGTGTTAGATTATGTTATTAAAATATTCACTATGTTACAAATAACGATAAACTAGAATCAAATACATATTTGGATTAAAATTTCAAAATTTGTAAGCGCCATCAGTATTTCTCATTGAAGAAGGCAGAAGTGAAATGAATATAAAGGGTGTTTTTTTTAGAGGTATAGAACTTTAAATTGCAATAAAACAACGATGTATTATTCGATTGACATGAATTTTTTTTTATTCGAAAGATAATCTTGTGGCATTACATTTTAAATATGATTTCTGGCATAGGACTGCCACGGCTGGCTCGGATGTAGTCCAATCTGGACGTCCAATTTTCGATGACTTTTTCCAACATTTGTGGCCGTATATCGGCAATAACACGGCGAATGTTGTCTTCCAAATGGTCAAGCGTTTGTGGCTTATCCGCATAGACCAATGACTTTACATAGCCCCACAAAAAATAGTCTAGCGGTGTTAAATCACAAGATCTTGGAGGCCAATTCACAGGTCCAAAACGTGAAATTAGGCGGTCACCCAACGTGTCTTTCAATAAATCGATTGTGGCACGAGCTGTGTGACATGTTGCGCCGTCTTGTTGGAATCACAGCTCCTGGACATCATGATTGTTCAATTCAGGAATGAAAAAGTTAGTAATCATGGCTCTATACCGATCACCATTGACTGTAACGTTGTGGCCTTCATCGTTTTTGAAGAAGGATTCCACCAGCCCATAAAGCGCACCAAACAGTCAGTTTTTCTGGATGTAACGGTGTTTCGACATACACTTGTGGATTAGCTTCACTCCAAATGCGGCAGTTTTGTTTGTTGACGTAGCCATTCAACCAGAAGTGCGCTTCATCGCTAAACAAAATCGGGAACAACGGCAATCTCGTTTTAGGCCCATTCGACGAATCTACGCCTTGCTTGATGATCGTTTTGATGAATTGCCAAACCAAACTGAGAATAAATCACTTGACAGCTGTTAAATCGGTCGCCATCTTGGAAAGTAATGCCAACTTAAACTTCTATACCTGGAAAAAAAAACACCCTATATATGCATATTCAATATTCATTCCGAATTTTCAGGATATTAAAATGTAATTGTAAATTTATGTTTTGGATTTTTAAAAAATGGATTTTCTGATATAAAGCAAATGGAAAACGTTCTTTTATGACATATACTGTATCTTTTTCATACTAGATACATTCGAAAATACATACTGCAGTATCAAATACATTACAGAAAAGGTAATGTTAAGTGTAGCATTCCGATAAAAATTATGCTATTATAAACAAAGAAAAATGATTTAATAGCATTCCTATAGTACTTTGGCGGTGTTCTTTCCATTTGTACGTCATGCATGCATGAAAAAAAACTATAAAAAGGTGTGTGTGTGTGTGTGTGTGTGTGTGTGTACACTTATACCTCTCATGCAGAAAACCGATAAAAGTGGTTAAGATATAAGAATTTTTTAATCTTGAGAGGTAAGTGTATCAGAAACTATCGTATTCAAATGCATTTCCAAGGAAAAACATTTAAAGTAGGTCAGAACAGATTTTAAAATGCCATATTTTTATTTATAATAAGCATAGAAAACGGAATCTTTATTTTAAAAATTCAAATTCTTTGCCAATCCAAAATTAATAAAATACACAAATCTTTCACGCAAAATAGAATATACAAGGCAATAAAACTGAGAATCTATCAGTTTTATTGCCTTGTCTATTTGCCCTTATCTATTTGAAACTTTGGCTTCCGATTTTAACAGAGGAAGTGCTTTTCTGTAAAAAACAAAGGCTATAAGTACATAAAAGGTATAAACATTAAAACAACTAATGAAAAGCAGTATGAAGAATTAGAACAATTAAAAAAACAATCGAAATGCACCAACTGTAAAAAAAAAAAAACAGAGCACATTATTTTTAATCCTCTTTCTCTCTCTAGTCTAAAAAATAACCTAGATCCATAAAATTAGTTACAATCATTAAGTCTTTATACAACAATAAGCTTAATAAATCTGTAGTTCAAAAACTATTTTCACACCAATTCGCCATATCAATTTCTTGCGCTGACACACGAGAAAAATGTAAAAAGTTTAAAAATAAAATTCTTCAAGAGGAAAAAAATAAAAACACTCGAGAAAACAATACTTAGACTTTCAGGTCAAAACTAATTTTCTCGAAAACACAATCCATACACACAGAATTGTTAGCTTGAATAAACTTACTATGACTAGAAGATTGTAGTGACCTTTAAACGCGCCTAATCCGTTTCAGCTGGTAAAAAGAAAACAAAGAAAAACCCGGAAAAGGAGAAAAGCTGACGGAAAGATGAAAACAGCTGGAAACATATGCTTATAAGTTATTTCACAATGTTTTTATTATTGCTATTATTATTATATAAACAAACGAATTAACACAAATAGATCACTAACAATATTAAAACTGTATTTATAAAACATGATGATCTTAAGAGAGTAAAGACTGTAATGAGATATACTATGGAGAAAAAAAAAGTTTAACAGTTTGATGTTACTTTGCACTCAAAATGATGCTCAAAGGAAATTGATTACAACGATATCATTAACGATTTAGCAATGATCGAAGCTTGAAGAAAACCTTTGTTGTACAAGTTCAATGACAGTGAATCGACAAAGAATAAGGATGTCTAAAAGTAAAGGATGAAAAAGATGATAATTAACAAATTGAAAACAGTCCATACAATAATGAACACTGTACTGTAATTACAAACGATTTCATTAATTTACTATACAGTGGGTGATCGGTTAACGAACATAATCCGTTCCAAGACTATGCTCGCTATCCGAAATGTTCGTTAACCAATCATCGATTCACCATAGGCTTCAATGTGAAATCGATTAATTCGTTCTGGAGACCTTAAAAATTAAATTTTAAAAAATGTATAATTTCTTAGTAAGATTTTTAAAAAATACATACATATAGTCTTGCATATTAATCAGTCCTTTTCATTTTTTGCTTATGGGGCGTTGAAGAACATGTCCAATGTCGATTGCTTTTCTCTTTTTCAGGATTTTCCGGAAGTAATTAATAGCATTGTCGTTGTAAAGATCCCCAACCTACTGATATCAGCTTGGTTTGGGTGCCATTCTAAGACCATTGCTCTGACATCCTCCCACTTTTTCAAAAGATCTTTAATGGCAGATGTCGGCATTGGTCCTCTTTCGTCTTCCTCTTGTACAGAAGGAGACAGATTTCGATGTGTTTCTTGGTGTTCTTCATTCAAAATTTCTTGCAGTTATTCTATCGTCAGTTCATCTTCATGTCCCATTATGAGCTCTTCTATGTCATCCTCGTTCACCTCCAATTCCAGATCTCTAGCAGTTGTCAAAACTTCATCCATAATTTAAGGGGTGTCTCCCTGATCACCTCCGAATATGTGCTCGTTGTCCAAACACAAAAAATCTTTCTTGAAAGTGTTCGTTAACCGATCACCCACAGTAACATCTTACAAAAGGGTGGACGGGTAGTCCGTGGTGCCATTGGGTAAGAATTGAACAAGATTTGCCAAACCATGCCACTATCCTTTTTTTACGACTGCCGGTTGTTAGTCTGGGACACGGGGGGGGTGCATAACTGAGAGATAATGGAAAAGACTCTCCAAAGATCAAAAACAAAGAAAGGGAAAATAGTAAGCGTTAGAAGGGAAAATCCCTCCCGAAAAGCAAAACTGGCAAGGTAAGAACTGAATGTGGGGGATGCTATGGAAGTAGGGGGGTGAAACAATTTTAAGTGCCTAGGACGCCGGGAAGGTTGCTAATCAATTATTAAAGGAAAGAAACCCCATGAAAAGATAGAGAGAGTTTAACACCTTAAAACTTATGTATTCTAATGCAAAACACATCAAGAATTCCAATTAGAACAATGGTCTAAATTAATGATGATCCCATGATAAATATAGCCACGTGTTTACCGTTGAATTCAGAATTGACATAGACTCTTGCATTTGTTATGCTTGCAAAATTCAGATGCAAATTTTCAAATTTGGTGAATGGATAAAATGTCCAAGTATTAAGATTCTACCAAATGTTTATTTAATTCTTATATTAAAAAGGTACTTTTAAATCAAGCGCATTTTGTTATTAATGTTAACAAATATGTACTTTTGAAAGTTTCTTCAAGAAACAAAAGGTGGCAACAGTGAGGTTGATGAAATGATTGGCTTGAAACACGTGATTGCATTTATCATGAGATTCTGACATCAAATGAATGAAGCCATTTGTCCCTTGTCACGTGAGTTTTAAAATTCTAGAGATTAATATATATGGTCCCCAACTTCATAAAATCAAATATACTTTTAATAAGTTGAAGCTTATCCGAACCTAAATACTGAATTTAAATTTGTTACAATTGATTTTATTTTCATTGTTTCATTAAAAATTATATTTTCAAGACAAAGTCTTGGTGCTGGAATAATACACTTGCAACCGATGGGGCACCGTCTTTAGGTCTCACGATCCCCAACAAAGCTCAAGCAGCAAAACCAGAAATCTGTGAAACCATTTGAATCTTGGAAATAATTCACTTCTTCTCAGATTCAAAGAAAATAAGTAAAAAGCGGTTCGACCCCGGCCCAAGTCGGATTTTCCCGATGCAGAAAATCGACAGCGGCCATGTCGTATGATTATACGGCATGTAAAAGCCTCCGTGAGTGTCTGTTTGGCTTAGGTGTTATCGGCAAAATTAAATCCCAGTGCAGGTTCGCATTGTCAGAGCTCAGGTGCTTCCTTCTAGGGGGGAAACAGCTTCCGGGGAATGTACTAGGTCTGCAATGGACAAACTTTAATCCACAGCCCATTCGAAATTTAAAAAAATTACTTATAATAAAATGTTTCTGTACGGTGTTTTGTAAAAAAAAAAAAAAAAAAAAGATTCGGAAACTTAATAAAATGAGAGTATTCTGCATAACTCCTTTATATCTTGTTACATACCAAAATACAGGGTGAACACAAATGATGGACCCTATTTAAAAAAAAATCGTATTTTCGAACTGTATATATTACAATAAGCAATACATAAATATAAAAGAAATATATCAAGTTTTTTCTCCCGCCAATGATCAGCAGTACATTCAAGATCACTGTGATTGAAATCCAAACATGGAGACAACAAAGAAGATTTTTTGCTTATTAGAATATGCAATTATTTCAGTTATTTCGGTGCAATATGCATTTAGAAACTTCTATAGAAAAAAACCCACCAAACAGCAAGAGCATTCTGTAATAGTATCATCAATTAAAGGAAACTGGTTGCTTGTGTAAAAAGAAAAGTAGCGCCTGGCCAAGCGTCTCGGAAGAAGCAGTGAGGAGGGTGAGGCAAAGTTCGTTCGAACAGTCCACGGAAGTCTACGAGAGTTGCCGCCTGTAAACTTGGGATGCCGCAGAAAACGGTATGAAAAATTTTATCAAAAAAATTAAAGTTCAAGCCGTATCATTTGCAATTGATACAACAAATAATAGAGGACGACAATTAAGCATTTGTGCAGCATTACGAACCATTGAGAGAGTGATGCTACAAAATGTATGGAATGGACTGGATTACAGATTGAACGCATGCCGTGTAACCGTGTAGCATTACGAACCATTGAGAGAGTGATGCTACAAAATGTATGGAATGGACTGGATTACAGATTGAACGCATGCCGTGTAACCGTGCAGCATTACGAACCATTGAGAGAGTGATGCTACAAAATGTATGGAATGGACTGGATTACAGATTGAACGCATGCCGTGTAACCGTGCAGCATTACGAACCATTGAGAGAGTGATGCTACAAAATGGAATGGACTGGATTACAGATTGAACGCATGCCGAACCGTGGCATTACGAACCATTGAACGTGATGCTACAAAATAATGGACTGGATTACAGATTGAACGCATGCCGTGCCGTGCAGCATTACGAACCATTGAGAGAGTGATGCTACAAAATGTATGGAATGGACTGGATTACAGATTGAACGCATGCCGTGTAACCGTGCAGCATTACGAACCATTGAGAGAGTGATGCTACAAAATGTATGGAATGGACTGGATTACAGATTGAACGTATGCCGTGTAACCGTGCAGCATTACGAACCATTGAGAGAGTGATGCTACAAAATGGTGGAATGGACTGGATTACAGATTGAACGTATGCCGTGTAACCGTGCAGCATTACGAACCATTGAGAGAGTGATGCTACAAAATGTATGGAATGGACTGGATTACAGATTGAACGCATGCCGTGTAACCGTGCAGCATTACGAACCATTGAGAGAGTGATGCTACAAAATGTATGGAATGGACTGGATTACAGATTGAACGCATGCCGTGTAACCGTGCAGCATTACGAACCATTGAGAGAGTGATGCTACGGAATGGACTGGATTACAGATTGAACGCATGCCGTGTAACCGTGTAGCATTACGAACCATTGAGAGAGTGATGCTACAAAATGTATGGAATGGACTGGATTACAGATTGAACGCATGCCGTGTAACCGTGCAGCATTACGAACCATTGAGAGAGTGATGCTACAAAATGTATGGAATGGACTGGATTACAGATTGAACGCATGCCGTGTAACCGGAGGGTCACACATCGAATATTAGTAAAAGAAAAAAAAACTCTGTTTATTTCTGTTTACATTCATGCATCACATATAGTAATGTGCAGTAGTTTCAATGTTATAATTTTTTTAAAATCCAGTCCATCCATCTACGTGAAAAATATTACTTATTCGGGTAACACAAATCTCATCCCATTGCTACCATAAAAGACACCACACTAAACCATCGGTAATCGATACATCGCAGCAAATTCAGAACCGTGAAAGTACAAGAACCCATAAAAGAACAGGCGTTCTAGTTGGATGCTCCAAGAACTGAAAAATGCATGAGGCTATTTTTAAAAAGAGATACATAAGCTGTCAAAACGGCGAACTTGATTTATTACATCGCTTTCAGAGTCAAAAAGGCAGATGTGTCAATGTAACCTTCGCAACAACAAGCATTTCTAGTTATGTGTGAATGGATACATCTATAGACGTAAACAGTGAGGAGGAAAAATTATTGCAAAATTGGAAATCTCATTTAATGACCATTTGAGTTTGGCGGAAAAAATTTCGTTCATTATAACCAAATTAAAATTCCAATAATCGAAAAAGTATATTATCGAATTTTAGTCAAGGGAGCCATGAATTATTAAAAGTTCCTAATTTAACTGTTTTGAGAGAGAGAGAGAATGTCAGTATCCAATTTAAAACAAGATGGATACTTCTGTAGGGTTTCAGATAAGTAAATATTTTTTTTTAAAAAAAAAGAGAAAATTAGTCCAATAGAAATTCTCTTGATTCTTAACTCTTTCGAATGCAATTGATTGCAATGATTTTATTTTTAATTTACGTCGTCCTTTGGAGCAACACGAGGGCTATTATCGTGGTGTACTTTATTGCATTTCAATACATGCAACAGTCTAGATCAATGATACTCAACCTACAGGCCTCCGAGCCTTTTTAAGCGGCCCGGTCATGGCACATTGCTTTGAGAAATTTACTTATTTAAGAACATTGTATTAAAAATTTGGTTGGAAATTCTTTGTCAAGAAATCAAATGTATCAATTTTGCTTTTTGCTGTTGGTGTCGTACGGGTACGAATTGATATTCTTTTTCTATTTGGAATGGTTACGGTTAGTGATAACAAATAACAGTGGAGTAGCGACAATTTTATGGATGGAACTAATTTTTAACTATGTTTCATAGCTTGCAAGCGAAAATAATTCGAAAATAAAATAGTTTCAAGACGATTGGAAGGTTGACTATTTTGTAGTGAAAAACAAACAAGGATCAGTAACTGTTTGATTTGTCATGAAAGTGCTGCCTTTAAAAAAATACCAATAAACAGGAATCATCCAATGACACATATCGTCCAAGATCTCTTTCAAGAGGTGATAAAAAAATAGGCTTTCTTGAATAATCTTCGCAACAGCAACAGAGTGTTTTGTCAGTGGTAATATCACAGTGGTAACAAAAACATCCTATGAAGTTTGTTACATTATTGGTAGTCATACGAAACTGTTTACTGAGAAATGCAGGAATTGTAAAGGAGTGTTTCTTAAAAACTTCTAATTGAGTGTTAGTGACAAAAATAAAAAAATTGAAAAATTAAAAAAAAAAGCAAAACAGAGGAGTAATAATATTTTCATCAATTTTCCACATTTAAAATTTCAAATGCTATCTTGGACTTAAGGATAAATGGGGAGAGGGGAGACAAATGCCTTATGTTTCCGCACGCTTGAAATAATTAACATATGTATGCGACCCACGTGAAATATCTGACATGTTTGCGGCCCAGCAGAAAAAAAGGTTGAGTACTCCTGGTCTAGATTTTAGATGGCAATGAGATATTCCCCAGAGAATTAATGTATTTTCATGAATTCCAGATGCTTGTAGAAAGGGGCCTTTAAGCATTCCCTTTTTTTCTTAAAGAGCCTGCTTTAAATGTTAACAATCCATCAGTTTTAAAGCTGTTATCTCGTATTTTTCAATTCGCTTAGAAATTATCATGCAACCTAAAATACTTAGTGAGCATATTTTTCTCTAAAAGGCAATTCACTTTACTTTTCTTTTCATTCCTTGAGGTATCCGACTACGTTCGGAACAGTGATTATGGAAAAGCGCATAAATGGATAATTTTCATGATATTTAGTGTCACTTAGATTAGTAGAATATATGCATAAAATTGTTTTAAGGACATTTTGACAAAAAAAATGTATTTAAATATAATATTTTGGCAAAAAATTAACTTAGAATAATCTTTTTTCCAAATGTTCTCCTTTTGTGAAAAATGCTTCAATTAGAATAATACTTTGCCTGTGTATATAGCTCAGACCTCTACAAATGCTCAACTAGAATTTTTGAAATATATAACTTAGAAGTGGGTTTATTCATATTTTACGACAACAGAGAGGAGCAATTTTAAGAAAAAAACGCCAATAACTATTTCAATTAGTGGTAACTCTGAAAATAATGTGAATTTTTCAAAAAATCTAGTTGAGCCTCTGTAGAGAGGTCTGAGCTATATACAGGCAAAATATTATTCTAATAGAACCATTTTTCACAAAAGAAGAACATTTGGAAAAAAGATTCTTCTAAGTTAATTTTTTGCCAAAATATTATATTTAAATAAATTTTTTTGCCAAAATGTCCTTAAAACAATTTTATGCATGCATTCTAATCTGAGTGACACTAAATATCATGAAAATTATTCATTTATGCGCTTTTTTACGAACGTTTCCAACGTAGTCCGATACCTTAATACGAATTGCATATGGTCCTGAAAAAAATTCAGAAGACTGGTAAGGATCATTTCATATCTTCGAAACAAGCACTTTTCTTAAAACTATAATTCTCACCTTAAGCGAAAACATTTCTAAGCTACCGCACGGATGCAATGTAAATCATATATCCAACTTGACATCTCATTTTTCTCGTCTTCAAAATACAGAAAAATACAATTTCAAATAGAAAAGGAAAATTTTATCAAACTACCAATTGTTTTATGAAGAAATAACTAAATATGAGTTAATATTTCAAAGAAAAATTATCACCAATTAAATAAAAATTTTAATTTAAATTCCTCTTTTCCCAAGATTAAATACTTCTTGCATACATAACAAATATGAAAATTCCAGTAATAGAAATTATTTCTCACAATTTGTAATCATGAAATATATTGATTTTGCACAATTTCTTTTATCTTAAATTCCTTTCGAAAGAAAAAAAAAAAAAAAATTATCAGTAGTTTATTAAGAACTTGTTAATTTAATATGGAAAAATTAACATTCCCCCCCTTTCGCCAAAAAATGAATCGCACAATATTTTAATTATTTTTACGCTGAAATGTAATATTTAATTGGTTTTCATTCTTAATACTTTTAAAATACTGTAAACAATGATTCTTCAGCTATACACGGTGGCTATTGATGGAATAAGATTCAAAAAGATTGTATTCCGTCAACTATATTCATGATAATGTCATCAAATCAGCAAACAGAATTTGGAAAAGTTCTTCAGTAACAATTTCACAAACAAAACGTCTCTTCTTCAGACATTAAATATGTCAAGATATCTTCATTCTGATATACTATATTTAGTGATCGTGTAATTCTAAACTTTTGTCACAAATTACGAAGATTATAATATGTAGTGATATTTAAGTTTTATAACTTACACAACAAGTAAAAATAGAATTCGTAAGATATTACGCTAAGGAATTTCCATAACTCTATGCGACACATTTTTCAACAAATAAAGCCTAGAACTCACGATTACCAGTTACTGTTTTATTAATAAAACGGTTATTGCAGATCTTTGGGAGTTAGTGAACCCAATCTATATAAATTCCAGACAAGAACTCGGAAGACCATTTTAACTTCGACAAAAATCACATTTGATTCATTTTAAGACAATGCAATAACGTGAATAGGCAAAATGAAGTAGTGTATGATATTGTAAACAAGATCAATCAGAACCAATTAACAAAATAAACAGTTTTTATAAGAAATCGCTGTTACTTACCAATGTTCTGATACTCTTGCAATTGCTTAGGAGTACACCTGGAAATACCTTCATGGATTTCTTCAGGAATAGGCTCCAGGAGCAAATCTAACTTTTGATTATTCTCCCGGTTGGTGACTGTCTCCTTGAAAGCGGTTGCGAGATCATTAAAATCCACTGACTGGATATCGGCGACTAGCTGCGACTTTTGTTCGCTGGTCAGTCGTGACCAGAATTTCAGCAAATGGTCCTGGCCAAGGGTGGCCAATTCCTTGCGAAGGTCTTCAACGTCCGCAGACGGCATTTTCATGCAAGAAGTCCTGTAAGAGAAAAAGGTCATTGAAAGACTGATTTGAAAAATACAAAAACCAAAAATCATTCAAAGTAGCACAGTTATTTCATAAAACGATACATTTCGCATTATGAGAAGAACTAATAAAATTTCTTACTTTAGCTAGATTCCATATATGGACACAATTTATCAATTTTAAGAGAATAATCCCAATAAATCACGAATCAGGGACAATTGTAAGCCAACTGTTTAAAAAAGCATGGGTAGTAGAACAAAAGCACTACCATAAAGATATATTGCGCAATGTTAAGCTTATAAGTAGCTTTAAAGATTAATCCTAGCTATAGATACTTCAGAAGGAAGGATGATCCTTTCAGATTCCAAATCGACTTTAGAAGCCATCATAAACTGAGAGACTAACATCACCTCCTCCATAAATTTACAACTCGAGCAGCTGCACCACAAGGGGAAATCCTGTGTGTTACAATGGATACCTGCACATGTAACTATCGAAGGAAAGGAGTTGGATGATTATTTCGCCAAAGGCAGATACCATGGCCAACCTTGTACCACCAACACACATGCCGATGCAAATACTGTGGCCAGATTTAGACTTTTACACCATTCCTTTAAGAAACCGCTTACAACAGACTTTGATTACCCAATAATTGTAACATCCCCAGAAGCAAGACTAAGAACTCATCAATACAAGGGCATGAAAATCAATCCTGATGAAACAAGATCTTATATATAACGGAAAAACTGTCCAGAAATCCATTTGCTCGCACTAAAACATATCTTCGAGAGCCCAGATTTCACTCTGAGAGCACTAAAGCGGTCTAATTCCTCTCATGGACCCACAGCAGGAAATCCTCTACAGCCAAGACGCTCACGAATTGGCAGTGACAGCTGTTGCCAACTCCGGGGGAATCTAGTGTTCTTATACTATTTTTCTTTGTCAAATCCATGGACACGAGAACAACAGATTAAGCCAGTGTGGCCATTTGAACTCGTTTCAGATTAAGACAATCCAATTTTAATTAAATTCTATGAGTTGAAATTAACGTCGTTCAAGAACTACAAGACAGTTAGTTATAAGTGATGGACTTCATTACTGGCAAATCACCATAAAATGAGTCTTTAGAAAAATCAGAATCTAGATCCATGGCTTGTCTTTAACAATACAATTTTATGAATGAAGCCTGAAACCCATGACTACCCGGGTACAGTAGCTTTTTATAATAAAAATGGAGTAGTCAAAAAATGGTCCAATCATTTTTAAATGAACGATATACAAAATATATGTTTAGTAATTTCTGATCATTTTTCGAAATCCAAAAGATTAATTTAATAATTATTTAGACCAAACTAATAAAAATTTGAATAAAAAAGAAATCGAATAATTTGAATGAAAGATACAAAGTTCTTTCATTAATGTAGTTTTGACTGTCATTGAAAAACTAAATTTTAAAATCCATAAAAGAGAAATTTCGACTGTATAAAACAGTTTAATTGTGTAAAAACTATTTTTCAAACTTAGGGTCTTATAGTCTACATAAAATACAACTATCTTGATTTTATCAATATTAATTTGTAAAAACTCGCCAAAACTTTCAGTCCCAAAAAAATAATAGAACCTATGAAAATTAATAGTTATCGCGCCTATTTGTCGTCAAAGTTTTAGCTTCTGGAAAACAAAAATAACTCGTGTGTCTTGGTTTCGATAAGGTCAGAATCACATTCTTAAAGAAAGACGTAAGATAATCCTTTTTTCAAAGTATTGCAAGTAAGAACATTTTTATCAATAAAATAATAAAAAAAGGAACAAAATATAAATTTGAAGGAAATAAATTTTTTTTATTTCAAAATAAATGGGACAACAAATCACACACACATTTCATGATCATTTTTTTAATTTCATTTATAATTTCTTCTGTTTTTCACACTCTATTGTCATACTTCTAGAGAAGATTGAAGAGTTAATTATCATTGACAGAACATCTCGAACAAATTTTAATAAAATCAATGAAGCGTAGAAAATAAATTAATTTACACAAACCCATTGTGGATAAAAATTAGGCAACTGGTTTATCGGATAAAAATTTTCGGATGTAAATTACCCACAGAGACATCACAATTTTTAACAAGCAACATTATTTCATAAGTTTTTTTTTATTGTTACACATGATGTATTTTTAAATAATCCAAAATAGTATGGTTTCCTTTAGAAATGCTTTTAATACTCTTCATTGAGACAAGATGACATTTTGGACAAGTTATAAAAATTTAAGCGAGAAAGTAAATTTTTAAGGATGTGAACATTACAGAATTAAAATTAATAAAATTAAGCATAACATATTTTAGAAAAATACAATTGGATATTTTTTTAAATTAAGTTTTTCCAAGAAATCCTTGGATATAAGAAAGGGAAAAATTTCAAGTAATTCGCCGATAATTTGTCGAAAATAGAACAATTTGCCATATTGGCGGCATAAGCATAAAATTCTACAACAATTTAAAAAACAATTTGGTCCTAAAATTCCGCGGTACTGAATTGTTAAATCATGGGAAACTGGAAATTTGATAAAATTTATGCAACTGCGTTCTTCTGTTTGTTATTTATGCTTGTGTGAAAGAATTTTCTATAAACATTAAAGTTTTAATCGCTCCTCTTCATCTTTTAAAAAATAAACATTTCTTCAAGCCTATAGTTTTGTACTCTCCAAGTTAAAAAATAGATACGCATTTTGCAGCTATCGTATTCATCACGAATAATTTTTTTAAAAAAATAATCAAGCTGGATTAATGGATACCAAATGCTAATAGTTTTATTTTAACTAATGCAAAATACGTTTCGAATTCCAACGTAGGTCCAGTTTATAGCAAGCTTTGAAAAGAAATTTTCTTCTTAAGCGTAAAAGAAAAATATAATTAACATTAATTAAGGTTTAAATGGAACTAATTTGATATCGGTACGCTACTCATTTGACATTTTTAAAATGGCACCAAATAGACGTTTGGCAGCCAGTCTAATGTTATCGTATAGTAATGATGTCGTTCCTATGATGAAATTTTATAACGTACAGATATCAAACTAATAAAAAAAATTCTTTTGATTGACGTCGCATAACAAAATTTCATTTTACAAGTATTAGAATATATTAGTTCAGATAGCAGCATCATAATTAGATGTTTATGTATTTTTTAGAAATATATTTAGAATATCATAGAATATACGGGAGGAGGGAGAAGAAATTATCAATACTCAGGGGTGCATTGAAGAAAATGAATTACACAAATAATATTTATAAATACTATTTTATTTTTAATGATAATTTAGAAACTATATATAATTAAGTTAGTGGGATGATTACTTTGAATATATTTGATGGAATCAAATACATGTCCTTTATTTAAAAAGATATTGTACATCAAGTACTTCACGACAGAAACTCGAGAATGGAGAAAAAATAATTTTAAATCAGTTTTTATAAACCGAAAAATAGTTATAAAAAGAATTTATTTTTTGTTTTGAAAGCTTTTTTGCAAGACCCGGAAACATTTATGCTATATAGCGTATACTGCAGTCGTTTACGTAGGGAGCTTCAGAGGTCAATACTACATTTAGCAATTTTTTTTTTGTTCAATTCTGATGTCAAATATTTACACTATTTAAAAAAATGAGGAAGGCCTTTATTCCCCTTCCTCACTATTTCTATATGTAGTTGCGACAAAATTATAGACTATATCCATCATTAAAATCTTAAGCGATCAACATAATTAGAACACATTAAGATTTCTCATAAGTATAAAGATTAACTAAGACACAGAAATAACACTAAAATTCCAAAATAGTAATCCTTGAAATGTTAACACAGTTTAAAAGCACGTTAACAAAATTTGGTTCAAAACACGCAGTGATATACAACTATACTTAAACAGTTACAATATGTTACAGAACATGAAAACACCCAAATAAATTCTAGTGAGTTTTTTTTAAAGCAAAATATCGTTCTTTTAAAATAACTCTATATGAGCTACAATATACTCTCAAACCGATTGGATCAGACAAAACACTAGAACTGAGTCATAAGAATCTGGATTCCATAACCAATTTCATACATTCTACTTTAAATATTTTAAATTATATCAGCTCACTAATTTGAATATACCAAGCAATTCCACACTTTGAAAAAAAAATTAGAATATAAGAAGAAAGAGAAATCATGAGAAAAAAATTTATAAAAACAACTGCAAATAAAAATAGTGGATGACATTCATCATAAATGGCAAACAGGTAAACATATTTAGAAAAACGTTAACCTTTAAGTAAGCAAATAATAAGGATTTGCAGCTGATCATATAGACATTCAAGTACCTACTATCAATTTTGTCTACATAATGAATCAATGCCAATGTTTACAACATCGTGAATCAATTGAACTAAATATTGGTATCGAAATATGAAAGAAAAAGTAGTAATCTACCAACAGGAATTACTCATACAATAAGGTTATTCAAGTAATAGCCATAAAAAACAGTGCCAGTAATATAGGTTAAAAATGCAATGTAGTTTTAACAGAGCCAATATAGTACTTAAATACAATGCACGATTATTTTTTTTAAAATAAACGAGCGAAATACGAAAAAGAAACAAGCGTCATCAACAGCATTATATTAATTTTGTCCAGTACTAAAATATAATTCGGTATTGATAAAACCACACTCGTATTGCACAAAATTTCTAATTAATAATTAGGTATATTCATTGAAAATAATTCCATTAATATCTTCATGAACAAGTTATATACATTATAATAGGTTTTAATACAAAATAAGCAAATTTCGCTTCCATTTACTTACATGTTTATGGAACTAATTTTAATATTTGACATGGAAAATGCTAAATGGCGATCCGGTTGAAGACAAGACACGAAAGAAGGTTAAAAGAGAGTAAACTAGTCATGGATTACCTTTTATACTCAGGACCGGACGGAAGTATACCAATTTCAATGCAATCAACGTTTAGACTAGTTTCTAGCGGCCTTGCAGAAAATATGTTTCAATAAATTTGCAAACGATAATATTAATTTATTACTAAATACAGACGATAAAATAAAGTCTATAAAAACATTTTAACAACGTGATAAAAATG
Source organism: Trichonephila clavipes (assembly GCA_019973935.1). Taxonomy (NCBI): domain Eukaryota; kingdom Metazoa; phylum Arthropoda; class Arachnida; order Araneae; family Nephilidae; genus Trichonephila; species Trichonephila clavipes. The sequence continues at coordinate 393,444 of BMAU01020109.1, read as the reverse complement.
TAAATTTTTAATTTTACGTTTATTTCCTTTAAAAGAATCCAAGTTCAGAGAGATAATTATACTGACACACAGAAAGTTGTTGATTTGAATATTTTTCTAGATTATATTAACTCTCTCTCTCTCTCTTCCTTATTTGCAGAATTTTAACCTTAGGAACTTGAACTGATTTGCAAAAGAGACTAAGAATAGTACACTAAGAATTTATTAAAATATCTCTTTGAATTTGAAATTAGTAATGTTAAATTATTGTACCTTAAGATGAAATATTCACTATTTTCAGTATAAAACTTTGGATTCTAAAATTTTCAAATGTTAACTTACAAATAAATGGTATAACGTTACGTAATACGTTATTTTTTACTTAATTTTGAAATTGATGCTAAAAATAAAATTCTAAATGCATAACAACGATCTAAATGTTATTCAAAAACTTAAATAAGAGTCTATTAGAAATGTTGTGTGAATAATAGTAGTATACACAGCACAATCGAGTTAAAATATTAAGTTAGTTATTTCATAACAAAAAGTATTAATAAGAAAATACATTATGAAAACAAAGAATTTTTAATCACAGAATAAATCCAGAAAATTACACAGTGTAAAACTTAAAATGGTACAGCATTTGAAGAACGTATTCTAAATTAATAGTAGTTTCCAATACTGAAAATAAATTCAAAAGAAAAATATTTTTAATAATCATGTGACCACAGTTATTCGATGATTATTATTTTAAAACTAACGCCGGAAGAACCCTCTGTGTACAAATTATACAACTCTCAGTTCATACTAATTGCTCAAATTGTAAAAATGTAATTGACATGTATTATGTAGTTCTTATTCGCCGTCTGGTTTGAAGTTTTTATAATTGTTCAGGATGTAAATATTTTCAATGAATCTTTTCTTTAAAAATTTCTTTTTTTCGTACGATTTCTTTACTTGTTCTTTTTTTTTTCACAAAATTCGCTCTTCGCGCTCCTATTCAGTTAAACTTTATACGACCTATTTTTGCTAATCATACCTGATGTATAAATAAAATTACAACCACACTAAAAACTTAAAAAGATAATTGCAGTCCTCATTTCAAATAAAAGAAATGGTACAAAAAATCCAACAAATATTCACAACGAAATGAAAGCATTTAAGTAAAATAACAAAAGATGGATTCAAGTATAAGATATAAATAAAATTAAAATTAATAACTCTTAAACATCTTCAAGTTATTTTACAACTGATTGTTTATTCATTTAAAAATTTGATTCGCCGTTTCAAATTTCTCACTTAAAAGATCAATAAATATAGTAATTAGTATAAAAACACTAACACTTTTTAAGGAAAAAAATAGTTCTATTTTAATATTTGATGTGAAATTTTACAAAGTAGCAAATTCACGTGCAAAAATATTTCAATTTACAATAACAGCAAAACATTTATTTTAATTTAGCTTAAAAATATCAAATTTAAGAAACATCTCAAAATAAATTTGCATTTGTGCCGAGTACCAACTATGCCAATTTTTCAAGCATAAAATTTATATTCATTTTTACATAATCTCCAATATAGAGGATGATTTCTAAGTAAAATTCATAACTAATACGTTTTGTAAATTTGATACAAATAAATTATAATTAAAATACTGGATAATTAATATCCCATAGTTTATAAAAAAAAACAAAGGAAACCTACATGATAAAATGGAGATATTTCCTCAAATTCAATATGAAAAGAAATACGTTAAAACATCAAGTAGAAAATAAGTTTACATCTAACCAGATACCCATAACCATTCCCTTTCTCTTGCGATTATCTTAATTTAGTGTAAAAATAATCTTATTGGTCATCTTCAAATCCGATTTAAGCCACATGATAAATCTTTCACAATACTTTTACCGTGTAAAGATAATACTAATCCAGGAATCTCAAGTAATCTCTAATAAAACGAAAAAGTGTAAATCTCGAAGACGACTAAAGTCTCCATGTCCCAACACTCCGAAGTTTACTAACGTCATGGTTTATCGAATGATTTAACGACACATTGTAAATACGGGAAGAAATCTCGGACTGCAACTTTACTAAAGAGTACGTGAAGATATCGACGGTATTTTAGATAAAAAGCAATTTCTCTTCAAAGGCAAGCTGAGAAAACAAACAATTTTTACAACAGGCTTTTAAGTATATTGAAACGTGTCCAAGAGCGGCCATGGGAAAAAAATTATATCTGTCGTGAAAACATGTAGTCATAGGAGACTATTGCGTTTGAAAAACGATTGATTTATTCAAAATCTTTGGGCATAGAGTAACGCTATGTGAAATGCGGAACGAATTTAAATGATTTATTATTTGTATTTTGGGTTATTTCCGAGTGAGAATAATTTATGTCGGGGTTACAGTAACGCTTTGCTGACGAATAACATCAAATATTGGTGAAATATAGTACTTGGTTGTGCTCTTCCAAAAAGCAAAAATGTATTTTGTTCTATATGGTATTCTAGCACGATGAGGAAGTAGGAGAAATTCTTGACAATTCTAATAAGCATTAACTTTGGAAACATAATTTTATAGAATTAAAATTAAAGCAAAATTTCTATTGCGCGTGCGCGACTAAATTTAATAAAAAGTTTCTACTAAAATGATTCTTGGAAAGTATATATATATATATATAACTTTCGAAAATACTTTAAAAAATTTATACTAAAATTTCAACTCCACACAAAAATTATTTCAGTCTCCTTATATGTACATAGTTTTGTCAAAAAAAGTAACACACTTATCAAGATCGTATAATGTTGATAAATTTATTTTGTTGATACATTTCTCTAGTAGTTAAAACAAAGAAATATCAATTTAACAATAAGTATCGCTTCATCAATACACATGATTACATGGTACTAGAAACTTGCACATTATTGCAACGAACCAAAGAACGATTGAAAAGACGAGAAATGTTAACTTACGCCTCATACTTCTTAACATTTGACTTTCAAAAATAAATAAATAAAAATAGAGGCTCGCAGTTTCTTTACATTATGAATTTAAAAACCATTCACCATTTATGCTCACCCGAGGAGCATCAATAGAGTATTATCATTTCTGACTTATGTGACACAGATCTAAAAATACCATTAGACTATTTTTCTGCTTTTAATTCCAAACGTTTTGAATGAGTGAATGCTAATTAACGCCCCATTCTAAAGCAACGCGAGTGAGTGAGTGAATATCAACGTCACGCTGTTCAGCTGCACGAAGGCTTTTGGCGACGGACCTCGTAATTTTGAACCATGGTCAAGTTGACGAGGACGACACCTGAGCTGCCACCTCCTCTCCTAACTACCACACCACACCAACGGGAGGACGTTTGACCCACGACATATTTAACGAACGCGAGAACAACTGGCGACAACCTCGTAGTTTTAAGCCACGTTCAAGTGACGAGAATGACACCCGAGCAGGCAACCCACTCTCCAAACTACACACATCTCTCCAAAGTGAGGATTTTGAGCCTCGACATATTATATTTAGCATTCATCAGTACCTCTACATGGCGAGTCTTCAATGACATTAGGGTTCAAACTCATGACACGCTGACTTGCTTCGCTTTTAAAAACATAACTTTCTGTAGACACTATTAAAAATTTTTTTGAAAAGATTATTCAGCAAAAAGAAAAAATATATATTTAATACAACTTGAGAATGGAGAAACCTTATACAATTTAAAGTTTATTTTCTCAAAATAAAGATCAGTAGACGTAAAAATTAGAAATTTTCTACTCTCGCTGAATATACTTAATTTCAGAAGTCACAAAATTAATACCACCAGACAACTAATACCTAGAATCCAATTTATGTATGCATAAGGTTTTGTTTGCATAAGGCATTTGAACATTTCCAATACATTTTTTTCCCAAACTCCGCAAAACAATTTCTGCACATATTTTTGCATATTTTTTCCATTACTTTTATTTATATCTTACAATTAACAGTTTAAATGAAACGTTTTTAAATTTTTTTAAAAAATAGCAGAAAATATAATATAGCCTGAATGAGTAAGGGAATATTAACGTCGCACTATTCAGCTGCTAGAGGGGTTTTGGTGATGGGTATCGTAACTTTGAACCATGGTCAAGTGACGAGGACCGACACCTGAGCTGGCACCCCCTCTCTTAACTACCACCCCACAGCAACGGGAGGATGTTTGAGCCTCGACAGATTTTAATGTGCATCGGCCCCCTCTACACTTCGGGTCTTCCGTGGTACTAGGCTCGAACTCATGAAACGCCAGCTACGAGTCCGTTCCCTTGACCACTAGGCTACCGCGGCCAAAATAATATAGACAGAAATTAGCAAAACAAAAACAAGAGGATGAGAAACAATTACTTAATATGTTCATGATTTTACTTCTTATACGACAAAAATGTAAGTTATATTCACAATTGCAAATCCCCTTCCCGATTAGATTTTAAACCACCAAAGGTAATAATGTTTCTTAAATACTAAGGTGGTCGCAGAGGGCTTTTGGCGACGGACCACGTAGAACCATGGTCAACACCCGTGACACCAAGTGGTTATAGTCGCGAACTCTATCGCTGTCCTACACGGCGGGTCTTTAGTGGCAGGTTCAAAACCTAATGCTACTGAAGACTGTCCGTATAGAGATGCTGATGTACGTGTAACCTTTGAATTTCAAAGTCTTCCCCGTTGGCGTGGTTTGGAAGTTAAGAGCAAATAATGCAGCTTCATTGTCGTCCTCGTCACTTGATAATGCTTCAAAATTTCGAGGTTTGTCGCAGCTTCAAATTAAAAGTTACTCCCAATTGTCTTTGTGGATCTGTTGGGGACGCTGACCATTATGTATTCACATGTCCTCTGGCTAAGGATTTCTATTTGGTCTCTCCATCTCAACATGCTAAAAAAGCCTGGTGCCAGCCTATCGTTAGAAAAATCCTTCCATTCAATCTAAACTAAAACCATGCATTAAAATTGCCTCTACAATTCGCGATCAAATTCCTTAGTTGGGATTGGATGAGTACTCTTATGTGGTGGTCACAGGCGGGGGGGATCCCCTCCTTCCCTCCCCCCTTTCCCAAATGTTGCCTGCCTTTTTTCCCCTTTTTTGTACGGTGCATTTATATTTCATATTTTTACTAGTTTTGATGTATTTGCAAGAATGCTGGAATAATGTATATTATTTTTCCTCTCTTACCCCTTTATGTTCCTTATTATTATTTTCGGCTTTGTTTGTGTGTACCTTGCAATAACAGATGCATTTCGTTTCATTTAACCTTTAATTTGTACTATGTAACTTTAATGTGTGTACCGTATAAAATATACACTATGATTTTGCTCAATAAAGATTGAACGCGGGGGTGGTAGTTTCCCAGGAGAGCGTTTTGTAGCTGTAAACCTTTTTCGGGAGAGCTCGGTAAGTGTCGGCATTCCGCCAATAACCCTCGTGTTGCTTCGGAGTAAGATGTAAATCAAAAAATCCAATAATTAAATACTATATTTTTAAAAAATAAACATTTCTTTTAAGACTAATTAAATAAATGTAATAATAAAACGCGCGTGTCTCAACAGAATTCCTCTCCTCTAGTCTAGATGTTAAGTGACATGTCACACACTGAAACTAATGGAAACAAATTTAAAATTTTAATGTCTTAAGAGCGATAGAAAAGTTTGGAATTTATGACTTCCTTTCAGCTACGAAACGCAAGAACAAACTCAAAAATTTAAATTAAAAGGCAACGAATTTAAAACTATTCGTGGGTGATGAATCGTATGAAAAATTTTAAAATATGCATGATTTATATCTCAAAAGGTGGGAAATTCTGTCAAAGGAACAATGCATATTTAATGTTTACAAAAACGGGAACGTGAGATTGTTAGAATTAAAGCCGAATAATTTAACTATGGTAAGAAGCAAGACAAATATTTTATGGAACTCCAAAACAATTATAATTAAAGCATCCAAATTATGAATTCGAAATTTAAAAGATGTATTTAAAATTTGTTTTCAACAAGAAATTAAAAAACAAATCGAAGGGAGGGAAACGAAAACAAAGTAACCACGACCAACAAGTTATACAACCTGTTTTGAGAGAAAATCAAAAAACAAAGCTCGTCTGTTATCAACTTGTTTCAGCAGTCTCGACGTGTTTTGATTCGCTCTATATTTCTACGAAGAATAGGGCACGACTCAACTGAGATAGGGCGGATTTAGAAAATTTGCTCAAGTGGAGGCCATAAAACTAGAAAGTGTTTTCAAACAGACAGGAGGGGAGAGATATACGAGTGGAGGAAATATTAACCTTTCTCGTTTGCCCTCAAAAAGTATTCCGAAGAAAAATGTCTAGTAAATCCGAAGTATTGTCCAAATGCAGACGATGCTCAAGAAAACAATAAGGCCGTATTGATATTACATTGAATCCGACACATTACTAAAGAATCTAATTTCAATTACAATGTATATTATTTAAAATCGCACAAGAGCTGTGTTCACCAAAAAGGGAGATTTTGAGGGGACCCACAAGAAAAAAAAATGTACTTCGGGACAGGGACATCTTAAGACTCTTCGCCCACAGAAATCTTAAGATTTTTTAGGTCATGGGCCCTATGCAAGGGTAGGCCGTACCTGAAATCTTTAAAAGTGGACAGTATATAGCATGCACTGTCAAATAATCGTTCAAACGGTAATTTGAAACAAATGTGCACGACGCACAATCTTAAAAATTTAGACACAAACCGGCTTGACCGAGGGCCACATTTCGACCGTTATAGTGTTTATTAACGTCGCACCAAAATAAAGAATAATATTTGACAACACGCGCAAGGGCTATTGGCAACGTATCTCGTAAAATTTAATTAAGTTGTTATTAATGAACCACGGTCTGAGCATAATACAAGAATGGAGAAGCTGACACCCTGTCTCTAAACTACCACACCACGCTATCGGAAGGACTTTGAGCTCCGACAGTTTAACGTGCATCAGCCTCTCCAGATGGCGAATATTAGATGACACTCTAGGGGGACTCGAACCAAAGTGACATGCCAACCTAACGCCACGAATTAGTCCATGTCCTCCGTGACAAAAGGGGCACTAGGCTAGTCATTTCTCATTATGAAAAATTCCTGTGTGCGCTACTGGCGACCGTTATAGTGTTTATTAACGTCGCACCATAAAGCAACACGCGCAAGGGCTTAAAACACGCGTTAAAGAAAACAATTTTCAATCATGCAAACGCTGAAATATTAAATTTCAAGAATATTCTCAAATATTCACATGTATATATTAAAAAACCACGCTCTTAAAAAACTGCAAAATGTATAATGCTTTGCCAGGATAATCAAAATTTCTCATTATGTGAAAAAAAATCATCAGTTTACAAAAACACATTTTCTTAAAAACTTGCACAAATAAACATTTACAAAAACACATTTCCTTACACAAACATATAAAAGGGTGTTTTTTTAGAGGTATAGAACTTTAAATTGCAATAAAACAAGGATGTATTATTCGATTAACATGATTTTTTTATTCGAAAGATAATCTTGTGGCATTACATTTTAAATATGATTTCTGGCATAGGACTGCCACGGCTGGCTCGGATGTAGTCCAATCTGGACGTCCAATTTTCGATGACTTTTTACAACATTTGTGGCCGTATATCGGCAATAACACGACGAATGTTGTCTTCCAAATTGTCAAGCGTTTGTGGCTTATCCGCATAGACCAATGACTTTACATAGCCCCACAGAAAATAGTCTAGCGGTGTTAAATCACAAGATCTTGGAGGCCAATTCACAGGTCCAAAACGTGAAATTAGGCGGTCACCAAACGTGTCTTTCAATAAATCGATTGTGGCACAAGCTGTGTGACATGTTGCGCCGTCTTGTTGGAACCACAGCTCCTGGACATCATGATTGTTCCATTCAGGAATGAAAATGTTAGTAATCATGTCTCTATACCGATCACCATTGATCGTTTTTGAAGAAGGATTCCACCAGCCCATAAAGCGCACCAAACAGTCAGTTTTTCTGAATGTAACGGTGTTTCGACATACACTTGTGGATTAGCTTCACTCCAAATGCGGCAGTTTTGTTTGTTGACGTAGCCATTCAACCAGAAGTGCGCTTCATCGCTAAACAAAATTCGCTTATGAAAATCGGGAACAACGGCAATCTCGTTTTAGGCCCATTCGACGAATCTACGCCTTGCTTGATGATCGTTTTGATGAATTGCCAAACCAAACTCAGAATAAATCACTTGATAGCTGTTAAATCGGTCGCCATCTTGGAAAGTAATGCCAACTTAAACTTCTATACCTGGAAAAAAAACACTCTTTACATACATAACGATACAAGGAGAAGGGGAGTAAAAATCTAATTAAAACTCATAAGTTACAAGTTATTTATATAGAATGATTTCCTTATTCCATGCAAGATTATTTGATTTATTCGTTATTTCGAAGACTATTTGCGATTAGAAGTATTTTAAGTCGAATTACCATTTCATAGTTCACTTCTTTTATTGCTTCACAAATTTGCTGTATTTTATACGAAAAAGACATCTCTCTTAGTTACAAGAAAATAGATATGTGTACAAGTTGCTTGATGTCAACTTTAAGATACAAGTTGCGTGTAGTTTTGACTCGAGGTAATTAAAAAAAACCACTAACCATTACGAATAGCTACATACCACATTAGTTGAAGGCCGTCTTCGATTAATGTTAAAGACTAAATATGACCAGAATTTGGAACATTTTTTCAGATATAAAAGAAATGAAACATTAATATGATATTCTGGTTTCACTATCTTTTAGAGAGAGCAGAATTTTTTCCATCACACTTCCCGTTTTTAACCGAGTGTATTCATTTTTTCTGGCATAAAATGTGTTTCGCGTTTTTTCTCCTATACCGTAATGTTAAATGGGCTATGCCTTCACGTATTATAACAAAAAAGAAAGTATTCATGGAATATTTTGGCATTTTTAAAAATACTGTATTGTTAACAGAGGTACGAGTTATAATATTGCAAATTTCCATAGAAATTGAGGCATTTTTTCTGTCTAAAAATGTACTTCGCGTTTAGTTCAAGCTCTCGTACTTTTACCGAAGACAGCCTTAAAATAATTCTTAGAAGAATTTTCTTTTAAAAAATCTTATTTCCCCTAAACAGTATCAGCTTTTAGTTTATCAGTTTTTTAAACAATTGTATGATATGCAAAACGCAGATTGTAAGTTGAATACTTTCCACTAATTTATTAAAAAAAACTTGGAAATATTTAGTTTTAAGCAAAGGTCTTTCAAATTAATTTCACACTACAAATTAAATGATGGAATTTTTTCCAAAGGAATTGACTATTTTATTTTGGTACATAGTTTACATAAACTTTTTCACCAAAATCGCACAGAGGCTGTTGGCAACAGACCTCTAATCTTGCACCAAGATCAGGAGAGTAGGACAACACCCTAGATAGTGTGTGTGTGATTCATTTTCCTAATCTTCAAATTGACAATGCAGACGCTTAATACATTAGTTAGATACATACATAAACTATGTGGCCACACACAGAGTTCAGTAATTACAAAAGGCGAAATATATTAACTAATTTAAATTCAGCAATAATAAATGACGAAATAAAAATACAGTGAGATAGTGTTATACACCAAAACAATTTTACCGATATAGATTAAAAAATTCTTTACTATAGACATCAAAAATGTCAAAATCAAATAGAAAGTCGGATGCAATTTGACACAGAGAAAGGGATTAATGGGCAACTCTAACCAAATCAATAGGTCAGGAAAGCGCCATGATTACTGGGAGGGGGATTGAGGTCCTGCGGCGCAATCCAGAATAAGATCAGTATGCAATTGAAATTCAATAACCATACCGACGAGATCTCATTTGTGAGCGCAGCAAGGCGTGCCTGACTCTACCCTGCAGCGGTGTTCCAACGACCCTGCCAACAGTAGCACACTGACTTGATCTCGAAACGAACGCGGGTGATCTATTAGGCGAGGAATTTTAAGCGATTTTGGTAAACAACGCAATGCTCGTTATTCTGTAGCCAATATCGTTTAATATGTTATTCAAATGGAGAAAATTTCAATTTCTGCTTCCAGAAATACATCATTTTGTCACATGTGTTAGCAATTATTTAATATATAGAACATAAAAAATTTGTAAGGGATTAATTAGTTAAACGAATGAAGTTAGAAATGAATGATTTTTCTTCGAGAAATAATGGGGCCAAATAAATATCATCGACAGAACGATGTAATTGCTTCAATTAATGAATTGAATTTAACACGCACTAAATTAAACTGCTAAATTAAAACATCGATTTGGTGTGTGTGTGTGTGAGAGAGAGAGAGAGTTATATTAACGTCTCACTATAAAGCAATACGAGAGAGAACTATTGTGTGGCGACGGACCTCGTAATTTTGTACCATGGTCAAGTGAAGAGGACCGATACCTTAGCTGGCATGTATATTTTTGTGAAGAAGGTTTTTGTGCTATCCTCTTTGTTGCAGATTCCCACCAGGTGGCGCTACAGAAAAACTTCTGCACCGTTCAATCAATCGCCAAGTTGCCAACATGGTCGGCAAAAATGATGCCGACTTGGCTCTATCACCCACGTTTCGCTGTTTCTATTGAATCGCCATTATAATTTAAGGAACGGCGTTGCTTGCGAATATTACACTTTAACATAAAATAAATACAACAGAAAGTAATATTAACGTATTACACATCCAAATATAAATTATTTACACTATTTTAAGCGTTCATTACACAAAATTTGTAACTATGTGTTACTTTTGATGAGCAGATAACAGCTTAGGAAAGTGTTTTCAAAAATCGACCCACAAGAGAGCTACGGTAATAAAAATCCTTTTTAACAGCTATACATCTACAGATATAAAATTTAACAAATATGATTTTTTTTTGTTCAGCTGAGATAGGCAATAAACATTTTTTTGTTTGATTTGCAATTTACGTAAAATTAACTCATTAAAAACTTCTTTATCCTTCAATCTGTATTTTTTTTAATTTTTCAATTCACCCGTGCAAAGAACGGGTATACTAGCTAGTTTTGTTACAAAAACAATCCCATTCTATGAGTAAAGTTTCAATAAAAATTACTTTTGCATCGCGATTTATCTTTTACTAGATATTCATAAATACACTCAGGCACACGAAAAGGAAGATAATCCTTTTTTATGTAATTATTTTTAAAAAACTTATGAAAATTTAAGCTCTATCGAAACTTTGATAGTCAAAAATTATAACATTCCCGAAGTTTGTACGAAAACGCATCATATTACAAAATAAAAGGAACATCAAATACTTCATAGATTTTTGGAATCAATCATATTTAAATTGTTTGAAACTCTTTTCAAGTTTTATTAAAGAAGCTTTTATCCATCCATTAAAGTTTTTTTTTTTTTTAAAAAAAAGGAAGAGCGGAAAGAAAAAGAGAGCAATTATTTAATACAATTTTCTAGAGGAAAGATTTAAAAAAACCTTCATAATTTAATTTTAAAAAGCCCTGCAAAAAGTGGTATATTCGTTGGAGTTCGTAATTCCTTTTGTAGTAACTAAAAGTTTCTGACTAAAAAATATAGTAAAAAGATAACGTAAATCGGCAAACTTTTAAACTAAATTTCAAAAGTTAGTAGACACTTTCAAGTTTAAACTAAAATGGTCAACTTTAAAAAACATTCATTACTTATTCTTCAGCAAGAAATTAATTTTTTTATTTAAAAAAAATCCTTTTGCAGACGTGTTAACGATAGGAATATAAATACTGAAATTTTCATCGAAAAATCCCAGATAGAATTTGAAGGGAAATAAAATGCACCCATTTTTCTAACAGGAAGAATAATAAGAAGTTACTATAACTTCTCGATGGAAAATCTAAACTATATTTTCAATTGACAATTTGTGTGTGTGTGTTGTTTCCTGTTATATTTGTTAAACGGTTAAAATAGAACATAAAACATATTTCAAAATTGGGACGCACAACTTTAAATAATTCTGCTAAAAAAAATTACCCACGCAATTTCATGTTAATTTAAAAACTCATTACTAAAAACACACACACATTATATATATATATATATATATATATATATATATATATATATATATATATATATATATATATATATATGGTCATACTTACAAGTAATAAAATATATGAAGTGTCAATAATTTTAAGTACTTGAAACAATATTTTTTAGAAAAAATGAAAATTTAGTTTATTATATTTTTTTAAGAGAGGTTAAAGGAAAAAAGAAAATTTTTATTGATTAAAATGAATATGCGATACCTTTCACCTAGTTAATTAACCTTATTTTAACAGTACGGTACCAGACGGGAAGAAAAAAAAGATTCCTTGCCCATACTTAAAAAAATAGATCTTGCAACTTGAAAAACAGACGGAAAATTAACAAAGTCGAAATGTAAACATTTCTCCTTCATTTTTACGTCAACATCTGAAAATTATGCCTCGAGAGAAAGGATAGCTTAAGTATGTTTCATTGCCAAGGTATCCACAAGCAATATCAAGTTGGATTGCTATCTTTTAAAAGATATGGTTAATTTTAAAACTAAAATAACATTTATCTAACTTAATTTCATAAATAGAGTTAAAAATTCAAAAATTTTAAAATCAAAGTATTTCAAAATTTGTAGTAAATATTAGTCTAAAACTTAATATATATAATCCTAACGTTTGGTGTTATTTACTAAATTATAATGTGTACTAGATTTAGCGTTTCCTCTCGACATACGACAGCTCAGACAAACTAGTATTGGATTAATATTTTTAGACATTTTCATTCAAACTGAGTATAAAAATTGTTCATACGAGTGCGCCACAAAAATTTAATCTTTATACAAATAATTATTCCACATAATGCGAAAAGTGAGTGATATGTACTCTATCATAAGTACCGTAAATAAAAATACAACCTGAAAATATATATGGTAAAAATTGCATTGCGTATTTTACTCAAATTCGTAAAAAGAACTCAAACAACAATTGCCTAACCATCAACCTTTTGATGTACATTTATTACGCTAAATGTTTTGAACATAAAAAAGGCGGATAATTTAACAATTTATTCCTTTAAGAAACACCATTTTTATTTATTTTTAATACATTTGATGCGTTTTTATTTAGAATGCACAACATTTAAAAGCATTTAAAAAATATAATAAAAAGTCAACGTTATCCGAAAAAGTTTAAAATAGACTTCCACATGACAAGAATACTTAATATTTTTCATTTTTCCCTTTCTAAAAGAACGTGAAACGAATTTTCATAAAACAAACACTTTATTATCACATTACTGAGCACTTATGGAGTTATATTTCATCAATTTGAAAAGGAAACAATCGGATTAAAAAACTACGAGATGAACAATTAGAAAAATTTTTTTATTCGGTTTCACAAGCACGTAAAGCAATCACTTACCTTAGTATTCCTACGCCACACACACACCGTTATTTCAAACGATACTCACACAAGCTTTCGCTTTCTATTCTCATTTTATAAAAAATTTAGAATAGTTATTTTGAATTCATATTAGACTACATGAAGCCGAAATGCTTTAATATAATGAATCATATGAATTCACATAAGGCTACGTGCACAATCCATAACAAATGTTTTCAACTAAAAATGTATTACATAATAGTAAAACTAACAAGTAACAAAAAAAATTTGTTAAATCAATTCCTACTTAGATCAACAAAGAATTCAATTTAAATAATGAAAAAACTATATTTACATCAACTGTCATTCACTACAAGTTTAAAAAAATGTGTTTGAACTTGAGTGGATAAATAAAAAATATTTCATTACGATTGAGAATTTGAACAAGATGTATAAATATATATATAGTGAGAGTGTGAACTAATAGTAGGAATTGAAAAATAGACATTTTTTTTATTAATTAAGAGTATTATGCAAACTTCATTCTTATGAAAATAAATATGACTTAAACTAAATAGTACTTTTCTTTCAATTACACTTTAAGTCTACAAGTGCAAATGAAAAATAAATTTTAAATTAAGCTATTTAAATGAATTTTAAAATTTGAATAAAAAAAGTATTTAATATATTTTGCCACAGATAATGTGTGTGTTTTGGATACATGAAACCAGAATGTTTTTAAATTATTGCTTCCGCTTCATAAAACAAACTGATAATTTTAAAGCATATTATTAGTCTATTATTAAACGAAACCGGATACAAGCATGAAAATTGTATACTCTGATATTATACACAAAATTTCAGCAAGAAAATTTCCAATTTAAAATAAATGTATGAATCCATTTCATTTCTAATTATAACGCGATCAGTTTTAATTCATCTACATATATCTAAATTAGATTCTTCAAGTATCTGCTATAGGATAGATAGCCTTCCAACTAATTACACTATATAGATTACACTCATTATTTTAACAATGTTACAAAGATCAGGTAGAGAAAAACGTAATTTAACCTTTCACATAAAGTTTATGTAACATCTAAACATTACCAACAATCTACAATATTCTGTGATTTAATAAAAAGTCTCCTCAACCCCAGGTAAAAAGGAGCTCGATTGTCGCCAAGCAAAAAGAATTTTAAAAAAAACTATACAAAAGACCCCAGAAAATTTGTCGCAAAATACAAAACGTTCTCTATCATTAAATTGTCACTACTGAACACTGCCCTTCAATAACAATTCGTAACAAGAATTTCGATTTATTCGAATGGTAAATACATCACGTAGACAAAGAATATTTTTTTATGTAAGAAAATAACTGAAAATCCCATTTCAAAGCTTATTGAAAATCTATATCCTTTCAAGAAAGTATTTCAAATATTTTCAAAATAAATTTGGCTCACGGCTTTTCTAATACGCTTTTTATTGGATTCATTTTAGTTTTCATAATTTGATGTTTGAAACATACAAAGATTTTGGAAACTTTAAAAATGTTTCTTTCAAATAGTTATAAAATGTTATATACCATCGTCAGTTAATACAATTTTATATGTTTTTTTTATTTAATATATTGATCTTATACATCAACAGGTGTTTCAAAAATCGTTCACTCTCTATACAATACAGCTTATCCTAATAAAGTCAACTGCTGCAATTGCTTTTCTTATCCTTAATTAATTACATTCTGGATGCACACAGATGACAGTAACCATATTTACTTTGAGACATACTGTTTTCTCAAATTGTTAACACCTTTTTGACAGTTGAATTATCCCGAGTGTGAAAATAAAGTTAAATGAGATGTAAAAGGTATCAACACTTACAGTTGACAGAGGTTCCGAATGGCAGTCTCCATGGTAACTGATCACCGAGAAGGAAATAAACCAAGAAAAGAATTTAAGGAGTTTAAAAAGAATCTAAAAGTGCGAGACCGCATTCGGTAAAGTCACTAACCTAAATGACAGACGATTGAAAAGAAACTCAGGTGTATGGGGAGAGGCTACCACATTTGGCAATTTATCTTTAACCTTTTTTTAAAAGGTATTAGTTTTTTTTTATCGCTTGGTCTGTTTCTCACGGGAATTTCATTGAATTTTTATGACTTGTTATTTATGAATGAATTTTTTCTATGAATTAATTTTAACAGATTTCTTGTTGAATTTCCGTGTTTGTAATTTATATAAGCAATTAATATTAAAAAGCCACCAATTTCTTTATATATACCTGTGTTGCAATATGAACCAAATTAAAATTTTCCCGAGGTATATTCTACATGTAAAGGAATCTCGTAGTATAGGAGATTTGATTTTCTTAGGTTCTATATAAAATTGTATTAAATATTTTTAATTTCAAAATTTTGAACCAATTTTTTGGTTGACAAATGATGCAAAGTGATTTTTTTTCTTTGAGATAAATAAGATAATTATGTTAATTTAAAATATAAAAATATTTAAAAAAAAGCTTTAAAAATATTTTAGAATAATTTTCCTCAGATGCAACTGGTAGATTGATCGATTATTTACGCCTTACTTAGAAGCAGCATTAGCCCTCGTAATTTTGTGAAACACGGAAAAGTGATGAGGACAATAGCAGCGGTGACACTCTACTACCCGAATTTCCACACCACACCAACGTGAGGATTTCGAACCTTGACAGATTTACTGCGCATTAGCTTCTCTATATGGCTTGATTGATTGATTGAATATTAACGTCGCACTGTTCAGCTACACGAGGGCTTTTGGCGACGGACCACGTAATTTTGAACCATGGTCAAGTGACGTGGACGACACCTGAGCTGGCACCCCCCTCTCCTAACTACCACACCACACCAACGGGAGGACGTTTCAGCTCTCGACAGATTTAACGTGCATCGCTGCCCTACACGGCGGGTCTTTAGTGGTACAGGATTCGAACCCGTGACAAAGCAAGCCACGGTCCGATACCTATACCACTCGGCTACCGCGGCCACTTCTCTATATGGCAGTCTTAAAAGTAATAAGGCCTAGCATTCGAGAAATATTGGAGCAACATCGCTTTAGAAATATACGTGGCGAGAGACCTCGTAATAGAATCGTGAGAACCTCGCAATACTGGACGATGTTGAAGTACCAAAAATGACACATTAGCTTGTATTATCATTGATTTTCAACACCAACATTGATGCAAAGTTTCATTTTAAGTCTATGCCAAAAATCAGTACAAAAGATCTTCTGTGAAACCGGGACTCAAAGTCCTGGCTCTGGATTTAGTATTTCAGAAAATGAGGCTCGCGACTTCTGTTAAATCCACTACTAAGTGAGTGAATATAAACATCGCACTGTTCAGCTACAAGAGGGCTTTTGGCGACGGACCACGTAATTTTGAACCATGGTCAAGTGACGTGGACGTCACCTGAGATGGCACCCCCTCTCCTAACTACCGCACCACACCAACGGGAGGACATTTCAGCTCTCGACAGATTTAACGTGCATCGCTGCCCAACACGGTGGGTCTTTAGTGGTACTGGGCTCGAACTCATGACATGCCTGCCATGATCCGATACCTTGACCACTCGGCTACCGTAGCTCCTAAATCCACTACTAATGCCTTTTTTGGAATAAATCCTAAAAGCCTCAGACAGAATAAGAAATCTTAAGCAATATCAGAGAGACAGGATGTCAAATCTAAGTAGACAATATATTCATAAGCAAGAAAAATCTGGATGTAGCCCTAAAAAAACGAAAGATCCTGCAAAGTGTTTCTGCAGAAATAAAAAACGTTTCATAGCGGATAGTCATAGCAAAGAAAATTCTTATACAAACTACAGTTAAAAAAATGTAGCAATACCATTGAAGTGAGAGAGATTCATATAAATATTTCGCACTGTATATCGAGACCAGTTTTAGAATTAAGATTGATATCACTTCGATTAATCCAAAAGCAAAGATCGTCAACACCAGATGATCGTCACTGAATAGATAAGTTTCCATTGTCCTCCTTTGTAATGTAATACATGAATGGAAAATTCAGCTATCGTAAAAGTACTTCCGGAAAGCATTAACTCTTTCGTGTCCACCATACGTAGGTTGTAGTTCTAGCATTTTTTCAGACACATACATTTACTGTCAAATTTTAAAAAATAAATTATACATGGAAGTGATATAAGTCAAGATGTTAATATATTTCTAATATTCTGTTAATCTATTTTAAATATTTATTCTTTTTTAACTAGAAAACGTATCTATAAACGCTGAATTGTGTGTGTGTTTTTCATTATTCAATGTCATATGCTTCAACTTTTAAGGCCTTTTCGAGAAAAAGTAAAATTACAAGTGTAACAATAGTACTTAAATTTGTACCCTGGTTTTCTTCGTTAACAGATAAAATTTTTCAACACCACTAAAAAAATCCTGTAATTTAAATTAATAATGCACACTAGTGCAATATATATTTGTACACTTACACTATTGTCGCTTGTCGCGTCCCCTACAACTTATCATTTTTACGACTTTACTCATACCGAGCGGACGTACCATGCCGGTCGTCCTGTCGCACGAACATATTAACTGCCTCTTTGTTTAAGACAGTTTAATCCCGAAATATATTTAAAATTGTTGATACAGATTACCTTATGTTTATGACAATAAATCTTGCCAATGTTTTAGATTTAAATTCCTTTTTTCCTCATTTGGACTCTATCGACGTTAATTTTAAATGCTGGGATCCCTCTTCATTTAGACCTACAACCCCCAGTTACAATTATTTGATTTTCTTATAAACGTCAAACTAAAGCATTTGGAGGCTTACATTGGAAGCTTTGGAGTTAAAGCATTGGCAACGGACTTCATTATTTTGGGCCTCCATCATCAGACGTTAACTGAGCGGGAACCATCAAATTACCACACCACGCCAACGTGAGGACTTTGAGGCACAACGTGTATCTACACGTCAGATTTTCAGTAGCATAAAGACTCCAACTTGCGACTCGTCTCTCGACTCAACTTTGTATAATAATAATAATAAGTCTTTTTACAGAACTGAATATAATTGATATTCTATTGTTTTATTATTCAATTGATTGATTTCCTCGGTGCTGGGTTTCGTTGACCAAGTTTCTAAAAACGTTCGTTCATTTACGAATAAACATCCATCGCAGTATTGATAAAACTCTTTTAATACAAGAAAAGAAAACAGTGAGGTTGAAAACAGCAAAAAGATTGCCAAGGCAAAAAGATTGCTAAGGCAAAAAAAGATTGCTGCTCAATACCTTTGCTTACCAAAGATATGAGGTAAAGGAAATATCTCTTCGGCGCCTCAGAATAATAAAACTCGTCCTTAAAGATTGAAACTCTAGTGTAACCACTATTTGAGTTCCAGAAGCTCACAATTTTGATTCTTTTAACATTATTATTTTCCTATATACAAGTAAACCCTCGGTTGTTCCTCCCCCGCCCCCCTCTAAATAGGGGATGTTTGTATTTACGTCTCTTAGGTAAAGAGATATCTTTCTCCACGGGATTTATTGTTTATGAAATACGGATGCTTCTCTCTAACGATTGTTTCCTATTTTCGATCAACCTTGTCAGTACTCGTACTTTTCTTTAATGTAGATAAGAGATAAAACTTATTTTACGCAGCATATCCAAAACTAAATGTAGAGAAAGAGAAAACCACAATTACACTAGCTATCAGACGTGCGAATGAGTGAATAAAATTCCCAACAGAATTTTGATTGCCATACTAAATTAAGATAATTGTTTTTTTAAAAAAGTTCAAAGTATATATATACACAGTTACTCCCAGAATTGAGGGTACACCTACTTTTAAAACGGGAATCAATGTTTAGAATGAAAAAATTATATTAAATGAGGGAAATAATTAAAACCTTTAAGCATAGATGCGTTTATTAGATCATAATTCATTATTTTGAATGATAAAATAAAATATTTGATAGATTAAACATACAAATAATAACTTATAAAGAAAATTAACAGAAATTAATAGCCACAAAATTGAGAGTACATGTATCTATTTTCCTACATAAATCATGAATAATAAAGAGTTAATATTTAGTAGCATAACCTTTGCTGATATGACAGCTTCCAATCGCCGAGGCATCGATTCCACAAGATGTCTAGTGGTCTCGGGAGCAATATTCAGCCATTCTTCTTGCAATACCGATTTCAATTGTTCCTTGCTTGTAATTTGATGTTTTTGCACAGCTCTCAAAGGTGGGATCACAGATTCTTGATAACATTTAAGTCGGGAGACTGTGGAAGGGTATTAAGTTGATTCCCACAATGGTAAAGCAGCCATTCTTTTACAACAAACTCAGTGTGCTTGGGATCATTGTCTTGCTGGAATATGAAATTCAACCCCAGTCCCAATTTATCAGCACTTTCTTTCAAATTATTTTGCAGTATATTAAGATAAGCCATCTTGTGCATGATTCCATCAATGAATACTAGCTTTCCCACCCCCAACGCAGCCACACACCCCCAAACCATCACCGACCCACCTCCGTGCTTCACAGTAGGAGTTGTGTGGTATGAGGTATTTGGTTTACGCCACACCATACGACGACCGTCACTGCCGAAAATGTTGAAATTACTCTCATCGCTGAAAATGACTTCGTTCCAAAACTGTTGAGGCTTTAAAATGTGGTCTTTAGCGAATTTCAATCTCGCTTGACTCTATTCCTCTTACCAATTAAGGGCTTTTTTCAAGCTACTCTACCATTATAGCCAGCCTTTCTTAGGACTCTTCGTACCGTTTCTGCAGAAACCGATCGACCTAAGGTATTAGAGGTACTGGCTGCAATTTTAGGAGCACTAATTTTAGGATCAATCTTCACTTGATGTATAACTCTTCGCTCGGTTATAGAGTTCATAATTTTCTTTCTCGCTCTTCCTTCGTTATTTGCCAGTATGCCAGTCTTTTTAAATTTTTGCAGGATTTTTTGGATGCAGTTAACACTTCGTCCAACTACTTTAGCAATATTCCGCTGGGATTTACCTTCATTTGACAGTTTAATAACAAGTTTTCTCTTCGATTGTCGTTTCCTTCCGATTCTCCATTTTAATCAAGACATCAAATCACAAACATAAATTTGTTATCAGATAGCCTTTGAAAACCTTCCTTTATCATAGAACTATTATCAAATTTCTATTTAAAAAATTACTGGTAGTTTTGCATAGTGATTAAAGAAGTGTACCCTCAATTTTGTGACATTAAAATGGTGTAGTTTTTCTTTCAAACCTTCATATTTTTGTTTCTCAATCAATTTCCACATCTTACATTTAATGTTATTTGGAAGAGTAATGTATGCATTTTGAATGTACAAAAGTGCGTTAACATAGCGTATTAATTTCTACACCTGGTGATCCGATGGTGAATTCGGAATTAAGTGTACTCTCAATTTTGGGAGTCACTGTATATATATATATACATACACTTATATCGTATCTTTTCAAGATATTTTCCAGCAACCAAAATTTTAAAAATTCCCAACAAGCTAAAACTAAAAAAAAACCCCAAAAAACAAGAGTTTTAATTTTATAAGATATTTATCTACAAATAATTACAACCCAATTTTTTTTTCAAATTTAGATAAGGTTAAATAAGATTCAAGATGCAAAGAGATGTCACAAATTTATACACCGTTATATTCAAGAAACTTTACTTAGGTATACTATAAAATACATGTCAACTGGAAAAACATAACTGCTATTCACACACTCGGGTTTGAGTAATATTCAAGCTGAAGCTTTTGCTGTTTTCCAAAGTTAGATCTCCACCCGGTAAATCTTTAAACGAATACTGTTCTATGTAGTAAAATAACATTAGTACAAACTATTAGAAGTAAAACAACAGATATGATCCAAAATAGGGGGAGGATCATTTTTACGTCATAGAAAATATTCTAATATTACTTTGGTTTGGTGAAGCAACACGAGGTCTAGCGGTGACGGATCTCGTAATTTTGAGCCACGGGCGATAAGGACTATACTCGAGTTGGCACTCCCCTCTCCAAACTTCCACACCAACTTTGAGCCTCGACAGAATTAACATGTATCAGTCCTACTACACGGTGGGTCTTCAGTAGCACTAGGCTTCAAACTCATGCTACGGCCACGAGTTCGAAACCATAACCACTATCCTACCGTGGCCACTTTCATAGGTAGAAACTTGCCAATAGAATAAATGATTTAAATAGCAAATTTTGAATGCATTAATAGCATGACTTAAACAGTCAAGATTTAAAAAGCATTCATAAGTAAATAAGCATTAATATAGCAATTTGATGAAAATGCAGAAAGTTCAAGTCGTCACACTTGTAAACGTTTTCAAATCTATTGACCCACCAATGAAATAGGGGGGAAAATAATACTATTCTGAAAACTTAGAATTCTTTGGAATGAGTGAGTGAATATTAACGTCGCACTGTTCAGCTACACGAAGGCTTTCGGCGACGAACCTAGTTACTTTGAAATATGGTCCAGAGACGAGGACGATATCTGGGCTGGCACCCCCTCTCCTAACTACCACACCAACCGGAGGACGTTTGAGCTCTTGACAGATTTAACGTGCATCGCTCCCCTACACGGTGGATCTTTAGTGGTACTGATTGATTTGATTGATTGATTTATTATTAACGTCGCACTGTTTAGCTACACGAGGGGTTTTGGCGACGGACCACGTAATTTTGAACCATGGTCAAGTGACGCGGACGACACCTGAGCTGGCACCCCCTCTCCTAACTCCCACACCACACCAACGGGAGGACGTTTCAGCTCTCGTCAGATTTAATGTGCATCGCTGACCTACACGGCGGGGCTTTAGTGGTACTGGGCTCGAACTCATGACATGCCTACCATGATCCGATACCTTGACCACTGTGTTACCCGCCCTATATTTTATTGTAAGTGGAAATCCTATTTAAAGAAATATTAAAAATTAAAAAAAAATGTTATAAGATTTCTCATTTCCTTCCTTAAAGATTAACTTAGAGTAGAAGGCCACACAATGAGAACTAAAAAATGTCAGAGCCAAGAACATTTGAATTGGACTGAAATATTAAAAAATTGAGAAAAATATAAGGGTTTTTTTTTTCTATATACTGAATTTATCCAGAAAATCACACACTTATGCCCCATGAAGCCACATAAGGTCTCAAAATTGCACTAACTTTTAAAACATATTTAATAATAAACTATATCGCAATCTTGAAGGAAAAATATATATCAAAATAAAAAAATATGCATGAATAAGCAACCCTTTGTTAACAGGGATAAAATAGTATTCATAAATTCTTTTTATCACATCTAGGAGTACGTTTTTCACGCTTTCTTCCCCAAAACAGAATTAAGTAGAAGTAGAAAAACATGCATAATATTTGTTCCCGTATTTGAAAGGAAATTTTTGGCTCCATTTTGAAGTAGCCTTGTGTATCCGCCATCTCGCCAAACAAGTATGCCAGTCTCCGCAGAAGTCATGCAGGTTTTTGTAATCCGATAAAATATTCGTATCGAATAAATGTCAAAAAAGGTAGTGGAATTTTTTTTCCCCAAGTCAAGCAAAAAGAACATTTTATTTCAATCAAGATACAAATATGCGGAATTTCCGTTAGCCATATATTTATATACCAGAATTTTCATTTTTTGAGTGTTTTGAGTTGTCACATTAAAAACAAAATTTTGAATAGTTCAAAAGGTAAGGAATTCGAAGGTCGAAATAATTATTTGCTATCCATCTAAGAAAAACGCTAAATTATAAAGAACCATTCAATTACATCAAATTACAAATGTACAGTAAAATGTTTGTTTGTTTTTTTACATAAATTAATACAATTATAAAAACAGTCAAAAAAGTGCCCATTCAACCCACGTTGTAATAATATTACAAAAAACATAATGTATTTTGAATCCAAGAATCGAGTGAGTGCTTATAAGTCACACTATAAAGTAACACCAGGACTATTGGCAACAGACCTCGTAAATTCGAACCACAGTCAAATGATGAGAAGGACACCTGAGCTAGCAACCCTTCTACGAACTTCAAAAACACGCAAAAAGAAGGAGGACTTAGAGCCTCCACAAATTTAACGAACTTTTATTTGTTTTATTTCTAATGAGCTGCGGATTGCAGTTTTTCCAATGCAGACCTAGTACATTCCCCGGAAGCTGGTATCTATTTATAGTGCGGCACCATATAGGCAGATACCAATCGCCGCAGGTAATTTTGAGGCCCAGTTTCCTCCCAAGAGGGTGGCACCCGAGCCCTGATGATGCGAACCTGTACTAGGATATAATTCTGCCGAAAGCCCCCAAGAAAAACAGACACTCTAGGTATCTTTTACATGCCGTCTAATCATTCGACATGGCCGCTGTCGATTTTTTGCATCATGAAAATCCTCCGACTTGAGCCGGGGTCGAACCCGCAACCTTGGGTGCAGAAGGCCAACGACAAACCAACCACGCCACCCAGTCGGAGATGTAACGAACATTAGCCTCTCTACACCGCGGGTCTTCAGTGGTGAGTGAGCGCACTATTCAGCTACTCAATGTCTTTTGGCGACGGACCTCGTTATTTTGAACCATGGTCAAGTGACGAGAAAAACACCTGACCTGGAACCCTCTCTCCTAACTTCCACACCTCACCAACGGGAGGACGTTTGAGCATCGACAGATTTAACGTGCATCGCCCCCCTACATGGCAGATCTTCAGCAGTGCTAAGCTCAAACTCATGACACGCTGGCCGCGAGTCCGTTACCTTGACCACTAGGCTACCGCGGCCACAGGGTGTTCAGCGGCTTTGGGGCTAGAACTCATGATACGTCAGCCAGATTAGTGACCATGGCCACAAGGCTATTGAGGCCCCCGCATGTCTTTTGAAAAGAAAGTTAATTATTAGATTTATTTTTTAAAATGACTCGCAATACACATCTAACATTAAAAAAATCATAAAACCCACAGTTTTCTTTCCAATATCAGTAAATAAATGTATTATTTGCAGATACAGGAAAGGAAAAAAAAAAAACGTACGTTTTCGTTTAAACTTTTAATTTTGACATAACTCGGAAGATATTTACAAAACTTTTTCCGAGTTCGAAATAACAAGATTTCGTACTTCTAAAAAAAAATCCTAAATATAAATATTTATTTTTCATTTCTTTTAAAAATAAAACTAATATCAAAAAACAAGTGAGATGTTACCTCAACTGCTAATCACAACGCGAGAATTTGAAAAACCAAAAATGAAGTTCATTTTTGGTACACAGTCTTCGCAAAAAAGAGAATCAATCCCTCCGGTTATTTTTAAACTTCAAAATCTAGAAACCGCTAGTTTGCTACTCAATTATCCATGCTTCTACAGCTTCCTAGTTTGTCTATAAACTATTTTTTTCTTGTTATACATCTTTATAAACTTCTCTTCAAGGTGAATAACAAGAACACAAGAAAGAAACAAAGTTATTTATAAATATATGGAAAGCAGCAATTATTTTAAAGAATGCTTTTCCTTTAACGTGGATTCTTAAAATGAGCATTTACGTTAGTGTATATTTTCTATTCGCCGTTCACGCGTTCATTATGTATATGCTAACATTAATAATTTTTAACCTTCACTCTTCAGAAATTTAAAACAAGTCATCGAGGAAAAACGTTTATGAAAGGTCGAATTTTCTTGTAAAAAAAAATTCACATTTCCAACAAAATGAGATTCACTCACAAAAATTATACATAAAATCCGTGAAAAATGAAGAATTTTTTGAGTGTTGAAGCCTTTTTAATCGTAAAGAAATAGATATCGATATTATCATAATGTGAATATTTACGATTTTCCATCTCCTTATAAATAAAGTGCTTCAATAGCAGAAATATTGAGTGTAAAATATATTTAAATGATATAAATTTAATATTCACTCAACATTTAATCTTTTCTACAATAAATACAATCCAAACACATTCTATGAAACTCACACATAACAGAAAATATTTTTTTTATATCGCTAAAAGATTTCATTCTATGTTCATAATTCCAAAATTTGTCAGGTTCTTTCTTATTTTCTATTTCAGCAAGCAGATTCATACAGCGGTATATTGATGACAAACCTCGTCATTTTAAATAACGGTCAGAGATGCCTACAAAATACCCCCGAGAGAGAGTTGCGTGGTTTTTTTAAATTTTTCTAAAAACCACAATAAAAATTTTAAAACCTAATTGGCTAAATTCATGTGACGTCATAGTCACCTAACTGCAATCATGTGTTCCTATCCAATTAGTTCATCTACTTCACTGTGTTGCACGTTTTTAGTTTTGGCAGAAACTTCCTTTTTAAAAATGTACATTTGTTAACAGTAAACAAAATGCGTGTAAAAAATGAAAGAATTTTTCTTTACTTTGAAAAGCTTTGAAGAATCTTAATACTTGATAATTTTTACCCAATTATCAAATTAGGAATTTTGTCTAAATTTAACAAGTAGAGCAACAAGTCTAATGGCTGTTTTGAATCCAGGGCAAAAAGTTATTGCATTTATCATGTGACCATCAACAATTTAAGCCGTTGCTTGTGGTTTAAATTTCTCTTTACAAACTACACGAAGTTTATTGGAGACGGATCCTTAATTTTGAAATGACAAAGATGACACCTTAAGCTAAAAGCAGAAGACAACAATTTATTTTTGAGAAGCACACGCTGGGTATTGTTTTAAGAGATACCCCCATTAAAAAATTATAAAAATTACTACCACTACTATTTTACTACTATACACATTACTTTTATCCATTTCCCTAGAATTTCTCAACAACATTTAAAATAAATAGTGTCCAAATAGTTAAATGAAAATAGCTATAACTATATATATTGAGCATCAGTTTTAAAAAACATATCACTCTACCTTAGTTCAATTTTTTAATAACTCAATCTACCCTATAAAAACAAATGCTAGGCTGCATTAACTTTTTTAAAGCAGAAAATAAAAATTATTCGAATGAAAAAGGATACAGAGATGAATTAGTTGCATTTATCGAAGCCATGCCCCCTTTCAATCCCTGTGGATTTGTCAGAACACCTACCAGATAAATGCGCTACATCCTACGGTACATTAATCGCACCATCAGTTTTTTCCTCCCTCTAGCTGAATGGACAGGGTAAAAGTAATACTTTATTGAATAAGCCACTAGCGATTTAATGTAATTGCGTCTGCACAGTATCCTAAAGAGATAAGCTGTACAATTTAAAACGTTTCCCAATGAAGCTTTTCATCGTATTTTTCGGTTTTTTAGCCATCAAAAGGACTACCATTTTAGCCATCGATAACTTATATACCAGATCAATTCTCAAATGCCTTCTTTCCCAAATAATGAAATTAATAACAATAGGGTTATAACAGTGATAAATTTCTAAAAATCGTATTGGCTTAAAATAAAACTTTAACAAGAATTAAGCCATATCTTAACAATCGATTCATGTATTAGTAATATATATGACAAAATTTGACAAGATTTCAGGTTTTAAGAATGTAACTACACACATGCAAGGCTGTCCTGTTTGTCTCGAGTACCATTTTTTAGTACAAGGGAACCTGTTTTTGAGCGAACCTTGATTCCTTTTTTTGTGCGATTTATTTTGTACGATTTTATTTTTGTGCGATCTTTTTATGAAGTATATGAATATATACAGTGGCACTAAAGCCGTTTGCGCCACTGTAATGTCTGTTCATTTGTTATAAAGTATCTCCCGACAATGCACGTTCAGCTGCTTTCTCTCAACGCGCTAGCAGCACACTGTAACGTCGCTTCTCCAAACATCAACATCTAGTAGGCTTCTTTGTGGACCCGACACCCACACGTGCATCGCAACCCCTTTTGATCCCCGAGGAATCTAGCTCGTCGACCGGAAGATGAGGGGAGAGATGCTTTGAACTTGCACGGGAGCGGTAACCAACGAATCCTCCTCTCACAAAATATTGGACTCTAACAATCTATAATTAACTTTAATAACTGTAATGTATCATTCTGTAAATAATATTCAATAGTTGTGACGTAAATAAATTCCATATTTAAATTAACCAAGAATACGCTACCGTTATTCTTTCAAACGTTACAGCTTAGAGTTTTGGTGGCAGCGCTTTGGGATAAAAAGTTAGCATTCAGGACCCGTGAGAGGAGGAAATTTTGGGTTTTTACGGACGGACCGCAACACAGGGAGAAAAAGACATCTTCGGAAGCCGTGCTGCAATTGAATTCAGCTTAGGAGAAGGAGAGCGTCCTGCTCAAAGAAGATCAAACTGATCTATAGTGTTTACGGCCACAGTGTCCGAAAGAATAGCGATTTTCGGAAGCCGTGCTGCGATTGAATTCAGCTTCGGAGAAAAAGAGCGTCCTGCTCAAAGAAGATCAAACTGATCTATAGTGTTAACGGCGAGAGTGTCCGAAGGGAAAGCGATTTTCGGAAGCCGTGCTGCGATTGAATTCATCTTTGAAGCCGTGCCACGAGTGAATTCAAGGCTGGTCAAACTGACCACACTTTTGTTAAGGGTGAAAGATTCAAGATTGGTCAAAAGGACCATTGTTCACACGGAAGAGTTCAAAACCACTAGTGCCATATTACTGCACATAATTTGCTTCTGACAGCAAGCTGAGTACTTCAAATGGGTGAGTACTGTTATATTTTTGAGTTGCAAACTGCATATTGTATTAGGAATTTTGGTTAAAGTGTTCTTTACAAATTTTGAAATACTTAGTGTTTTTTCTTGCATGGGAACAGTGTTATTTTGTTTCTAGAGAATTGTAATTGTATTTCAAGCATTGTGTGCAATTTTAGCTTAAGATTTATTGTGTTTTAAGTCTCTTGAATGATTTTGATTATTTTTAGTGTTAAGTTTTTCTTTATGTATTTCTGTGTATGCATGGGACCAGTGTTATTGTATTAATAGAGAATAGTAACAAAATAGTGCAAAACATTAGCGTGACATTTATTTGATATTGTTTAAAAATGGCTTTCCTTGGTAAAGGGAAAAAGCAAGACATGTTGCAACTTGCTGAGGAATTAGGAATAAATGCCACTTTAAATATGACTGTCCCTAGCATAAAAATTGCAATCACTAACAGTGAAGGTTATGAAGAGGAATTTGTTAAAAATCTGTATGAGACTATCATTGCAAACGGAAAAAGATTGGAGGAGTTAGAAAGGGCTGAAAAAAAATGAGATTGGAAGAGTTAGAAAGGGCTGAAAAAAATGAGATTGGAAGAGTTAGAAAGGGCTGAAAAAAAAATGAGATTGGAGGAGTTAGTAAAAGAACAGGCATTAAAAGAGAAAGAATTACAGCTGAAATTTGATTTAGAAAGGTTTAAAATAGAATCCGGATTTAGGGTAAACGATGAATCAAACGATTCTACAAATGCATATGTTCTGTAACCTCTAATTTAAACTTAAAAAAATTGATCCCAGATTTCGATCCTAAGCAGTCAGATATTAGTTTATATCTAGTGATCTTTGAACGCCAGGCTAAAAGGACGTCAATAGCAAAGAAAAGAGTGGGTGGAGCAATTATTGGGTTTGTTACCCCTAGAGATCGTGCAATTTATTGCTCGCGAACCGGAGGAACAAGACGAAAATTACGATTATGTAAAGAAATTATTACTTAAAAGATTCAAGTTAAGTCCGGAGGTCTTTCGGCAAAAAATTTGTCCAACACCAGAAAAATCCGATAGCACCTGGAAGAATTTCACTTTTGAAATTACGAATTATCTAGATGAGTGGCTGATTGGCTTAGAAATAAATACCTTTCAAGATCTTAAAGATCTAATGGTGGTAGATCAATTAAAAAAACGCGCTAATGCTAGTATGAAAGATCATTTTTTTAGATAATTGGGCAAACCTTAAATCAGCTACTCAAATAGCAGAACTCTTTGATAATTATGAGGACGTCCGAAAGGTAAATTCGAAACCCATGGATAGGTGGGGCAGAAATGATAAAATTTTGACATACTCAGGGGTCAAGGAAAAAGAAAATAGATTTGGGAAAACTTCCCCCAGATTAGGAGCTTCTCTGTTCCGGAGAGTACTAGAGAGAGAACAAAAAACACGTGATACATGTTATCATTGCAATATGCCCGGACATATGAAAGCCGTTTGCCCTAAATTAATAAAAAAACAAAACGACGGAAGTTCTCAATAATATTGAAGGAAATGAAAACTCGGATTTTTTTAATT
This sequence comes from Trichonephila clavipes, assembly GCA_019973935.1. Lineage (NCBI taxonomy): Eukaryota > Metazoa > Arthropoda > Arachnida > Araneae > Nephilidae > Trichonephila > Trichonephila clavipes. The sequence continues at coordinate 363,749 of BMAU01020109.1, read as the reverse complement.
CATATACAACAAAGAGCTCTGTGAATGGTCACGAGATAGACATTCTTAGAGATACGGGAGCGACAATAGATTTAGTATGTGCAAAATACATAAATCCTTCTTTCTCTGGTGAAAATGTTTGGGTAAAACAACCGTTAAGCCCAGAATTAGTTTGTTTACCTTTGGCGGTCGTGGAAATTTCCGGAAATTTTGGAACGGTGCAAACTAAGGCAGCGGTTTGTGGAAATCACTTAAATCAACACGGTCGATATTTGCTTGGAAATAAAACGGCCGAGCTAATAAAAGGAAATTTAGGCTATAATTTCCTGCCAGTCGAAATATTGAATGCTGTCCAAACAAGGTCTCAAGTCAAAGCGGCTAGAGAAGAAAGGGGAATAGATAGTGGTGATGCTAAAAAAGGGGAAGATGAGGTTATAATTGTTTCTTCGGATGCAGAGGACAAAATTTTTAAACCTGCACTCCAGGAATATGTTCCGGAATTAGCGCTGCTAAGGGTTACGCGAGAAAATTTAATCAATGCTCAAAAAATAGCGAGGAGATTAAATCCTTATACGAACAGGCAGCCAGTCAAGTGCAGGTTACCAATCAGGTTTATTCGCTAGAGAAGGAATTATTGGTCAAAAATCGTGAAGATAAGTTAGGTAACGTGGTGAAGTTAATAGTAGTGCCGGAAGAGTTGCGCGACCCCATTAAATCCTTGTGTCATGAGGGAACATCTGCACACCTGGGAATTACGAAATCCAAAGACAAATTAAACCGATATTTTTACTGGCCGAATTGCTATAGAGATATGGAACAGTTCGTAAAAACTTGCGATCAGTGTCAGAGGGCTGGGAAGCCCAATCATAAAAAAGAAAGCTCCACTAAAATTGGTCCCTGTTATTCAGGAGGTTTTTACTAAGCTAAATATTAATGCATGTGGGCCTCTCCCTGATCACATCTAAAGGGAATCGATATCTTATCACGGCCATTTGCATGTCATCAAAATTCCCTGAAGCTATTCCGGTGTCTGATATTAGTTCCGTTAGTGTCACAGATGCGCTGTTAAACATCTTTAGTCGGATGGGGTTTCCCCGTGAAATACAATGTGACCAGGGTACTTCTTTTACTAGAACTCTGACTACCGAGTTTTTTTGAAAGATTCGGAATACTTGTCAGGCATAGTTCTGTGTATCATCCACAGAGTAACCCTGTTGAGCGATTTCATCGAACGTTGAAACGACTCTTACGAGTCTTATGTTTAGATGCAGGCTCCGAATGGGACAAACATCTTCCGTCAATTCTTTTAGCGTTACGAACTGTATCTCACGAAAGTACAGGGTATATACCGTCAGAGTTGGTGTATGGGAAAAATTTGCGAACCCCAGAGACGTTAGTAATGGAACATTGGATGGAACCGGAAGAAGGTGATCTCGTCACTGAATATATGTTTAAGTTAATAAAAAGATTAAAAAGATGTCAAGAAGTAGCTATAAATAAAATGGAGGAAATGCAAGTTAAGCGGAAAACTTGGTATGATAAAAACGCAGTAAAACGTGAATTTAAGGATGGGGATTTAGTCCTAGTGTTAGCTACATCCAGAGCCAATAAATTAGCAGTGCAGTGGATAGGTCCTGGGACAATTTTAAATAAAATTTCGGAAACGAACTATTTAGTCGAAATCCCCGGCAGACGCGAAACATCTCAAATCTATCATATAAATATGCTAAAAAACCATATTACAAAAGGCCACAACACGTTAACGTAATTATTAATGATGAAACAAAAAACTCTCTCGCAGACCAGGAATTAGAAATCCCATACTTAGAAAATAATTCTCTCGTTTATGATTTCGAGGACGTAATCCAGGCTAGCGAGTTGAACAAACACTTTCACGACAAACAAATGGATCGACTGCGCGAATTATTAAGTAAATACTCTAAATGTTTTTCAAACAATCCCGGTTTAACTAATCTGGTTGAACACGAAATACAGTTAGTTAGCGATCAACCAGTTAGGACGAAGCCCTATCGAATGTCGCACCGACAAAATGAAATCTTAAAAACGAAATTAACCGAATGTTAAAATTAGGAATCATTGAGGTAGGAGAATCGGATTACATGTCCCCTATGATTTTAGTTGAGGTAGCTGGGAAAGAACCTCGTCCATGTATAGATTACAAGAAATTAAACGGGATCATTAGAACGGAATATTTTACTCTTCCGAATATCGAAGAACGTGTAGAAAAAGTATCGGCGGCTAAATTTATTACCGTCTTAGACCTATCTAAGGGATATTGGCAAATACCTTTGAGTAAAACTGCACAGCGATACGCAGCCTTCTGTACTAGCTTTGGTACATACAGACCCATAAGGATGAGTTTCGGATTAAAGAATGCTCCATATTTCTTTAGTAAACTCATGGCTGAATTACTTAACGGACTAGAGGATTTCGTTGTCCCGTATCTAGACGATATCGCAATTTTCTCAGATACTTGGGAGTCGGACATTAAATATATGGAACCGGTTCTGCAGAGAATAAAGAGAGCTAAGTTAACTATAAAATCTTCAAAGTGTAAGTTTGCGCAACAAAATGTCACATTTTTGGGTCACATTGTGGGTCAGGGTTTTCGCACCCCTTTCGAGACCAAAGTTCAGGCTGTTCTAGAGTTCCCTACCCCTCGTACGAAAGCCCAAATACGGGCCTTCTTAGGTCTAGCAGGTTATTATCAAAAATATATCAATTTGTTCTCGGTAATCGCTGCTCCGTTGACGGACGCGTTGAAGGGAAGAGCAAAGAAGGGAGAAATTACGTGGACGACCGAGTGTGAAAACGCATTTCGAGAACTAAAAGGGAAACTAATTGATAAGCCCGTCTTGTACGCGCCAAATTTTGAACGAGAATTCATTGTTCAAACGGACGCTTCAAACGCAGGTATGGGAGCAGTTTTAACCCAATTAACTGAACAAGGTGAGGAGCATCCAATCCTTTACCTGAGTAAGAAATTTTCAGAGGTAGAGAAGCGTTATTGTACGACGGAGAAGGAATGTGCTAGTATTGTTTTCGCAATTAAAAGGTTACATTATTACTTAGATGGAAATTCATTTTTATAGTTATGACCGATCACAACCCGTTGGTGTGGTTGAATAGAAACGTTAGTTCTAACCCTAGATTGATGCGATGGGCTTTGGCTTTGCAACCATATAATTTTAGAATTGTACATCGGTCGGGTAAAAGTCACAAAAATGCAGATAGTCTCAGCAGACCGGTGACAGACAATTAGGAATTGTTAACAATGTTCTCTTGCTCATGAATCATAATTGTTGCTTATAATGTTTTTTTAGGAAAAGATTAATAATTGTATTAATTTTATTTATTTACTAGTACTGTATATCATATCGAATGGAGATGCGTGTCAAAAGATAAAGCCATGAAAAGCAAATGTATTAATATGCTTAATTTTGTGTATAGGGTTTTAAAATATACATGAGTATTTAGTTTACACAAGAGGCATATTGTGAAAAATATTGTGTGTGTAAGTTTGTACACTTCGCATATCATATCAACATGTCGTTAGTATAATTTTTATTAAGTATCGTGGCGAAGAATATTCTATGTTTAAGGTCTTACACTAGCATTTGATGTAACATGTTGTTAGTATAATTGATAATAGGCATTGTGATAGGAGTGTTTGTATTTTTATTTAATGTTATAGTATGTTTTCTTACATCGCTATTGATCATTTTCGTAATATGGATTTGTGTAAGTTCCCTAGCAAGAACACTCTCACTCACCAGAAATAAATAATTCCAAATTTAGTTCAGTGTTTTCTTTAGTAATTAAAATTGCAGCTCAGAAATATAGTGGTGCTTGATGAAGGGATGTGTCGGTAATCTGTCAGTTGTCTCATCTTCATTCCATTAAACTTTTCTCAACAGAAAAGTTCTATAAGAGAGGGCGAGAGCTGTAACGTCGCTTCTCCAAACATCAACATCTAGTCGGTTTCTTTGTGGACCCGACACCCACACGTGCATCGCAACCCCTTTTTGACCCCCGAGGAATCTAGCTCGTCGACCGGAAGATGAGGGGAGAGATGCTTTGAACTTGCACGGGAGCGGTAACCAACGAATTCTCCTCTCACAAAATATTGGACTCTAACAATCTATAATTAAATTTAATATAACTGTAATGTATCATTCTGTAAATAATATTCAATAGTTGTGACGTAAATAAATTCCATATTTAAATTAACCAAGAATACGCTACCGTTATTTTTCAAACGTTACAACACGCTTGATTGAAGACGAAACTGTCAATGACAGAGACATGATCAATAATTTGATACATTATGAAGACAGGCCACACGAACCGAATTATTTGAGAGAGGATAAAATATGTACAGGGATCCAGTTTTCCAACAAATTGAAAAAGTATTTCAATTCAAAAGTATTTTCACTTTCTCATAAATGTCGTAAATAATTGACGTATTTTTTAAGTACGACTTTTTTTTATGTAGTCCCTCTCCACCGCATAAAAAAAAAATTTCGGTAGTATATCGACAAAGTTGTTTTCTTATACATATAAGTATTTACGAAATTTTTGAATATATTTTTGTGAGGTTTCTTTTTATGTGGTCTCTATCGACTGCACAAAAACAGGTTTTACTGTAATTCAGCTTTTTCGCATATTATTTTTTAGGCAAATGATTTGTTTCCCAGTAGAAATTTTTGCGTGAAGAAAAATGGACGGTGGTAATTATACGGCCATGGTAGTTCAGTAATCACGGTCGCGAACTCGTGATCACCGTTGTTTCTATCGAGTTCCGGATTCAAGTCTCGATGCTACCGAGGAACCCTCTTATGTATAGGGACTGATACACTTTAAATCTGCGGGGCTCAAAGACTTTAGGTTAGTGTAGAATGGGGAGTGAGTGTTTATCAACGTCACACTGTAAAGCAACACGAGGGCAATTGGGGGAATGCCCAAGGGAACCGAGCCCACCCGAAGAAGGTTTAGAGCTAGAGCCCTCGAGAAATAACCCCCTCCCCCCGTCCAGCACGATATACATACGTGTGCGTGAACGTAATACAAATATACAAAGTTAATATAATAATAACATAAGGAGTACAAGAGATGGAAGAAAGAATATACATATTCAGACTTCCTTACAAATTCATAAATATAATAAAATTATCTAAAACACCATACAGACCAAAAGAAACTAAGAAAGGAAACATAAATAATAATAAAACGTATCTTTTGAATCATATTTTCAGCTGAAGCCAACACTCCCTGTTGATATTTTCTCTTAATTAGTTCTTCAGTTTATAAATAAAAAGCACCGGAAGGAGGATTATTGGCAACAAATCTCGTTATTCTGAACCATGGTTAAGTGACGAGGAAGACATCTGAGCTGGCATTTTCTCTTCTGAATTTTACAATACGCCAACGAGAGGAACTTTGAGCCTCGATAGATTTAACGTGCATCGGCCTCTTCACACGGCGAGTGGCGTAGTATGGAAGTTTGTAGCAGACAACTAGCTCAGTTGGCTCAAAACTCTTACGCTGGCATGATGTGAAAGTTTAGTGAGTGGGGGCCATTTCAAATGTTGTGCACATCACACTTAGCCGTGATTCAAAATTACGAGTTCTATAGCCAACAATCCTCGTGTTGCTTCGAATTGTGACGTCAATTAACAATCGATGAAAATTGTTCGCTGAAATCGCCAACCTTACAACGGAAGGGTAATCATAATGGTTTATCTATGTAAAATAAAATTTAAAAAAAAAATAATAATCAACTCTATTGTTGAACACACGGAAAATATTTTATAATTTAAATTCAGTTAAAAAAAAAATTGTAAAATTCAGATCCTTAAAAAATCATTAAAATATTAAATACACCGTAAAATTTGGCGTATAACACGCACCTATACATCCAAGCTGTAATTTTTAACTTTTAGGTATTATCACAGTATAACGCGCACCCGTAAATTTCGATCTTATTTTTCGATTCCTACTATTATACACTGGTGTGCAAAAATTAAGGACGAGACGGTTTTTTTCAATATAACTTTGTACAAAAGCTTTCCAAATCAACACATTTAATACCGTAAGATCCCCAATACGTAAGGACATGTGTAATATGTAAGCAACACTTACTAAAAGAGAAATCAGAGGGATAAAAAGAAGCTTGATTGAAAAAGTAGCATGGAGCGCAATGCGACTGAAGGCCGAAATATCCCTGTGATGGGTGTCCAGCAAGAAACATCCGGTCTTTAGTAGGGGATATGATCTCCCTGACGGCTAGGCAGGTTTCACAACGTCGGCCCATGCTGAGAATGAGGGTGTCAATGAGTTGTTGAGGCATTGCTGCCCATTCGTCTTGCAGCGCCAATCGAAGCTCCCGAATCGTTACTGGTGGTAAGGTACGAGCTGCCAAGCGTCTGCCTAAAAAATCTCATACATGCTCGATGGGATTGAGATCCGGAGATCGTGCCGGCCAATCCATACGTTCAATATCCTCACTCTCTAAGAGCTGTTCGGCAGCTACTGTGCGATGACATGGTGCATTGTCGTCCATGAAAAGGAACTGCAGACCCATATCGCCTCTAAAAAGACGCACATATGGAAGAAGAATTTCGTTAGAATAACGGCTCCCGTTGACTGAACCTGCGTCGAAGATGTGAAGGTCTGTACGACTACCAAGCATGATGCCTCCCCAAACCAGAACACCGTGACCTCCATACCTGTCCCTTTCAATGATGTTCGAGGGATGATTGTGGCTTCCCCGCTCTCTCCAGATGAGTATGCGATGAGAATCGCTACTCAAACTGAATCTGCTCTCATCTGTAAAGAGTACTCGTCCCCATTCATTGTCTGTCCGATTCCGGTGTTCCCGGCACCACAGAGAACGCCTTCTCCGATGGGTAGGCGTTAAAGGTACACACCGTACGGGGCGTCGTGCAAACAGACCACCAACGTGCAGTCTTCTGGCCACGGGAAAACACGATATCGGTCGTCCAATCACCTGTGTCGTGTGTCTAGCGATTTCTCCCGCTATCTGCCGCCTGTTTCTTCTGGCCTGTAAGACAATGTACCGGTCATCTGCGGGTGTGGTTCCTCGTGGACGACCACTACTGAACCCCCGGATAGCTGTTCTGTAGTTTGAAATTGTCTCCAAATTCGTGAAATGATGATGTGAGCAATTCCTAACTCTGCAGTCACACTTGTCACACTGCGGCCTTCCTCCAACTTCCCAATGATTCGACCTCGGGTAAAAGCATCCAGATGTCGTCTAACAGATTGATTATTCGCCATTTCTCGCTGAGGCAGCAACTCGGTGTGATTTTAACTGCTATACGGCGTGCAATCTCTTTGCCAGAAATACTGATCTTACACCGACAACATGCTTTATACTACTCAGACACTCCCCCATTACGTCTACCTGCATATCTGCGCATGTGCTACCGTACATCACCTTACTTAATCTCCTGATTGGTCTTTCTGTCCGCTCTGCCTCTTCGTTCAGCAATTTTTCAACTTCGTCCTTAATTTTTGCACACCAGTGTATATAGCTCACACTCTCTATATATTTATTTATTTGGGGAAATGTTCAACCGTTAATAAAATACATTTTAGAGCGCTCAATTAAGCTGAAATGATATATACATGATTATTTTGGATGGCAATACAATAATTTAATTATAATTAATAAAAATTGATTAATAATTATTCAAATTAACTAATTATTCAAAGAATTACAAATACAGCTACGTTGGCATCATTTTTGGCGACTTGTGTCAAAACTTGAGAAGGTTTTTATCCCAATTTTAAAGCGCTCATTTGAGCTGAAATTTTCTATATGCAATTGTTTTGGGTAAAAATACGATAATTTAATTAGAATTAATTGACTGAAACTAATTCTTTAAAGAATTACAGATACAGCCACGTTGGTTTCATTTTTAGCGACTTGGGTCAAAACTTTAAAAGATTTTTTTCTCACGTTTTAAAGCATTCAGTTGAACTGAAATTTTGTATACACGATTGTTTTGATGACAATAAGATATTTAATGATAATTAATAAAAATTAATTACCACTTAATTCTGTGGAATGTACGCTTCAATGTACGTATATACATATTTATATTAATTATAACTATTTAATAATAAAAATTTTCTTTGTAGATCTAAGTAGGAATTGACTTAATTTTTTTTATATTACTTGTTTGTGTTAAAAGTCTGCGTTATGCGCCGTATTTTAAGATACTTAAGACGCATCCTCTTGAGGGGCTGATACTGTTCTTTGCAAAACTTCACATAGAATATTTTACTATATCACAGGAAATTCCTAGTACATACGGAATAAAAAATATTTCCTTCTTTATAAATTTATTCAAATAAATTATTCCCTTTAAATTACTCGAATTGCTGCACTCTAGAAATGCTCAGACAAAAATCATTCATTTAACGGCGGTCTAAGAAAAGGATAAAATAAAAAGTGATAAAAAAGAAGAAAGTTTTTCTTTCTGGTGACAATAGAGGAGTTTCTTGACAACACGGTTACGCTTCAAAAGTTGAAAAGGAACAATAAACTACTCCAACGACGATGTTTTAAAAGACAATTACTTTTGTTCTCGGTTGATTAAGCGCCTTTTGTGTAAAATTAGGAGGAAGAAAAAGGAATGAGAATTGTATTTTCTCAAATGGAAATAAAAATTTATTGACAAAAGTTATTGTATTAGGGAAAAAGCTACATTTTCTTTGATATCACTACATTTCTCTAATTAATTTACAACGTTAAATAAATTTTAGTTCTCTCTCTCTCTCTCTCATCCGATATTTATCAATTTTCAAAGAGAACATTTTAATTAGGAATAACATTTAATTCAGAAATAACTTTCCCGAATTATCAAGCTTTAAAGACAACTATCGAAAAATCACACTTAAAAATAATAGTTCCCATGCATTTTTCAATTCCTACTATTAACTCACTCTCAATATATTTATCTTGGAATTTTTAATCGTTAATAAAATACATTTTAAAGTGCTCAATTGAGCTGAAATTTTATATACATGATTATTTTGGATGTCAATACAATAATTTAATCATAATTAATAAAAATTAATTTTGATTAAAACTAAATATTTAAAGAATTACAAATACAGCAACGTTGGCGACTTAGCGACCATTTTGTATATGTGCCAAAACTTGAAAAGGTTTTTTTTTCTTACGTTTTAAAGCATTCCGTGTAACTGAAATTTTATATACACGATTGTTTTGGATAACAATACGATACTTAAATGATAATTAATAAAAATTAATTACCACTTAATGTTGTGATTCTGTCATATGTATGTACATATTTATATTAATTGTAACTGTTTAATAAAAAGTAGCTAAAATAAAATTTTTCGTTAATCTAAATAGGAATTGACTTCAAAAAAAATTTTTATTACTTGTTTAAAAGAAAATACAGTGAAGTACGTTTAACGCGAAAACGCATGAGACTAAATATCTGTTAACACGAAATAGTACAAGGGTCCCAGAAAACTAATACGTATTCTCATGCATATTTTTTCTCTCAACACGAAAAAAAATTTTCTTTTGAGAACGAACACTTAATGAACGGCTTGAGAAAGTTTTTGTATTATTGGACTGCTCTATTGTATCATCTGAAGAATTCGTCGCAGTAAATGATGATGTTCGTACAGTCCCAATTACGACAAACAAAAGACATTTTGGAATGTGTAAGAAATTCAAAAAACATTTTTGGAAGCAGATTCCGACGACGAAAATGAAATGAATAATGCAACTCCTGCTCACACCTCATCTGAAATGAAGAACATCATAAAAAGTAAGCGCAGTTATTTATTTCGACGCGCATTCCAATAGTGTGTGAAATGAATAACAAAATGGACGACATCGAACAATTTGTTGACAATTAGAAGCTAAAAAAGACAATGTAAAGAAAAATATCAAATTGTCTTCCAAAAACTCAAATGTTTTTTTTCAAAAAACTTTAAATTTTTGAATTAAATTTCATTAAGTTTTTGTGAATAATTTTATTTCACTGATTTTTATAAATGCATGCTCACATACGTATATGTTTATATAAAATGCTCCAATAAACTTTTTTTTGCAGTATCCTTTAACACAAAAAAATATTTCAGTCCCCCTCAGTTTCGTGTTAAGCCATTTTCACTGTATAGTATAAAATCTTCATTCTACATTGGCTTGAAAATACGATTTGATACAGATTTAACAATTTATGTAAAAGTATCCAAGAGAAATTTCGCATGGCTGTTATACTTGTTGACTTACGACATTCTTAAATGTTGAAAATCAGTATTCTAACGAATCCAATAACACCCTCTGGTGGATTCAAACTCTGAGTTGAATCCTTATCTGTTGTTGTTGCTGCTGCTAATGTCCCCTGTCTGACAAAGTCAGATTGAGTCCCACGAAATTCATCACGGCAAAGGGCTGGATGTACGCCTGTCGTTAGCCGTAGTTTTGAGCACCATGCGCGTGACAGTATGTTTTGGCTCGGTTTCACCCCAATGTTGAAGGAGAACACCCTGGAAATGGTGCACATACGTGCACACTGCGTTATTTTTGTCAGCAAATGCGTAATCTGGGGGTTATTTCTTGTTAATTTTATTACGTAAGAGCATCACTTCTCAAAATAAACTTTAGCGTAATATCAAGTCGTAATCTCTCCCTCTTTCTCTAAACATTAAAAAAAACCTCTAATTCTCACTTAAATTTCTCATTACACACAACGAATTACATCAGATCTAATCAGATTTGTGTAGCCTATAATTTTTTTTCTGTAATTCCCCCCCCCCAACCCTTTTATTATAAAAGTAAATGGGAAAATCAGTTAGCGAGGTAATTGTTGCAAATGAAAAACCAGTCAAACCGATTATACAAAATAAATGTATTCCATTAAAATTAAATACAGGGATATACGTTTAACGCGAAAACGCTTAAGGTATCCGACTACGTTCGGAACCCTGATTTTAAAAAAGCGCATAAATGGATAATATTCATGGTATTTAGTGTCACTCAGATTAGAATACATGCATAAAATTGTTTTAAGGACATTTTGACAAAAATAAAATATTTAAATACAATATTTCGGCATAAAATTAACTTAGAGTAATCTTTTTTCAAAATATTCTCCTTTTGTGAAAAATGCTTCTATTATAATAATATTTTGCCTGTATGTAGCTCAGACCTCTATACAGAGGTTCAACTATGATTTTTGAAAAATTCACATTATTTTCAGAGTTACAACCCATTGAAATAATTATCGGCGTTTTTTTCATAAACTTTCTCCCCTCTGCTGTCGTAAAACACATGGATAAACCCACTTCTAAGTTATATATTTTAAAAATTCTAGTTGAGCCTCTGTACAGAGGTTTAAGCTATATGCAGGTGAAATATTATAATAGAAGCATTTTTTGGTCATTCTATGTTCATTTTTGTCAAAATATTGTACGTAAATAATCTTTTATTGCAATACTATTCTTAAACAATTTTACATACATTTTCTAATCTAAGTGACACTAAATATCATAAATATTATCCATTTATACGCTTTTGCAAAATCACGGTTCCGAACGTAGTCGGATACCTTAAGACGAAATATCGGTTGGTACGAAATAATACAACAGTCCCGAAAAACTATATTTTCATGCATTTTTCCCCTCTCAACATGAAACGAAAATAGCTTAACACGAAAAGATCTCCCCTTCTTGGAATGAACAAAATACGGAAAACACCAGCCGCGCAGGCTAGATTTGAAAGACGTGTGGAATGAAAGATACCGTTTCACATGTTTCGTAGAAAGGTGGCTAACTTGGCTTTGAAATACCTTCGGAATAGCTTGGGACACGAGCCAGTTTTGTTTATCTAAGCTAGTTACCCCCTCTAACCCTACAAACGCCCCACAAAAACATCTAATCTCTCATAAATTGGCTTTGGAACTCTGTGACGAGTACAGCGCAGTGTGAGTAAAAATCAGTAAATGTGGGTTCGTGGGTTTTTATTATTATTAATTTTTTTCTCGATTTTAGAAAAAAATTTTACGAGCACAACGGTGAACTCAGGAGGAAAGCAAACTGCTATTATGCTCAAAATGATGATGGGGCTTCTCAAGTCTGTTAATGAAAAACAGAAGACGAAAACAAATTTGTAAAGATTCTGGTGTATTGGTAGCTGTACACTAATCATTAAAAAAAGAACAAATTACGGAAGTGCTTTATACACATCAATATAAATAAAATGTACTCTAATAAACTTAACTTTGTTAAATATATGTTTTATTTTTTAATGTTTTAATCCTTTAACACGAAATGCTTTTAGCATGAAATATTTCAGTTCGTAGCATGAAATATTCGTGTTAAACGGTTTTCACAATAAGTATATTTAGAGAAAAACTCATAAGGTAGGTTACAAATTGAAACCATAACATCTTCTTTATTATGTACTCAATTATTCCCTTTTATTACCACGTTACTTTTTTTAGTCATTCATAATACGCAGACCATCTTTTCCACCACATTCTCATTTTTTATGTACAGTTGATTTTTTGACCAATTTTGGTCAATTGAAATTTAATTTTTTTAGCCTAAAATATTTTTTATATACTTTTCTATAACCTCACAAAATTTGAAAGCTCTAAACTTAAAAAGCGCAGAATTATGATAGCTTTCACGTTCGTTTTTATTCACATCCCTATGGCAAATCAAAACTTCAAACTGCCTTATCTCAGAAAGATAAAATAACTAGTTTGTCTTCATTTAAAACGCTAAGGCTTTTTTTCCTATTGCGCCTAATGCTTTGAATTTTTTTTTCTTACCTTTTGCTAATGGTACATATAACAAAAGTTGGTATGCATTTTTGAATCAAAGCAATATTTATTTTTTAAAAAATAATTGAACTCAGAATTTATACATTTTTTAAGGAATTTTCAATAGACATTCATAAAAAGTATTATTGTATGAATACCCATAATGTTAACGCAAAACCCATACCAACTTTAATTGTACATGGTTTGATGTACTTGTAAATCAAATTTCCTGCGTGTACGTAAATTTTTGTAGGGGGAGGAGTAGCATTTTAAAATCACTTCACAAATTTTAAGTTATTTCCTTTAAAAATTATGTGGCTAGCTTTTTATGAAATGTTGAGCACAAAATCTATTTAACATAGTATACATACATAGGAGGCAATCAAAAGAATTTAAAAAATCCTTAAATTGAAAAATTTTGCGTAAATCGTACCATGTCCCCTTAGATGAAAAAATTGATCTAGCACCCCATACACTGGCGTAGCTAGCTCTGAGGGGGCCCTGTATCAAAATTCCTTCGGGGCCCTTTTTTAGACATAAGAGCCCTGAAAGTGGAACTAATTATACTTGTTGGGGATCTTGTAGCTTGTGGGCCCCGTATCATTGATACGGCTGATACTGCGGTAGCTACGCCCCTGACCCCATATATGAAGTTAAATTTTACTCCATTCCTCCTTTAAAGAATATTTCGATAACGTCTTATTTTAAAAATTGTTAATGTAATTTAAAATTGGTCCGTTTCTGTATTCACTATGCCTTGCCTGATACTTGAAGAATAAAATATATTCATTAAATTTAAACATTTATCGATGATTGCTTGAAATGGAGGAAAAAATTTATAAAAAATTTAACTCATTCAGATAGAATACTAAAAATGCGAATTAATAACTGGAAAATTTCTTATAAAAAAAGATTTTTTCCCTCCAATGAGCTATTGGTAACCAAGCCTTAGCAGATACGGCAAATCCCTAAATGTGCGAGCCATTTTCATGGTGGCACTATTTAGTGGCGGATCTCGCTACCAAATTTAGAAGCTTGAACTAATTTCAATTCAAGCTCTCGTTGGATGTAAACATTGCCGTGATTTAATTTTGCCAAGAGTACCAGAGCCAAATTGATACCCAAGGGATCTTTTACATGCCACATAATCATGACACATGCCTTCGATTTTCGCATCCAGAAAATCTATCGACTCTAGCCGGGATCGAGCCCACAACCTTGAGCCTACGAAGCGAGCACGCTACTTCTAAGCTACCGAGCTGACTTAAAAACAAGTAATACAAATATGTATATATACATATGACAATCACAATATTACGTGACAAAAAAGAAAGCGACTTTCCTTGCAATTTTCCATTTTCCTTTCTATATAGGGTGTAGGACTATTTTTTTATTTTTTGTTACTACTTATTCATTCATTAAATTTAATTATTTTAATAAATAGAATAGTAAAAAAAATAAAACACATTCTCAGATATTAGACCATCCCAGGTGGGATTCGAACCCCCGACCTTTGGATTAAAAGTCCAACGCGCTATCCATTGCGCTTCAGGGTCACGTCGAAATATTTTCCTTTCTATATATGTTGTTGGACTATTATTTTTGTTTGTTACTATTTATTCATTTTTTAATTTAGTTAATGAATTAATATTTGAAAAAACTGTACTAACATCAAGGGCCATCCACTGCAAGTTTAAAAAAAATGTACTTGAACGGATGATTAGAAAGTATTTTATTAACGATTGAAAATTTCAAGAGGACTTGGTTACCCCAAAAAATGTGATCTCGACATATCGTTTTTTTTTTAATTTTTACTTAAACTTATTCTTTGCATTATCTTTCGATTGATATATCACTTGAGTGAGAGTTTGAACTAATAGTAAGAATTGAAAAAATACTGGCATCACGAATGCTAATATTTTGTAACATTCTAGCACAAACACTATCAAAAAATTTTCAAAATACATTTCAAATCAGTTTATTTTTAAAAATTTTAGAACATTTCTTAAATATGAGACGTAATACATCCTTAAATTATTAACAAGAAATCAACATTTTTAAATTTAAGAGGACTTGGTACCCCCAAAATGACAAAAACCTGAAGTATTTTTTATTTTTATTTAATCTTATTCTTTGCATTATTATCTTTCTATTGATATATCACTTGTGTGAATCGGAAAGCTAGAAATTGAATAAAAGTTCATTTGAAAACAAATTAGGCAATTCGGTCACACCCCCTTTTTAGAAAAAAAAGCTAAAAGAAAACGTTGTGATTAAAAAAAATCTATTTTATAAAGAGAAATAATAACTATAAAAAAGAATACGTAATATATAAAACAGAATATTTCCGAGACAATACAACAATGTAATTTTTCTTTGTGAAATGTGTGATTGTAAAATTTTTGAATTAAGGCATTATATATTAATAATTTCATATACTTTCAGTTCTTATTCCTGATATGTTTTTCATACAAATGTAAATCTTCAATACTATGTGAAGAAAAAAACTAAACTTACTGTCGTGACAGAAAAGAAAAAACTTTTAACATTTTTCTTTAATTTTCTCTTGTGCGATTAATACCTTCTTAAAATTAATCATTTATAAAAATGCATGGGTTGAAAAAATACGAAAATGCAATTACTTTAAAGAAAAATATATAACTAATATCTTAAAGTGGTATTTTAAGTTTATTTAAGCTTATTATAATTTTTTTCCAGATTTATGAACTTTAAAGTGGTTTTCCTCGGTTTGTGTTTTTCGAAACATTAGTGCATTCAAAATGCTACTCCTCTTCCACAACTATTTACCAATCACTTCCTTTTTTCCTGTTCGCTGCATATAAACATCTAACAAAATTAGGGATCCATTTTGCTGTAAACTGAATACTTTTTTTTAAAAAAAAATTAAAATGCAAGAGATATTGGCTTTTCCGTTGATTTTTAGCATGCATATCAACATTTTATTTTTTTCTCTCAAAAACGAATTAAGTTATTGTAAAATCGATCCGAAAAGTTGTTTATTACATCCATAAGAATATTACAAAAAAAGTTTCAGGTCAAAAAATTAATTACAGAAGGAGTTAAATTTTAAAATTTTCCAAATTTTCTTCAAAAAATTTAAAATTTTAAAATTGTGTTAATAGTATGCGAAAATTTCATCTCGTATCATTTTCTTGAATAGAAACATTATATAAAATGCTAAAATATAATTTTTAAATACATAAAGAAAGAAAATAGTTCAAAGGGTACCAAGTCCTCTTAACAAGGTACATATCTTGTTCAAATCATGTGTATATATAGGTAGAGAGTGAACTAATAGTAGAAATTGAAAAAGTAACTCTACTGGAATGAATGAATGAGATATTTTCCCAATAAGAGCAAGGGGGAAGAGCTAAATAAATGTATTGACATAGTATGACACTGAAAGAAGTTACATGTGATTAAATTCTTAACAAAAGTTCAGAAGTACACACACATGAAATTTGAAAAAAAGAGAAAAACGTAAAGAAGACTTAACCACATTGCATCTGGAAACTGTACTGAATTGATACAGATAAATGAAGTCAAATTCAATGAGGTCGGATTTTTCTTTTATACAATTTTAGAATGAGAATTGTAATTTTTCCTTTTATTTACCATCTTTTTTTTGGGGGGTGTTCTGTTTAAAAGAAATCGAATTTCGAAAGATTAAATTTTCAATCCACAACTCTTTAAAAAGAATTTCCATTAATATGACTTTTATCAACTATCCTTGAGACAATTTGTTCCAAGGTCGCGGGCATGGAAGTGAAGTTTCTTAGAGCAAATAAATCTTAACCTGGATCGGAAAGAATACCAGTTTTACGAATATGTTCATTAAGAAATCTTGTCACAGTTTGATCCGATTCAAACTGACTAAAAACGAAAAGTGTATTTAAAATACTACAACAGATACTTGTTTATTAAAAGTATAATTTTTGTGTTCCTTGAAAAACTAACATAAAAGTAAATTTTTCAGCACACACAGCCAAATACTCTCAGAATGTTAACAGGAAATTCAAACAACGCTATTAAAATTTCAATCCTCAGATTTACATTTAGTTTTATATATTTAGCTCAAAAACTTCGCAGACAACCCCCTTTTTAATTTTTTCAAAATAAATCCTTAATATATCTGTTTATTCCCAATTTAAAAAAATATATTACGAGGAAGCAGTGGTGCACACAAGGGGGTCCTGGGAGTCCGGACCCCAAAGCACTTGATATTTTTTCCGATTGATTATTATTCTAAGTATATAGTACGTAAAATTTAATTATCTGTTATTAATGATTAATTTTATTAATTAATGCTAATTATTTATTCAATAATTAGTTTTTTACAGTGTTTTGTTCCCCAAAATCGACAAAATCAAAAGGAGCATGATACAAGAATGGGGAACTTTCGACCTCGGACCCCCCTCCCCCTTGAAAAATTCCTGTGTGCACTACTGCGAGGAAGCAAGATAGATTTTAAACTAAAATCATTAGTACCAATATCCCTATTTTCTACACTTGTACCACTCTATAATAAATAGTTTACTAAAAAACTTTCTTAACCGACTATTTCCTTGAATTGATTGTTTAAGTACCAATACAATTAATATCTGTGACAGATTTCTACCACTTGGAATAGTAGCCAAATTAAGAATTTGATAAATAGTAAAGAAAAATAATGCATACCTTGAAGTGTCGGGGTTATTGGCTTAATAGTTCCAAATTGTTTTTGAGTAAACTCGGAGGTGAATTCTTCCTGTGGGTTATTTACACATATACAGTGAACAAGACAAATACATAACTTTATGAATTCATATGTTAACCAACCGCGTAATTGGGTTTTTTTAAGGTCATCTCTTCTATGAATGTTACTAATGATCCATCCCCATCCATACATTTATACTTAATATATACCCATAAACTAAACTCAGTGGCGCAACAGCCCAGAAGGACCAAGGTTTACTGTCCCCATCTTAATTTTCGTGACCTTAGGAGCTGTGATGCATGAGCAGATGTTACGGGCAGGTGTTTGACGTACAACCTCCCATTTTTCAGTTTCTAAGCAAGCTTGGTATTCATTTTATCCACCCACTGAAGGGATGAACGGCTGAGTAGACCTTACCCAGCCAACGGTTTGAACCCCGTACCTGTGCTATGGAAGCGCGATACGCTACCACTCAACCATTGGGCTTACATATTTACCCATAACATATACATTATATTTCAAAAATCTTCTATTTAAAAAATACCAATTTTGATAAATATTCTATCGGAGGATAATGTACAGTGATATGCCCTTAAAGAAAGTGGATATATTTCTTCATAATCTTTTCAAAATATGGCCGTATATATGAAAGTGTATTCGACTGCAAATATGATAAAATACTGTTTAACCGACATAAAACTTGACCTTTGTAGTAATTCGTAAAATTTGTTTAACAAATGTGTGAAATTTATAGTAATTTGTAGTAATTCGTTAAAAGGCGTTCGTTAAATTAGTCTATTTGACAAAAAATTGATAATTTGTTCACAAAAATTAACATAAAAGCATTTTACACTTTCTTTTTCTTTTAAACCTAAGCGCGGCATTCATGATGAAACATTACAGAATATTCCGGTAAAATACGTAGATTCAAAGAGCCTAAAACTGCCTTCATAAACTATAAAAACATTGTACGACATATTTTCTAGACATTCAGCATTTTCGGAAAGGCTGTATCTATTGGACTTTTTAAAATAAACCATCAATAATATAGATAAAAGCTGGTAAAACTAAATTATGTCGTTCGCAAGGAAGATACAAGCAGATACAAATCTATTTCATAAGTATATGCATCAACAACCTTTCAAAGAGAAGACCAGGACATCCGGTTGTTAGTACTCAAACAATGACATGTTATGATGAGTATTACACATTGCTTTCGATAAATTCTTTAACATAACTGACAACCTAGATAACAAGACGAACATGCTTATAATGCGGAACATTTTTTTTTTACAATTGAAATAAAAATCTTTGTTTGGTGTGGAGGGGAGGGGGTAATTTTCATTGGAATTTAGAGATAAAAATGTCAAAAAGAGCATCACTTGAAACGTAATGTACTCTCATTCCCAACGTTTTCTTCAATCATTTCTTTTCAGAAAAATTCTACAGATAAATTTTAGTGGTTTTTTTTTTGTATACATTATAAAAGTGTACAAATTAAATGCATTTAAACATAATCTACATTTATATATTTCAAATTTATATTTCAAAATGTATAAAAAAATTATAAAAACTAAAATACAGAAAATCCATCTTTTAAAAAGTAAGATTTGGATGACTGTATCACTTTTGCAACTAACCCATGTGTGTTTGCTTACGTGTTTCGCACTTTATACAAAATTGTTTTGTACGAATAATTTAAATGCGCGCTAAATGTTCCATTATTTTACTGAAGAACAGTATGTTATTTTTGAAAAAATGCATTTTACGATTTAATCCCTCAACGGCCAATTAAAAGTTACGCGATTCGCCCCCCAGCGGCACGGTTTTTCACACGTGCGAGTGTATGTGGTTTATAAGGGAGGAAAGAAAAGACATAAACAAGCAAATTTTTCTTTGAAATACGTAAATCCTCTGCGAACACTGTCAAAGTTGTTTTGTTGCATTCTAAAGTCTTCGGAATAGTTTGTAATAACAGCGCGTAGAAAAGAATCGCATTTCGGAATGACGTATAAATACGCCTACGGCATTTAATGCATCGGTTCAGCGAGACACAAACTACACCAATTATCTGCATTACTCGTAAGTAAACGTCACACTAGAGCGCGAGGAGACTTTTAATTTTGAAATGTAGTCAAGTGAGTGTTTATTAATGTCATGCTGCAAAGCAACACGAGAGCTTTTGGCAACAGATCTCGTAATTTTGAACCATGGTCAAGTGACGAGGACAACACCACCTGGTACCCCTCTCTAAACTTCCACACCACACGACGGGAGCACCACGACAGATTTAACGTGCATCAGCCTACATGGTAGGTCTTCAACGGCACTGGGGCTTGAGCGCGTAATACGCCTGCTACGAGTCTGTGATCTTGACCATTAGGCTAGCACGTCCCCCTGAAACGTGGCCAAATGAGTATAACACCCGATATATCTGGAATTTCTCTATTCCATATTTTACATCAAACACACAGGCAGTTTTCGATTGAATCAATTTGCGATCCCATACGGTTTACAAACGCAACTATTCTATTACAAGCCAACACACATTATTATTCAGTGCAAATATATGACATAGGTTAAAGTGTAAAATAGGGAATTAGTCACCAAGCTACTTTTTTATAAATATTTATAAGTAATTTTTTTTATTAATATATTTTTTTATTGATATTTCTATATTTTTATTGCAAAATTTCACTTAGTAAATTCTGGGAACACCAATCGATAAATTAAGTTACTTGGCGACCGATTCCGGTCGCCAAAAAAATTCACTTCGCAAGGAGCCTCCCATTCTACACTTTAACCTAGCGCTTACTTCTGAACTGCAGTCAAATTACAAGAATAAAACACGAACCGAATCTCGTTTTTCTCATGTCTCAATCTGCCGTATTGACAGATCGTCCATTGCCACACATTTTTCTACTCCACGGCGTTTTTAAATTTGTTTTGAGACATTACATTACGAGCAACTTTTTAAATACGTTCGGCATTTGAAATGTTGTGACTATTATATTATAACATATTGCCACACGCATAATTTGCTACAAGTCCCGATAGCCGAGTTGGCAGAGCGTTGGACTGAACTTCCTCGGGTCTCGGGTTCGAATCCCGGCCCCGGCAGATTTATCCAAAGACTGGAATTTTGTTTCCGTTTTTAATGTATTGTTTCTCTAGGTTCTAGATGAATCCAGATCATTCTTTAGAGTGCATACTGGTTATTTCTCGAATATTCCGAAGTGTATAAAAGCAGAGTTCATCGCCAGTTGGGCATGTTCTCAGTCCAGTGTTGTATCGAGCTCCAAGCGTTAGAATAAATCTAATTGTTTGTTTAATTGAACTGTGTACTTCTTTCGAACTCCGTGACAAGTTTGGTGGAGGCGCGGGGTACAATTACGTCAAACGTGGATAATAGTGACAACCTTCGCAGGAGCCTCCGGTTAAGAGGATTATCCCCGAATTCGGACTGTTAAAAGAAAATAGTAGGAAGAGGACAAAAATGCCGACCGAGCAAGAAGCCAAGCCCGCTGTAGTAACACCTTCGTTACAGCAATGGAGGAGCCCATCGACCTTCCGAGGAGCGCCTGGGGAAGACCCTCTCAAATGGCTTAAAGAGTACGATCGAGTAGCCAACTTTAACAAGTGGGATGACATGATGTGCCTGGCTAACGTTTATTTCTTTCTTGACGGAACTGCGAGACAGTGGTATGTCAACAACGAAGACGCCTTAGATTCCTGGGAAGCGTTTAAAAATGGACTAAGTGGACTTTTCGGTGACCGTCAAAAATATACCAGAAGGGCAGAAGAACAACTAAAATGCCGAGCCCAGCGTTCAGGCGAGAGTACACAGTCCTACATACAAAGTGTATTAGGACTTTGCCAAGAGGTAAATCCTCTGATGAAAGAAGACGAAAAAAGTGTCACACCTAATGAAAGGAGTTGCTGAGGATATTTATCAGGCCCTGTTGACGAGAGAAATCGACGACAGTGCAAGTTTTATCAAATGGTGCAACTATATCGAAGATATGAAGCAGAAGAGAGTTGGTTGACCGAGATTTGAAAGGCTTCCAAACGTCGTACCGGTTGCATCCCTGACGGATGAGACTGATTTGGTCTCTCTTATTCGCACAATCGTACGAGAAGAAGTCCATCGACTAGTTAACCAGACGCAAGAATCTTTGGACTCCGATCCCCAATCCTTAGAAGAGATCGTTCAAGACGAAGTTGAAAGGGTTTTGGCCCCAGTGTCAACAAAACCTACAGAAACTAGACCACGACCAACATACGCCGCTGTAACCAGGAAATACAGAGCTCCTGTTCAGAAATTCCCACCTGAACCAAGAAAAACAGATGTGTGGAGAACGGCTGACAACAGACCTGTTTGTTTCCACTGCGGACGTCCTGGACATGTAATGCGCTACTGCCGAGAGAGAAAGGCTGTCTTTGACAACTCTCGAAACCGCCGACGGAACTTCGACGACGTTGGCACTGAAGAAGAAATACGCCGACCAAACTCTTCTCGCCGTTTTACGCCAAGTCCCACGAGGCCGATCCCCAATACGTCGTTACAGATCCCCGTCGCCATATCGCCGATCCAGTCAGTCGCCAGGCCGTAGGAGCGAGGAAAACTAAGGAGAGCGACCTTCCAAGGAGGTGAGGCCGCGTGTACTGGAAATCCTCCGTCGACCGCCAAGATGACTGGTAACCAACAGACGTAATAATAGATAAGAAGCCGATACGTGCTCTAGTAGATTCTGGGGCATCGTTTTCTGTCATATCCGATAAGTATCGCCGATTTTTAAAGAAAGTTCTGTTTGCTGATGCCAAGAGCGTTATGCTGAAAAGTTGCGGATGGAAATTTTGTTCGGCCGATAGGGAAATGTGTTTTACGTGTCCGTATAAACAATCGAGAACTGCCTTTTGAATTTATTGTTTTATCACATTGTAGCCATGACGTCATCCTAGGATGGGACTTTTAGAGGCGTCTCAAGCCGTTATAGACTGTGGACAAAATGAACTTGTTCTAGAAGACATCTGTCGAGACTCCACAGCGCCTGACGCCTGGAATTTGTATGCCACCAGGGACTATACACTTAAGCCGCATTCTTTAACTAGAATAACAGTATCAGGATATCAAACCCGAGGAGACATAAATGTAGTTCTAGACGGCAGCAAACATTTGCTCTTCGAGAAAAATATTGCTACACCGTCCATGGTATCCACATATCGTAACGGAAAAAGTGATGTCTGGGTTACCAACCTGCAGTTCCGAAACCAAATCGTCCCTAGAGGAATGTGCATAGGCCAAGCTGAACCACTAAATGAAGGGCATCTATGTGTTATTTCCGACACATCGGGTTGCTTGGATCCCCAGCAAGAAACTTCGGAGTCACAGATGAATTGTTCGTTAATGATGTCACCCGAGTTAAGTGACGAACAGAGAAACAAGCTATCCGAACTACTCCGGAAATTTTCTGGGCTTTCACGAAGACCGACAAGTCGACAGCCGCGAAGACGAATGTGAAACACAGGATTTTTACTGGTGATCATGCTCCAATCAACCAACGAGCCTACAGAGTCTCGCCGACTGAAAGACGCATCATTCATGAAGAGGTTCAGAAAATGCTTGATGAAGGTATCGTCCAACCCTCTGAAAGTCCTTGGTCATCACCCATTGTGCTCGTAAGAAAAAAGACGGTAGTTGGCGTTTTTGCGTCGATTATCGCAAGCTGAATAGCGTCACGAAAAAGACGTTTATCCTCTGCCTCGTATTGACGATACGCTCGACTGTCTGAAAGGTGCCATGTTCTTTTCTTCCATGGATCTCCGATCTGGTTATTGGCAAATAGAAATAGACGAAGCGGATCGTGAAAAGACGGCATTTATTACCCCCGAAGGCTTATACGAGTTTAAAGTCATGCCGTTTGGTCTCTGTAATGCACCTGCGACCTTCGAGAGAATGATGGACAATTTGCTACGCCATTTTAAATGGACTATGTGTCTTTGTTACCTAGATGACATAATAGTGTTCTCAGAAACTTTTGAAGACCATCTTATACGATTAAGACTTGTTCTAAAATGTCTTCAGGAAGCTGGTCTTAAATTAAATTCAAAGAAGTGTCTTTTGCTGCCCAAGAAGTAAAGATTCTGGGCCATCTTGTATCTAGTAATGGCGTTCGTCCCGATCCCGACAAAATAAAAGCCGTAAGAAATTTTCCCACTCCAAAGAATATACATGACATACGAAGTTTTCTTGGCCTTTGTTCATACTTTAGAAGATTTATTAAAGGTTTCTGTTATCTCGCCGAACCTTTGCAGTCGTTGCTGAAAAGTGGCGTGGAGTTTCATTGGGGTCTTGAAGAGGTGGAAGCATTTAACAGTCTTAAGAAAGCACTTACTTCGGATCCAGTATTGGGGATGTACGACGAAAGAGCTTCTACAGAAATCCATACTGATGCAAGCGGGTACGGTATCGGAGCTGTCCTAGTACAAATTCAGAATAATGTCGAGAAAGTTATAGCATACGCTTCTAGAACTCTGACAAAAGCCGAAAAGAATTATTCCACCACAGAAAGGGAATGTCTTGCCATCGTATGGGCTACCAACAAATTTCGGCCGTACATATTCGGAAAACACTTTACTGTTGTAACTGACCATCATTCCTTGTGCTGGCTCATGAATTTAAAGGATCCTTCAGGAAGGCTTGCCAGATGGGCCCTCCGACTTCAAGAGCATGATTTTGACGTAAAATATAAAACCGGTAAGAAGCATAGTGACGCCGACGCTCTTTCGAGAAATCCAGTGGAAGAGGAAACGGAAAACATCAGACAAATTTTTAGCAGTCACGACGAGTATGAACCTTGCGATGGAACAGAAAAAGGATCAAGACCTTGCGAAATTAAAACTTTTGAGCAACTCATCCAAAAACGAAGAATTCAGATTTATCGACGGTATCCTTTGCAGGAAGAATTTTGATCCAGATGGAAAGTTGTGGTTGCCAGTCATTCCTAAACATCTACGAGCAGACATACTAAGGCACTTTCATGACGCCCCCACCGCAGGACACCTTGGTTTCGCGAAAACTTATGACAGGATACGCAAGAGATTTTACTGGCCGAGAATGTACCGAAATGTCGTTCGGTATGTCATGCATTGTCGGAGTGCCAAAGGAGAAAGTCCGTTCCTCAACGACCACCTGGACGTTTAGTTCCCATCCCTCCAGCTATAGCTCCTTTCCATCGCATTGGAATTGATCTCCTTGGGAGATTTCCAAAGTCTGCTCATGGAAACAAATGGATAATAGTCTGCACGGATTACTCAACACGATATGCAATAACAAAATTCCAGTCTTTGGATAAATCTGCCGGGGCCGGGATTCGAACCCGAGACCTGAGGAAGTTCAGTCCAACGCTCTGCCAACTCGGCTATCGGGACTTGTAGCAAATTATGCGTGTGGCATTGCTCTGGTCCGTCGAGCCGGAGTCGAACCAGCGACCTATGGATCCAATAACATCACCAAGATAGCAGCCAGAGCCGAAGAATCACGACAGCTAGCCCGAGTGCACACTCTGAGAGCTCAAGACAAAGATCGTCGACGTTAAGATTCCAAACACCAAATGGTATCTTACGCTCCCGGAGATCTCGTATGGGTTTATACTCCAGTGAGAAAAGTCGGTCTCTCCGAAAAACTCTTAAGAAGGTATTTCGGACCGTATCAGGTGCTACGCCGTTTATCAGCCGTGACTTACGAAGTACAAGATTTTGATCCTGCTTCACGAAAAAGAAAACTAAGAGAAGTTGTCCATGTACTGCGTATGAAACCGTACCATGATCCCGCCGAGCAAATCGAAACCGAGGATATTCCTCCCAAAGAATCATACAAAGGACCCATCACTCGTTCCAGAATAAAAAGACCCTTGAACAAAATGACAGCGGGGCGCTGTCTTCTTTTTCGAGGGGAGCAATGCCACACGCATAATTTGCTACAAGTCCCGATAGCCGAGTTGGCAGAGCGTTGGACTGAACTTCCTCAGGTCTCGGGTTCGAATCCCGGCCCCGGCAGATTTATCCAAAGACTGGAATTTTGTTTCCGTTTTTAATGTATTGTTTCTCTAGGTTCTAGATGAATCCAGATCATTCTTTAGAGTGCATACTGGTTATTTCTCGGATATTCCGAAGTGTATAAAAGCAGAGTTCATCGCCAGTTGGGCATGTTCTCAGTCCAGTGTTGTATCGAGCTCCAAGCGTTAGAATAAATCTAATTGTTTGTTTAATTGAACTGTGTACTTCTTTCGAACTCCGTGACAATATAATTGAACGCACGATAAAGAAATGTATTGGAAAATTGCAACCCATTCAAATAAAATTAATAATTATTTATAATCCAACGACCTTCAAAAGTGTAGGAAATAATGATAAATAAAAAAATAAAATATAAAATTAATTACTTCTTAATCAAATGCCGGATTTTCAAAGTATTAATTTCCAAAGTCATGTAGAATCAGAGGAGAACACACACTATTCGTATCTATTTCTATAAATCATAACATTCATTGACGACCAAGATGTCTTTAGAACAATTATTTAATTCTTTTACATTATATATATATATACACAATACCTTCCGTTACCTCGGCAACAGTAATCCAAATGCGCGCGCGCAAATAATTATATGTAACTAATACTAGATTTGGCTTTAAGAGACGCAGTTCCGATCTGCGTAAGTATCCAAAATTTTTAAGTTTTTCAGTTGATAAAGTTAATTATAAGGAATTTTCTCGGAGAACAGTTCTCTCTGTTACACGCTTTTATAAGTTTCACTTGTATGTAATGGAACCTTGAACTCGATTTTTACCCACTTTAAAAAGGTCAGATTAATTCGAAATTTTGCACACTTGTCAAGGACCGATGACAATACAATAATTTCATAATTTTGTTTCATTATCCTGTCATGATGGTCAGGAATAAAGATTTTAAGGATTGACGAGATTTGGCGACTAATTTCATATGCCATTTCCAAAGGAGGCAACTAAAAGATTAAGGAGCAACCCTAAAACCGCAAGTAGGATTGCAGTTAATACAAAACAAAACAGTGTTCTTGATGTGAAAAAGGGTAGGGTGGAAATTAAAATAAAGACTCGTGAAAATAATTTATGTTCTTACTGCGAAAAAAAAATTTTTTTATAAAAAACATTAATACGTTTAGAAGTGATGATACGAATTAGCACTATAGCAATGCGTTTAAAAGGTGATAAAGAAATATTAAATGTCAATCATATTAACACACTTTTATTAGTTAGACCAATATCTATAGAGACGGAATCTTTGAAATATAGCGATATGGGACTCATTTGAGGCCCCGTAAGCAGAGAGAATAAATACCCTTCACACCCATTAATATCCATTGAAGAGCAAGACTAATTCCAACAGCCACATAATTCCGGCTCCAAATATCGAACTCAAGGATAAATCCAACAAAGAATAAATGATAGTTTTAAAAACTAAAAAAAAACTAGCTTTTATTGTAGATCGAACTAAAAAATGAAAAATAAATTATAGTTTTTTAAAAAAACTAAAAAACACGCTTTTATAGTGAATCGAACTAAAAAAAAAAAAAGTAAAATAATAATTCTTATATAAGAATAAAATGATTAACGAGAAGATATTAATGCCATTGTGGTAAAAGCGTGGGGTGTACTTTGTACTACATTTTTACACTAACTCAACATTTCGGAATGGAACTAGTAAGAAATTATTACAATTAATATAGAGCACCCCACGCTTTTATCCTAATGACATTAACTTTTTCGTTAATCATTCTATTCTTATATTAAGAATTTTTTTACTTTTTAGTTCGCTTCACTATAAAAGCGTGTGTTTTTTTTAGTTTTTTTTAAACTATAATTTATTTAATTATATTTAAGAAATTAATCTGGTCTACAATTCAGTAACTCATTATCACCCTACTACCCACCATAATTGGAATACAATCCCCATTTAGGCTCACAAAACACCTAATTTTCCACAAAGGTCAAGACAAGATAAATTTCCAAATTAAATTTTTAATTGTAATTTGTTAAAAGAAAAATTCAAAAACGAAACGTATTTGCATTAAAATTGTGCAGAAAGTATTTTTGGTACTTTTCCCGTTTCGCAGGTGCGAATTCTGCCAAGATGGCGTTATTGGCGATAACACACAAAAATATATATAAATATTAGTTCCGAGATGTTTTTCATCCATTTTTTTATATATTATGAGAAAGAGACCACGTCTTGTGGTTGTGGTGGGACTAATCCCCATCTGGTCTAGTGAAGCTAGACCAGATCCATGAGTCCATAAATCTGTACAAAGTCTAAGAACTGCAGGAGGATGCAACAGCCTCCTCACAGGAAAACCCCAGACATTGCAGAATGTGCCGAGAAGAAAAATGACTGATGTTACATTTGGGGCAAATTGGGAAGCTTCTTTTGCCACCCTCAAGATTCATGCACCTCAGGTGACCAGTCGAAAATCGTGAGAATGCCGTTTGATATGATCTTGAACCCTTGAATGATATGGCGGATCCAGGGTGTCTTTGAAAGTACCATGGATGTACAGGAGGGACTACCCAGGTTCTACATATTAATTCTTTAGCCCTGGAGTAGATTTCAGTCGATGTAAGGACCGTCTGGTCTTCCGGATTCACAGGATTGCTGGTAGCCGCATTCGCAAGGTCGTCCGCAACTTCGTTCCCGAGAAGGCTTACG
The DNA here is from genome assembly GCA_019973935.1 of Trichonephila clavipes. Taxonomy (NCBI): domain Eukaryota; kingdom Metazoa; phylum Arthropoda; class Arachnida; order Araneae; family Nephilidae; genus Trichonephila; species Trichonephila clavipes. The sequence goes on along the minus strand of BMAU01020109.1, from coordinate 335,450 downwards.
TGAGAGGGGACCCACTGTAGATGAATAGGGTGCCAATCCGAAAGCTGTTGAAAAAGGTGAAGAATACTCCTGCTGGTGCTTCGCCGATAGATGGCCAATACGATAAATGTTGGATGGATGATCGGCTATCTGTCAGTATCCAAATTTCAGAAAAAGCTAGATCTCTTATGTTAATAAATAAAAGACCACATATGATAGCTATTAGCTCCGTTCTAAAGACAGAAGCATGGTCAAAATTTCTTCTCCGAAATTTGATGACGCGGTCAGGTAATTCAACTAAGACTCCACTGCCCCAGTGGTATTTGTCTCTCCCTTACTGCCATCAGTATAGATCTTTGCTGCATCCAGTGGAATTCCATCAATCACCTCCAGAGCCAATTGCTTAAGTTCGGGGTGGTCAGACATTTTATTTACATTGGACATTAAATTATAATGGAACGTGACCCCCTGGAGTCCAACGACAGGGTTGATGAATGAAGTCAGGCAGTGGTGTTCCACATTAAAACTCGGGTCTCGTATTGTAAATGTGGTGGTAAAAGTTTACGAGCGAGAATATTCCGTTTGGCGTCAGTTGTACCATTTTTGGCGACTTTATCGCGTGCGCTGGCGAAACGGAAAAGTACCGCATTTTTTAATAACTCAAAAACAGAAAGTAATTTGCCATTTTAATGAAAAAGAGGAAGAAAAGTCGACAATTAGTCGGCAGACGAATTATATAGTATCGATTCCATTCTACATTTTTAAAAAAACATGCTTTCACGTTAATTGTAACTGGATGAACAACAGAAGTTTTTCCAAAACGAAGTATTAACTCGAGCGTCTTTCTTGAAATAAGACGCAGTTTAAAAACCAAGATGTCGTTTTAGTACAATTTTATAATCAAATCTACGAATATTAATGGAAATGTAAAGTTTCGAATTCACTTCAAGACAAATTGGAAAATATAAAGTTCAGGAAACATACATAAAAACAGCAATGATTGATACTTTCAAAAGCCGCGATTTGTCAATTTACATTAATAGACTCAAAATATTGCTGTGTGTGATTAGAGATCTTTGTTTTTATCACCGATTTTTTTTTTTTGAATATTAAAGTCGTACTTTTTTCAGCTACACCAGGGCTTTTGGCGACGGTCCACGTAATTTTGAACCATGGTCAAGTGACGTGGACGACACCTGAGCTGACACCACCCTCTCCTAACTACCCACACCACACCAACGGGAGGACGTTTCAGCAATCGACAGATTTAACGTGCATAGCTGCTCTACACGGCGGGTCTTTAGTGGTACTGGGCTCGAACTGTTTTTATCACCGAAGACAACACATCAAAATTTTATGTAGCAAAAAAGTGGAAAGAAAACAAATAGAAAATATTGGAAATTTTTTAATAACATATTTTGAAACAACCAAAGCTTACCAGGACATATTGTGATATAGTGCCAGATTTGCACTGATGTTACAGCAATAACAGGTAATTATACAGGACAGGTAATTATACTAGGACAAAACAGTCATAATTAAAAAAATTGCTCCCTAAGTAGTTCTCAAGCATTGCATGATTTACAGACAATTTTTTGTTTAAAAAGACATTGATAAAGAATTGCACAAGATATATTACAGGATATTGTTACTGTAATTACATTAAAACTAGTAGCAGTCTCTTCAATTCTGTAATGAAATGGGTTTTGTTGTCGCCCAACCGGTATAGAGGTTAGCGACGCTGACTGCGGTGCCGTAGGGACTGGGTTCGAATCCCGGAGAAGACATGGATGTTTGTAAATGTATAGTGCCTTTGCGGCATGGGGGGTACTCTAAATAGCCGTCGAGCCGCAACTCCTCTCGTGTGGTTGGTGGAAGGGGTAGAGAGGTGGGAGGCCCCTGACCACCCCCAGGTGTCCTCCCTCAAAATTGGGGTGGAAATGAGCCAAATCGTACTGTCACCTGTATGGTGCTCAAAGCTGCGGATAACGACAGGCGTCATTTAGCCCTTTGCTATGATGAATTTCGTGGGCCTTGATCTGGCCTCTGCCGATAAGGTGGCATCAGTTACAATAACGGGTTTTGCATACAAGACATTACTACATACCGAAGTCAGATTGTTCTGACGGGGCAAAATATAATAAAATTCTTTAGATGAGCGGAAAGAAGTTTACTTTTTTGTTTTGATATATATATATAGAAAACATATACATTCATTAATAAAGATTCATAATTAAAACAAAGCACTAATTTAAATTTATATACAAAGAAAGCGAACAAACGTTTTAACATCGAGCAGTAAAATAGAAGCTTTTAAGAATGATTTGATTTTTGAATAACCTCGCACTCTAAGCCAACACGAGGCCAATTGGAGACGAACCTCGTAATTCTGAAACTAGGTCAAGTGACGAGGATGACACCCGAGTTGGCACCCCCTCTCCAAACTACACAGCCCCACCTCGCCTCAGCCTCAAGTGATTTAACGTACATCAGCCCCTCTACACTACGGGTCTTGGGCTCGAACTCCTGACCATAGCCACGAAGCTACTGCACCCACATCTTGTAACTGGAATATAGTGAAATACGTTTCACGCGGAAACGTTTAAGACGAAATATCGATTTACACGAAGTAATACAATGATCCGACAAACTAATACGCATTTTCATTAATTTTTTTTCTCTTAACACGAAATGAAAATTGCTTAACACAAAAATATTTCTCTTCTGGGAATGAAAATACGGAACGCGCACCAGCCATGCAGGCTAGGTTTAAGATTGATTGATTGATTGAATATTAACGTCGCACAGTTCAGCTACACAAGGGCTTTTGGCGACGGACCACGTAATTTTGAACCATGGTCAAGTGACGTGGACGACACCTGAGCTGGCACCACACCAACGGGAGGACGTTTCAGCTCTCGACAGATTTAACGTGCATCGCTGCCCTACACGGCGGGTCTTTAGTGGTACTGGACTCGAACCCGTGACAAAGCAAGCCACGGTCCGATACCTATACCACTCGGCTACCGCGGCCACAGGCTAGGTTTAAGAGGGATGTGAAATGAAAGATGTCACCTGTTACCAAGATAGGAGGCTAACTTGGCTTTGAAATACCCTCGGAATAGCCAGTGATACTAGCCAATTTTTGTTTAATCAAGTTAATTTCACATTCCATCCCGACAAACGCCACATAAAAACATCTATCGGCTTTGAAATTCGGTGACGAGTACATTGCATTGTGAGTAAAAACCAGTGAGTTTGGTTCATATTTGTTCTATTTTAGAATAATTTTTTTTTTTAAATTTTCTTTGCGAACACAATGACAAAGTGCTCAGGGGAAAAAAGCAAGCTGCTATTTGGCTTAAAATAAAGATGGAGCTTCTTAAGGCTGTTGATTAAAAACAAAAGACGAAGACGGAAATCTGCAAAGATTTTGGTATTGCTAACTCTACTCTTTATCAACAAGATTAAAAGCATTAAGAAAATTACATAAATTTTTAAACAGTTTTTATTAAATACATGCATATACACATATCTATGTAAATAAAATGTACTCTGAACTGAACTCAGTGATGCAACAGCCCATGAGGGCCAATACCTACTGTGTCTCTCTCAGTTTACGTGAGCTTAGGCGCTGGGGGGCATGCGTAGACGTTTCGGTCAAGCGATCAGTCTGACGCGAAAATGTACTCTAATAAACTTAATTTTGCAGAATATATTTTTGTTTTTTTCAATTCTTACTATTAGCTCGCAATCTCAATACATTTATTTATCTTGGTGGAATTTTCAGTCTTTAATAAAATACATTCTAAAGCGCTCAATTGAGCTGAGAAAGAAGAAAAAAATTAAAAATACAGACATATTGGTGACTAGCGACCATTTTGGCGACTTGTGTCACAACTTGAAAAGGTTTTTTTTTTCACGTTTTAAAGCATTCAGTTGAACTGAAATTTTATATACACGAATGTTTTGGATGACAATTCGATAGTTTAATGATAATTAACAAAAATTAATTACCCCTTAATGTTGTGATTCAGTCATATGTATATACATATTTATATTAATTGTAACTATTTAATAAAAAGTAGATCAACAAAGAAAACTTTTATTTTAGCTAAGTAGGAATTGACTTAATTTTTTTTTATTTTACTTGTTTTGTGTAATATTCTTAGCAGTGAAATTCTTTTAACACGGAAAAATAATATTTCACAGTTCCCTTCAGTTTCGTGTTAAAGAATTTTCATTCCATTTACTTTAAAAAAAATTATCGGCGTTATTCAAAATTAAATTTCAGACCCTTCCTCTACTGATTCATATATCTTAAATAATTTTTTCATTAATTTAATGATCAACAGAACACTGCTTTTTTTTATCCATTAGTTTAATGATATATATTCCCAGATACGAGACAACACGTTTCAATTCATTCCGTGAAACATATGAACGTTTCGTCTAGTTAAACATATGAGCGTTTCGTCCAGTTAGCTTCCAGTAAACAATAACAATATATTACTTGTGATAGTTTGAAGTCAATGACCCGTGTTAAAAAGATGGGAAACGAATTGGTGGAAACGGAGCTCGTAAATACTTGAATATTTACAAAGTAGCCTCATCTGAAATTATCTAAAGTAGTACTTTGTTAGACCACTAAGGCTCTTTAGATGGATGATTACGGAAATAACAGTATTTGTTCTTTTTCTATATATATATATATATATATATTTATTTAACCCTATTAAATTATGGATACTTGAAAATATTGAAATATTTTAACAAAAACAATATAGAATCATCTTACATGTATGGTTTTATATGCAAAATCAAGCTTAAATAATATTGCTGAAAATTTCGAAGACTTCAGTTATTTAAAAAAATAAATAACCAGGAACATGAAAATAAATATTAAAAGAAAGTAATGCGAAAAGAGTAAAATTTAAGTTGACTGCAATCGAATCAAAAATTTGCATCAGTGATCGACAAATTTAGATACTTTTCATAAATTACAAAATAAAATTAGCTAAAAAATAGTTTTCAAAAAAGAAAAAAAAAAGCCGAAACATTAATTTTATTTATTTTGCCTTTACAACAGAGGCATATCTATCGCCGTATCAGCTATATCAATAACAAATATATCCTCCAAGCTTTAAGAATCTCAAAATACGGTAGAAAAAAATCAAAATGTTAAAGGGGCCCCCGAAAGAGAGGCTCCAAAGAGAATGTAGATAGAGAGCCCATTCAAAAGATTAGCTACACCACTACTTTACAATAAAAACTTAAAAATTCTAAACATTTCACAAACATACATTAAAGAAAAATACCATTAATGCTTTCTGGTTAACTTCCAAATAATCTTCACAAAACGGCGATACTTTTAAACAAATATTCTACGAAATAAAAACTGGGTCAATTCAAATACATAATGACTATAAAAAGCTAACAAAAAGAAAATGATATACACATTCAACTGTAATTTTCACTCAAATACCTCAAATAATAATTTTAAAAAAATTATTATGGTATTTGTACAGCAAATATATTTTGAAAAAAATCATTTTGCAATATTAAGAAGATTCAAAATGCTAAGAATACTTAGTAAATAATTGAAGCATGCGATGAATTAATTTAACTCTGACAATAATATATAATTAATTTGAATACATGCGAAGTTTTTTTAACACAGGCATGAAAAAAAAAATATCTATAAGAAATTCTAAAAAATCTGAATATGTGGAATAAATATTTTAAAAAATAAACTCTTCAAAACATGATAAAAATATATAAATTTTATTGCATCTCAAGCATGGAAAATACAAAATTAAAATTCTAATCCTGCAAAATATGAACAAAATTTGTTAAAAAACAAAAAATCTGAAAGTTTCATTTTTACTATTTTGAAAAAGAAATAGCACACATGTACAATTTTTTTTTTTTAAAAATACTCGATTTCAATCATTGTTTTTGTTTATTTTTCTAAAAGCATGATCAAAGTACTTATATTCAAGAACAAGTAACCGAATTAATAAACATAGAAAAACATCTTTCAAACTAAATTGAAGAACAATCCTTATTTTGTGTTGTGTTACCCCTTAAAAACAGTTCATTTAAAAAATTAACCTATACACTGCAAAACTTAAACATTAAATACAAAGAAAAAAGAAGATTTCGTCGATTTTAGACACCAATATTTTTTTTAAAAAATCTACCCACAGAATTTTTTTAAAATCAAAATCAACTACTGCAGAGCACAATGCTACAACAATGACATTAATTTAAATTTCAAAATCCTACAACATTCTTAAAAGACAAAAATTAAACAGTACCTAAATGGCTGTTATCCCAGTTAAACAAATATGATGCATCTTTCACGATAAACTATTCAAACATTTTCAAAATAATTCATTCTCTTAATGTTTTGAAATGATCTTTCCAAGAATCGCATAGAACAGAATATTTGAGGATCATTGCGTATCCCATAAAAATCTGCCGGTTAAGCAAGCAACGCCATCTACCGCCGTTTTAAAACATATTACAAAAAAAATTTTAAATATATATGCAACATTTTACCTATGATATCTTGCAATCTGGAATTCACAAAAAACATTTATAAAGGTTGGCGAATGTGAAATATTGATGTTCGAAGATTTTGTAATGCTTCTTCCCTGGATCTTTTTTTCCTCCAAAGTAGTGGTAGAATCGATTTTCGATTTCAGTTTCCAGAGTATACAAGTCGACAAGTACCGCCATCTGTAGGTGATTCGCCAAGTTATTTAAAATTAACACTTTTAATTCGCAGAGTACTTAGTTTACGTTTTAAAAAAAGAATTTGGAAATTATTTTCCCCACTACAGAGTAATAATAATTACGCGCGCTTACATAATTTCATAAGCATTGAATTATTTTAAATGACCAATTTTTCCTTCACTACAATTAAAATTAACACTATTATACAAAATTTAAATTGTTGCGTTCTTAAATGTTCTTTGATTTAAATTAACAATTTGGGCAAGCAAATTAATCATATTAACCCTAAAATTTGTTCTACAGCCAAGTTACATAGTTATGTATTACAATATTCAGTTAACAGTAGTAAAATAGATAAGATTAGTAAAACATGTTTGAATACATATAGGATTTATTAGAAGCTACGTAAAGAATACGTGATAAAAAAATTGCATACTATAAAAAAAAGTAATAATAAACATCTTAATTTTTATTTTACTGCAACAATACAAATTTTAAGCAAAAGATGTTTTATTCACGAGATTTTTAGCTGACTTTCTCCATTGTGTTTAACATTTTCAATTGCCTTAATAAAATTTGATGAAATATTTTATTTTAATTGTACCTATTTTTCCGGTTTTAAATTATAATTAAATCTAAAGAAATTCAAAGACATCAATTCTTCGCAATTTCTTCTTAATCATATGCATTTACATTTTAGAAATCTGATTCCCGATTTGAATCAAAATGTTAATGCCACAGTTAAGGTAGACAGAGCCGGTTTATCCATTGGGGCGTTTGGGGTGGGTGCCCAGGGGCCTGGGGCCCGGATAAGCTTGATTTAATCAGGTTTTCTGGTAATAAATTTCGATCCGCTAGTGCCAAGGGGCCCTGTAGATCTACGCCCATGGCCCGAAATTAGCTTAAATCAGCACTGTAAGTAGATGAGGGTTACAAGGATGGAACCTCAGTAATTTTATATAATTAGATATGACAATCCACACAAGTAGATCGATACGACATTATAACTAACCGCACAAGCTTTCAATCGTCATTGTTAATTCTAGTTGGTGTTAGTTTCATTATAGCGCATGGGCAAAGCTGCATAAAGGCGCAGCTCTATATTCTTTAATCTATGGAAGGAACATACAATCATATGCAACGAAAATATAAATGTAAAGAAACAATGGATGAGAGAGTGAGAACCCCTTTCCAAGCTACCGCACCAAGCCAACGGGAGAACTTCTGTCCTCTCGGCAGATTTAACATACATCTGCCCCTCTAAACAGCGAGTTTTCAATAGGTACAGGACTGAAGCCCGCAACAAGCCGGTCGCGAGTTCGAGACTAACCGCTAGGCTGCATTATTCTCTAATGGGGCTGCGCATTGGAATTGTACCTTTGCAGACCTAGTACATTCCCCAGAAGCTGGAATGTGCGGCACCAAAGTTAGTGCGCACCATATAGGCGATACCAGTTACCGCAAGTAAATTCGACGCCCAGTTTTCTCTCCAGAGGGAGACACCTGAGCTCTGGCGGCGATGCGAAACCATACTTAGGGTTTTAATTTTGACGAGAGCACCCAAGCCAAACAGGCACTCTGGGGATATTTTTTTTTTATGATTATACGACATGGTTGCTGATCATGAAAATCTACCAACTGGGGCAGGGGTCGAACCCGCAACCTTGGGTGCAGATAGGTTAGATTATAACCACTATGTTATTCATAATGAAAAGGGAATATGTGTTGAACGATGATAACTGTTTATTAACGTCGCGTTGAAGAGCATCGTATGGATTATGGGAAATAGACTTCTTCATTATAAACTACTGTCGAGTGACGAGGACGACACTTGAACTATAGAATCTCACTCTCAATTTTTATAATATACTAAATAAATGCATCGTCCCTCTACACAGATGTATTCAGTGGCACCGGGACTCGAAACTCCGACCCTACAGAAATAATAACTACTAACGGGTTCTCGACCATGAACACGCAGTTATCGTGGCTATATTGGATCCTGCGCACATGTAGGACCTGTGACCCGGCGCACATGTAGGCTCAACCTATGACTCATAAAAGTAGAGAGTACATAGCATACGTTGTCAAATACTCGTACAAACAATAACCCGAAACAAATGTGCACGACTTGCAATCGCACAAACTGGCTCGACCGACAGCTACCTTTTGACTGAATGAGTAATGATGGTGTATGGCAATAGGTCTGGGCTTACAAAAGACGAACGACAGTTGAAACATCGTCCGAAATTCCCAGTTTATCGGAGAATACAACCGGAGACATTTGACCGTTGAAATTATTCGAATCATGGCCCTCAGGGGCGGCTCTAGGGCCTGACAAACCGGACCCCTGCCCGGGGCGGCAAATATTAAGTGCTCCATTCGGATCGAACTTAAGAAATATTTTCTTTACAAAAATTTTTATATATTTCCTGAAATATTATTGGGTCGGTTTATCCATTGGGCGCTTGGGGTGCGCGCCTAGGGGCCCGGGTTAGCTGGACTTAACCAGGTTTTCTGGTAATAAATTTCGATCCACCAGTGTGAAAGGGGCTCGTAGATCTGCGCCCAGGGCCCGAAACGAGCTTAAACCGTCAGTTTCTGTTGAAACTTGAAGGGTTTCAAAGCGGGAGTACATGTTAAGTCATTAAATTTGATATGTTAACACATTTTTCACTAGTCAATTTCTCCCCAGCCAGGTGTGGGGTCACAACTGACATTTTTACTCATATGATGCTCGATTTCAGCTATCCAAAAGGGGACAGGGGTAATTAAAATTTTCGGTCGATAGAGAAGCACATATGAGATGTTTTATTTTAGTCTCGAGGGTAGTTTCTATGTTAAAATGAACGTTTGTGATCCCCCATCATCAGTAGACTCTTTTTCGAAGAAATTGGCCTGCTGAAATGGGTGGTTAATTCTCTTACATTTTACTCGTTTCAAATAATAACAGATAATTACGTTCTTAATTTCGAATAATTCTGTATTTTTTTTAAGACTTAAAATAGTACATGTAATTGTTATGCTCCATTTTCGTTCGCAAAAAATATTTTCTGTAGGTGTGTATTGTGTGAACAATTCATCTTTTTTAATTATAATTTTTCGCTTTAGAGAAGGGACGGCATTTTCCCTTTTGTCCGGGGCGGCAAAACTACTAGAGCCGGCCCTGTGACCCTATTAAGGCTGACTCAAGAACAAGCCGAGGCCCTGGGCGTGGGCCCAACTGACCTATGCCTTAAGACGTCCCTGGATCTACAATAGTGGTTGTCAAAATGTTTTATCATCGTTCATTTTGGCTAGCAACCGAAATAAAACGTACTCCTGAAATAGGATACTCGTACATTATAAAGAGTGTTTTTTTCTTTTCAGGTATAGAAGTTTAAGTTGGCATTACTTTCCAAGATGGCGACCGATTTAACAGCTGTCAAGTGATTTATTCTCAGTTTGGTTTCGCAATTCATCAGAACGATCATCAAGCAAGGCGTAGATTCGTCGAATGGGCCCAAAACGAGATTGCCGTTGTTCCCGATTTTCATAAGCGAATTTTGTTTAGCGATGAAGCGCACTTCTGGTTGAATGGCTACGTCAACAAACAAAACTGCCGCATTTGGAGTGAAGCTAATCCACAAGTGTACGTCGAAACACCGTTACATCCAGAAAAACTAACTGTTTGGTGCGCTTTATGGGGTGGTGGAATCCTTCTTCAAAAACGATGAAGGCCACAACGTTACAGTCAATGGTGATTGGTATAGAGCCATGATTACTAACTTTTTCATTCCTGAATTGAACAATCATGATGTCCAGGAGCTGTGGTTCCAACAAGACGGCGCAACATGTCACACAGCTCGTGCCACAATCGATTTATTGAAAGACACGTTGGGTGACCGCCTAATTTCACGTTTTGGACCTGTGAATTGGCCTCCAAGATCTTGTGATTTAACACCGCTAGACTATTTTCTGTGGAGCTATGTAAAGTCATTGGTCTATGCGGATAAGCCACAAACGCTTGACCATTTGGAAGACAACATTCGCCGTGTTATTGCCGATATACGGCCACAAATGTTGGAAAAAGTCATCGAAAATTGGACGTCCAGATTGGACTACATCCGAGCCTGCCGTGGCAGCCCTATGCCAGAAATCATATTTAGAATTTAATGCCACAAGATTATCTTTCGAATAAAAAAAAATTCATGTCAATCGAATAATACATCGTTGTTTTATTGCAATTTAAAGTTCTATACCTCTAAAAAAACACCCTTTACATTTCACTCGCATTCGAATGAATAAAATAGTAAATTCAGACAATTATTTGGGTTTTACACGATTTAAAGTTTTGTAACAGATGTTGAAATTAATTTTATCGTGGAAAAGCTGGTATTCAAATCAGAAGCAATACAGCCAGAGCCCGATTTAACGAATTCATGGAGACCGAACATTTTCTTCTTTAATTCGGGGTTGTTCGTAATATCGCGGTCCAAACAAAGTCCATTTTTTTACACTTAACCTTTTGAAAATTCAAAAGCAACTATACAAACAATAGCCGTAGTGAAGAATTACACACTTTTTATTCAACAGCTAAAAATAATATAAGTTGATTATAACTCACCAGTTATTAGGAAATTTTAAAATACTGACTAATAGATATCTGAAAATCTTTTATTCCTGACTCGAGAATTCTTTTTCGACTTTATTCAGAGGAGAAAATAAACTATCATTTACATCAGTGGCTCCCAAACTTTTTTGATCCACGGTCCCCTTTTTAAAGTTAAAACTTTCCCAAGTACCCTCAAGTGAAAAAGCTGCATAAAATTAATCTGTGTGATTTGGATGAACCTGATGAGATGTTATGAGCGTATATGTGTCCGCCTCAATGTTTGTGAGTAGCAACCGCAAATTCCCACGAGCACTAGTTCTTAGTGTTTGTGATGAGGTTTTTTACGGCACTGAATCCACGTTCTAACCAAACTAGAAGATGGAAAAGTAGTAAACAACTTCTGTTCAACAACCCATAATCTAGGATACAAAATTGGGATCCGTTTTTGTAACCAGAATTTACGGTATTCTTGTTCAAACATTGGTTTAAGTCACTTATTTGTGGATATTTCAATAAGATGCTCCTGTATTAGTATTGATTCATCTATGTTTGGGATCCGAGTCCAAGCGCAAAAGGGTTCAACGCCCAGTTGAGAATATCCAAGTGAATTATTTATTTAAATTTCCATAAGAATAAAAATTGATCAATTTTTTAAATTTTTATATTGAACCTTATGCGAACCCCCTGACGTTGTTAAGGGACACCCAAATCGATTATAATTTTCCTCGAACCGCCTGAATAACATCGGAAAACCATGGGGGTCCGTAGGGACCAGTTTGGGAACCATTGATTTACATCCAGCAACATAAAGGAGAGCTATGTTTTCCCAATTTCCACACACACATACACACACACAACCTAAAATAATAGAAAATATAACAGTTTTGATAGAAGTTTAATTATCAATTTCTGCATTTCAACCGCTATTCATCGGCTCCGACAAATCCGCAATTTCCTCAACTTTAGTCTTACAGAAAGGCTGTCCGCCATCAAATGTGTTAGAATCTTAAAATTACCCCTGGATTGTGGATTGGGATGAGATAGGAAAGGAATTTTTCTGTCCTACTCAAGACTCACACGACAGGTTACACTCATGACTCGTCTGCACCTGTAAAGTCTAATAACGGTCTTCACTCTTCCCCGTTGAAATTTGCTACCAACAAGAAAGTCATTTTTTTCCGGACAAAAGGATACGTCATCTGAAGGGGGACTTTTTTCCAACAAATTAATAAAGAATCTTAGAAAAATTCGCTAAATAGGGATTCGTTAAATCGGGGCCCGACTGTATTTAAATTTAAGTATTTTGTTTCATTTAAACAGTTAAAAAATGTGAGCAATGTTAAAAACAAGTTAAATATATTTAAAAGCTATAAACGCAATAGAATCACGATATCGTACTTTTGACAGATACTGAAGATTTGTCAAGAATTTCACTTTCGATTTTCACTTTATGATTACTTCATTAGATATTTAAAACAGCGAAGTAATCTGTGAAAGTCAGATAGACTTTTTAAATAATAAGAGTTGTTTATTTTTAGTGATTAGTTTTATTAGTTTAGTTTAGTTGTTGCTAAATTTAAACACGAACAGCTGTCAACGGTAGGTGAATTCAAACGCGTATACTATCAAATGCTAAATAAAGCTAAAAATAGATCCCATCTAAGGAAAAAAGTACATAGATTTTATTGGGCCTTTAGTATCTTAGAGGCTAAATTGTAAGCATTGCGAGAACGTATCCTTATCACCATTTTGATAAGACAAAAGTTAATCGTGAGAAATAAAATCATGATTTCAGTAAAAGCCATGTGCTACACATTAAACATAAAAACAAATCAATCCAATATTTAACCAAAATGTTTTTTTTATCCAATTACATAGCGTAGAATTTGGATAAAGTTGATTTGAAGTCGCGACGTTTTAATGCTTTTATTATAACATCTTCATATTCTGAAGACATTAAAAACCCAAGAAGGGTATAAATTTAAGACGAGAACACCAAAACAGACACACTGGGTCAGTGTAACACAGCGATATTCAACCTGCCCCGTTAAGTGGCCCGGTCAGGGCTCATTGCTCTGAGAAATTCTTTGTTAAAACATGAAATATATCAATTTTGCTTTTTCTGTTGATGTCGTATAGGTGCAAATTGATCTTTTTTAAATTTTTTCTGATTAGTGATAATAGGCAACAGTGGAGTAGCAACCATTTTACAAGTGGATCTAATTTTTATCTGTCTTTCAAGGGAAAATTATTCGAAGAAAATAGATTATTTCAAGACGATTGGGAAGCTGACTATTTTGTAGTAAAAAACAAGCACGGTTCAGTAATTGTTTGATTTGCCACGTAAGTGTTGCATTTAAAAATACCAATAAACAGGAATTACATTCAATGACAAGATCTCTTTCAAGAGGTGATAAATAGGCTTTTTTGAATATAATCTTCACAACAGTAAAAAGGTGTTTTGTCAGTGATAATGTCACAGCGGTAACAAAGGCACCCTAAAAAATTTATTTTATTATTGGTAATAATGTGAAACCATTTACTGATGCAGAAATCGTGAAGGAGTGTTCAAAATGCTTCTAATTCAATGTTAGTGTCAAAAATAAAAAATATATAAAAAGTAGTAATTAAAAAAAAAAAATGAGTTTTAATATGTAAAGGACAGTTTTGTAGAGATTTTCTCTCGCTAGATGGCTGCACCTGTCAACTGTTTTTCGAATTCGCTAAACGGATATGGGCAAGATAGAAATTAATTCTATTCAAATAAATGTTAAACTTAAATAATAATTGTTAAACTTATATTTTATGTAAATGCATTTAATTTCTGTTAATTTTTAAAATGGTTTTCATAATTTATATTTCTGTTTTTATATTTTTCTTTACTCATGTAGTTGTATCGATTGTATTATGTTAACTGCAGCATAACTGTGTAAAATACTAAAAACGTGGCATTTTCTGTACAACGTGTATCTATGTTTGCCGCCGTGGAATGAACACGCAGAATAAAATTCCAGTAGATTTTGATAAAGTTTAATGTTTGAATTAAATGAAAACTCAACACACTTGAGTATTATTTAGAGTGCTATGAAGCAAGCACCTAATAAATATATTGATCAATTTCCATATTTTAAGTTTTCTATGTTATCTTGGTCTTAAAGCATTCCCCCCCTGTTCCCTCCATTAATTTTCATGTTGCTGCGGTCCGCAGAAAAGGTTGAATAACCCTGCTGTAACAGAGTGACGTGTTTCAACATTCTTATTTTGGTCTTTTTTACTTTTATTTACGTATGACTAAGCTGTATCTCAAATACTACTATTAATTTACGAAGAAGCATCTGTAACGTAGACAAAACTCTAAAAATAGTGACAAAGAGCCGAAAACAGGTAAACAACGCTAAAGCATCGAATGAGCGTGTGTCGCCCGTGTTTACTACAAAACTAGCGAACCCCACGGGGTAAAAGAAGATCCCTCAGGCACATAGGCATAAATACCTAATTTAAAGAAGGTAAAACCCTTTAAAGGGTCGATCACTCAGACTGAAGACTGCCGTTTATTCGTGAATCGATACCTTAAACTTTGGGGGTTGCGGTTATTTCCTACCATTAAAGACTATTCAAAAGCTTGACCTGACAAAAGCACAAAGTTTACGACCCCTAGTTACTAGACTAGATTTTTTTTTTATTACCATCGCACTTTAAGAACAATTCTAGGACTATTGGAGAAGGCTGTGGCTACACAGGGCGTCTTTTCCGCTTAGGCACGTGCATAGGGAGAAAAGATTTGGGGGCGCAAAAAATTGGTAAGTAAAAAAAAAGAAAAAAATTAAAGCGAACGCGCGTACCACTGCCTGGCGAATCGGGAGAGAAACATTTCTGCCCTCAAGAGAGTAAAGACTGAAATGAGATCTATGGGAAAAATGAAAAGTTTAACAATTTGATGTTGCTATACATTCAATATAATATTGCAATGGAAATTGATTACAATGAAGTTATTAGTGATTTTCTAGAAAAAATCATTCGTTTTTCGAAGAAAATCTTCGTTGTACAAGTACAATGACTCAACAAAGTATAAGGATGTCAAAAAGTAAAAGATAATGTGATAAGCGATGAAAAAGATAATTAACAAATTCAAAGCAGTTCATACAATAATATATACTCTATACCAGCAATACTCAACCAGCGGCCCACCAAGCCTTTTTAAGTGGCCCCACTTCTCTGAGAAATTTACTTATTTAAAAACATTGTATTAAATATTTGGTGAGAAATTCTTTGGTCAGAAATCAGATATATCAATTTTGCTTTGTGTTCTCGGTGTCGTATGGGTACGAAATGATATTCTTTTTCTATTTGGAACGGTTACGATTAGTGATAGCAGACAACATAGGGATAGTGACAATTTTATGGGTGGAATTAATTTTTAACTATCTTTCGTATCTCGCAAGCGAAAAATATTCGAAAAAAATATATCGTTTTAAGACGATCGGGAGGTTGATTATTTTGTATTGAAAAACAAACATGGGGGGTCAGTAAATGTTTGATTTGTCACGAAAGTGCTGTATTTAAAAAAATACCAATAAACAGGAACCATTCAATGACACTTTTCCTCGAAGATCTCTTTCAAGAGGTGATAAGTAGGCTTTCTTGAATATTCTTTGCAACAACAACAGTGTTTTGTCAGTGGTAATATCACAGCGGTATCAAAGACATTCTATGAAGTTTGTTATATTATTAGTAATCATACGAAACCGTTTACTGATGCAGAAATTGTGAAGGAGTGTTTCTTAAATGCCTCTAATTCAGTGTTAGTAACTAAAATAAAAAAAGATTTTAAAAAATCAAAACAGGAGTTATAATATGATCAATTTTCTATACATTTTAAATTTCCAATGTTATCTTGGTCTTAAAGCATTTCTCCCAACCCCCTTTCTCCATTTATCCTTATGTTGCTGCCGGCGTGAAAGAGCTGACAATGTATGCGCCTCAGCAGAAAAAAAGGTTGAGTACCCCTGCTCTATACTGTAATTGCAAACGATTTCATTAATTTACTAATTTACAAAAGGGTGGGTTGTCCGTGATGTCGTAAAGTAAGAAATGAACAAGAGTGGCCAAAATCATACTACTTTTCTTTCCTTACGACTTTCAGTTCATAACACGGCAGATCCATAGGTGGTGGATAATGGAAAGGCTATTCTAACAGCAAAAACAAATTTGGATGAAAATACACATATTGGAATAATTTTAGATAAACAAAGGTGTTTCAACAAGCGAAAATTTCCATTCATGAATGCACAGAAAAAAAAATAGATTGAAAAATACCGACAATGAGAAGCGTAAATTTTGGCAAAGCAACATTGTCTAGAATACAATGAATTGTGTTACGTCAATGGACTGTACAAGCAGATGTTTTGACTCCAATTTCCCTACATGCGCAGGAACAGAATACAATCAAGCGCAAGTAACTGAATTTAACATAGATATCGCAATTTAAACGTATTCCGTCGTTTGATTATTATTTAATCAACTTATAAAGAGTGTTTTTTTTTCCAGGTATAGAAGTTTAAGTTGGCATTACTTTCCAAGATGGCGACCGATTTAACAGCTGTCAAGTGATTTATTCTCAGTTTGGTTTGGCAATTCATCAAAACAATCATCAAGCAAGGGTAGATTCGTCGAATGGGCCCAAAACGAGATTGCCATTGTTCCCGATTTTCATAAGCGAATTTTGTTTAGCAATGAAGCGCACTTCTGGTTGAATGGCTACGTCAACAAACAAAACTGCCGCATTTGGAGTGAAGCTAATCCACAAGTGTATGTCGAAACACCGTTACATCCAGAAAAACTGACTGGTGCGCTTTATGGGCTGGTGGAATCATTGGTCCGTACTTCTTCAAAAACGATGAAGGCCACAACGTTACAGTCAATGGTGATCGGTGTAGAGCCATGATTACTAACTTTTTCATTCCTGAATTGAACAATCATGATGTCCAGGAGATGTGGTACCATCAAGACGGCACAACATGTCACACAGCTCGTGCCACAATCGATTTATTGAAAGACCGCCTAATTTCACGTTTTGGACCTGTGAATTGGCTTCCAAGATCTTGTGATTTAACACCGCTAGACTATTTTCTGTGGGGCTATGTAAAGTTATTGGTCTATGCGGATAAGCCACAAACGCTTGACCATTTGGAAGACAACATTCGCCGTGTTATTGCCGATATACGGCTACAAATGTTGGAAAAAGTCATCGAAAATTGGACGTCCAGATTGGACTACATCCGAGCCAGCCGTGGCAGTCCTATGCCAGAAATCATATTTAAAATGTAATGCCACAAGATTATCTTTCGAATGAAAAAAAATCATGTCAATCGAATAATACATCGTTGTTTTATTGCAATTTAAAGTTCTATACCTCTAAAAAAACACCCTTTACAATCGCTTTTTGCTTTTAATTTGATTAACGTCGCGCTCTGAGGCAACACGATTGCTATTAGCATCGAATCTCGTAGTTTTGAGCCACGGTCAAGTAACAAGGATGATACCTGACCTGGCACCTCCACCCCCTCTCCACACTACTATGAGGATTGAGTCACGACAGATTTAACATGCATAAACCCCTCTACATAACGGGGCTCCAGCGGCATGAGTGTGAATATTATCGTCGCACTATTCAGCTACTAGAGGGCTTTTGGTGACGGACCTCGTAATTTTCAACCACGACCAAGTGGCAAAGACGACATCTGAGCTGGCCCACCCTCTCTTAGCTTTCACACCACACCAACGAGAGGACGTTTGAGCCTCGACAGGTTTAACGTGCATCACTCCCCCCCCTATACGGCAGGTCTTCAGTGGTACAAGGCTCAAACTGATGACCCTCCGCACTCGGCTACCGCGGCTTCGAGTCTTCAGTGGCATCAGAACTCGAAACCACGACGCGTGACGCACGCACCATGAGTTCATGACCATAACCATTCAATTTCCGCGACCGTTCTTCCGGTGGATAATGGCTAAAGGACCTGGCCTTCTCAGTTGATATCACAAGTCACCTCCATCAACTTAATCTTAAGCTTCAAGGCAAAAATTATCTTGTTACAACACTATATTTGATAACATAAATGCTTTTAAACAAAAATTATTTCTTTGGCGAAAACAGAAAAAGAAAACCTGTCTCACTTTGAAAAAGCTGCCAATATCTATTCATTCAATCCCCTGAATTAAAATTTACAGAATACGCTCATCAAATTAAATTGTTAGAAATAGAATTCGATCGAAGATTTTCTGATTACAAAAGCTGCGAATTACAATTTCGTCTTTTTACTTCATCTCTATCTATCGACATTGAACTTGATGAAAATTTACAAATGGAATTGATTGAGATTCCAATGTGATTCTTTACTGAAGCAAAAATGTTTGGGAGTTAGAATTCCTGATTTTTACAGATATTTATCAATAGATCGATTTCCTAAGATATCCTTTGTTACGCGTATAATGGCTATGTTCGGAAGTACTTATTTATGCGAACAATTATTTTCTTTAATGGAAAAACAAAAGTACAGAAAGGTCAAGATTAACCGATAAAAATTTATCATCGATATTAAAGATCGCATCAGCTCAGCATATTCAACCAAACTTATAGTGCTTGTTAACATATCATTCTATACAATAAATGTAAATAAAATAAAAAATTTTAAAAGTTTAATTTTATGATTTAAATATTATTTAAAATTTTTATGAAGATAATGTGCAATATCTAAAAGTTTTAAATGTTTATTTTTAAAAAAAAGCATTCATTGTATTGAAAATAATTAAATTTTGTAACATGCAAGATATACGAGTGCGATAGGTAAAGTAGATTTTCAGAAAATGTTTAGGAATCCCCCCACATAGAAAACTCATTTTAAGAAAATCAAAAATAAGGATATTTTTCATCATGATTTTTAAAAAATATTTTAAAAATAAGTATTTAAAGACAATAGATTAGTTTGGTTTATTTTTTACCTTTGTTTTTCTTTTAGTTTTAAACTATTGCCGTTTAGATTTCTTTGTTAGCTTCGCAAACACATGTGTCATCAACGATTCACAGTATCTTCCATATAAAAACACTAATATTTTATACATTAATTTTTTACTACTTTTATACTTCACATTGAGCACTATCCTTACATGATATTATAGCATTATTTAGATTAATTTATTAGATAAATATGTAGCTGAAATGTCTTGTTAAAATTATAAAAATAAATCTTGTTTTTAAATTGTCTTTCATAACTGTTTAAAATTAATTTGAAAAACAAAAAGAGAATACAGTGTTCAAAATTTTGTCCTTTAAAAAGTTGTAGTGTATTTCGCTTATATTAAAATTAAATTTTCGAGCTTTCTTTGTGTAGAATTATGAAAAAAAATAATACAGCAATAGAATTGGCGAGGTATCCTTTATATTTTAAGTCCAAAATAAAAAAAAAAGTGCAAAATTTGAAGCATTTTAAAGTTTTAGTAACCTTAAATAATAATTTCTTATTATAACTTTTATTTCCGTTTTTTATATTAAAAAACCCCTTGACATTGAGTCTAATAAATGCATAATATAATCATTCTACAAATCGTATTTTATTAATTTTTTTGAACATTGAGAGCAAGCGGCCCCCGACTTAATATAAAATAGGTCATGTGGCTCACAATATCATACGAGTTTGACATATGCCTGTGTTACAGGGTTTTTTTATTTGATTCACAAGCATAACACGTTCGTGCTATACTTAAAATGATCCGCTTTCCTATATTTAACTCTCGAAAGATTTGTATTTTTCCTTACTATCTTTATCTAACACAGGGGGGGTCTTCAACCCGAGGCCAGCTGAAAGCATTTTAGTGGCCCTTCATTTAAATCTGAGGCAATTTCAGAAAAAATTGCCCCGTCTGCTGTTTGTCGTAAGAAAAAACGCCCTTTTTCAGTTGATATTTAAAGCATTTTATTGATATTCTTGTTATCCATTTGAGATAAAAAATTTCTTAGAAAGACGAATTTTTCAAAAATAAAAAAATATGTGACTACGCACATAAGACATCAGAAGTTCTCAGAAGAAAAGGTGAACTTTTACCTTTAACACGCAAAATGTTTTAATTCGACTTTCATTTTAACGTTTTCGAAACCGATATATATATAGAGAGAGAGAGAGAAATCTGTAACATCACCTCTTCCTTAGAATCACAATTGTAAGACCTCCCTTTTTTTTTTATTTAAATTTCCTGACTTTTTTTTTTTTTTTTTTTGACAGTCGTGTGGCTCGCGGATCATTGTAAATTTATTGATGCGGCTCGTGAACAGGGACATCTTAACTCTTTGAGGCCCTGGGCCCAGAGTAGTCTTAAGATTTTTTGAAGCAAAAGTAGGCCCTACCAAAAGATATTTAAAAGTAGACAGTATATAGCATGAATTGTTAAATACTCATTCAAACGATAATTTGAAATAAATGTTCACGACTCACAATCTCAAAAACGTAGGACACAAACCAGTTCGGCCGCATAACGACTAAAAGAGTTGAATGGTTGTTTATGATACAAGACCTAGACATGGACAACGGTCATCACATAATATAGACTTGCCCCTTTTACCAATTGGCCTTCCATTTGAAATTCTGTTTTTTGGAGATATATACGGAAATAATATTTAACCATTAAAATTACCCGGATCATGATCTTATTAAGACAGAGTCGAGAACAAAACGAGCCCCCGAAAGGCAACGCCCTGGGGCCCGGGCTCAGTTGGCCCATTGCTTAAGACTTCCCTGCTCGTGGTTCATTGTGAATTTATTGACATGACCCTCAAGCGAAAAAGGTTGAAGACCCCTATAATCTAACAGATACACATAGTTTATAACGTAGTACAGCCAAACATAGAGCTAATACGACAGAAAACTACACACAACTACTCTCATTCCTCATTTAACTATAATCTCAAAACAGGATGAAACGTACTGAAACGTGTTTCACTGATAATAAAACCTGATCTTATTTTTTTGCAGGAAAAGTCTTTTAGCGGTCAGTCAAAATGCGGTGCGAGTGAAATCATAGATACGAGCCTTGCGAAAAATTCTTTTAGATTGCTTGAAATGTCCACAACTTCTCACAAATGATGTCTTCCCAGCTTTATCTTTCAGGCATTCCCTTGGTCCACTGTTGACCGAGGTTATCGAACTTTTCCGCCAGAGAGTTTCGGACTATTAGAAAATTTAACTTTCTCCTTGTAGAAAACTTCGAAATTCTTTTCCTCCAGGAGTCTTCCACAATTCTTTTATTACCCTCGGAAGAATGGCGCTTATTGTATTCATCTTATCTGACAGCACCCCTTGAATTCTTCAAATCTAGTGGAAAACACCACGCACTACATACCGAAGATTCTATTCAATCGCAGCTATGTCCTTTAGTTACAAAATGCACTCTATGCGTTATACCTGAACCTCGACTGACTATTTTGCAATGTCTGGCACCCATTTGGCGGACAATCTTATCAGGATTTATTTTGGAGGTAGGGTTTAGTTTTCTATTATTTATCCAAGGCGATAGCAATATAAACCTGAGGGAGAAAGAAATTTTTTTTTGGGGGGTAATATTTAATTTTTTTAAATAAATTAAATGACATACTTTATCATGTTACATCACTTTTTCCCTTCCAAGTGAGAGTGAGTTATATTCAAATCGCAAACTATAAAGCAGTGTTTCTTAAACTAGGGGTCATGTGACTTGCAGCTGGAGTCGCCAAAAATTTTAGGATTTTTTTTATATATCTTTTTGAATGAAATAACTTGCTCACCAATATCGGATAGTTTAACACACTGTACTGAAATATAATCAAGATAAAATACTTGCAACGAAGAACTTTTTCACATGATTAATAATAAAACCATTTACTTCATTTGTTTTGCACATATTGTCCAATCCTTAAATGAGTGAGTGAATATTAACGTCGCACTGTTCAGCTACACAAGGGCTTTTGGCGACGGACCACGCAATTTTGAACCATGGTCAAGTGACGTGGACGACACCTGAGCTGGCACCACACCAACGGGAGGACGTTTCAGCTATCGACAGATTTAACGTGCCTCGCTGCCCTACACGGCGGGTCTTTAGTGGTACTGTGCTCGAACTCGTGACAAGGCAAGCCACGATCCGATACCTATACCACTTGGCTACCGCGACCACCTCGTAATTTTGAGCCACGGTCAAGTGCTAAGGACTATACTCGAGTTGGCACTCCCCTCTCCAAACTTCCACACCAACTTTGAGCCTCGCCAGATTTAACATGCGTCAGTCCTATTTCACGGCGGGTCTTCAGTGGCACTGGGCTTCAAATTCATGCTACACCGGCCACGAGTTCGAAACCATAACCACTAGCCTACCATGGCCACTTTCATAGGTAGAAATTTGCAATTAGAATAAATGATTTAAATAGCAAATTTTGAATGCATTAATAGCATGACAAACAGTAAAGATTTAAATAGCATTTATAAGTAAATAAGCAATAATATAGCAATTTGATGAAAGGGCAGAAAGTTCCATGATCCGATACCTTGACCACTGGGTTACCACAACCCTCCAATGCTTAAGGCACAAAATTTTTGTACAAAAAAAATGGTTTCGCCACCTTGAAAAGTTTAACAGCCCCTTCTATAAAACAACACGGGGTTTTTTAACGACGTACCTCGTAATTTTGAACCACGGTCAAATGACGATGACAACACTCTACACCACCTTAAATTTACCTTAAAGCTCCGTTAAAAATAGATTCCCGTGGAAAACAAACGAGAGGAGTAAGGATTCTAATTTTTAATAAATATTTCACAAATAAGATTAAAACTTCTGATTTGAAAGAATTTTGTCCGAGTTTAATGCAAGTTTTTCTTTTCTTCACACACACACACAGATTATATTTTTAAACCCTTTTTAGACACTTAACACTAAAACAACACTTCTTTCAGTAAGGTTCCTTATGTATAGATAAAAGTTCTGACCCAATACTTTCAATGTACTTGAAACGAAATGGTCAAAAATTCAATGACGAATGGGTATAAAAATAACTCATGACCCCAAATGAATCCGAGAATCCCAGATGTGTATTACACGTTGAGTCAATTCAGGAATCTTCCATACGGAAATTTTGATTAAGAAATCGGAAGTACTTCCATATCAACATCCTGTTAGAATGGGTAAAAAGAAAAAAAAACTATTATAGCAGTTTCCAACACGTTTCAATTTACCTAGAATTCAAAAAGGAAAACAAGTTATTTGCATCACACAAGAACAAACTAAAAACTATAGGTATACACCTCGTAATTTTGAGCACCAAAAGTTGCATTCAAACGAACCATTTACAACCGTACCCTACTGCGACCTAATACGTTCTTTATTATAATAATATTGTAATAATTAATCAATTGCTATTACAATGGGCTAAACTCCCGTGATGTCATAGTCACATGATAAATGCAAAAGCGTTTCCAGAAATCAGTTCAAGAGCTTCATTGTGGCCGACAGTTTCTTTTAATGGAAACTTTTAAAAGCACATTTGTCAACAATAACGAAGGTAAGTAAACAAAATGCTCTTGATGTAAAAGTACAGAATCAGGATTTTTTCCTTTAATTTTTAAAAACATTTCGAAGAATCTTAATGCTTGAACATCGTAACCCAGTGTCAGTTTTGAATTCGATGAAGAATACGTGTGACTGTATTTAAAATGTGTGTAGCTCCAATTACTTATAAAGCAGAGATTAATACAATTAATTTGGTCTTGTGTTATCCATAAGACTGATTAAACCAGAGGTGAGAAACCTTTTTACCATTACAGGTCGCATATAAATTTAGTAATAAAGGAGGCCGCATAGGTTGGTATGCCAGTAAATGCGACTTTTATGAAATTCTAGTTTTGGAATAGATTTAACAATTTTGCGCATTATATAGAAATATAAAAAAAAAAAATTAAATCCTTATTATTTTACATAAAAAGTTACAGTATAAAATACTTTTGTATTCGCATACGTGTAAAAACTTGTTATAAAATTAATCACTGATTATTATCTTTTTTTTATAAAATTATGAAATTCAAAGATAACGTTTAACTTTCTATATTTCACTGTTGGCATTTTTAACACGCTTTTATAAGTTTCACTTGTATGTAATGGAATCTTAGAACTAGATTTTTACCCACTTTAAAAGGTCAGATTAATTCGAAATTTTGAACACTTGTCAAGGACCGATGACAATACAATTTCATAATTTTGTTTCATTGTCCTGATTAGGATCGTCAAAAATAACGATTTTAAGGATTTCGAAATTTGGTGACTAATTCATTATATCTTTTCCAGATTTGGCGAATTATTGCATAAACCATTTTCAGATTTGGCGACTAATTCCATATGTCATTTCCAGATTTGGCGACTAAATGATTAAGGTGCAACCCTAAAACCGCAAATAAGTTTGTATAATAAAGTGATAAATTTATGTTTTAACTGCTAAATATTTTTTATTCATTTTGATAAAGCAATTGTTTAGAAGTGATGATACGAATTAACATTATTGCAATACGTTTAAAAGGTGATAATACGATTCACACGTTTAATATTTCTTAACACATTTGTTAGTTTGATGTGTATCTATAGAGATGGAATCTTTGAAATATAACGATATGGGATAAATACCCTTCAGACTCATTAATTAATATCCATTGAAATGCAAGACTAATTCCAGCAGTCACGCAATTCCGGCTCCGAATATCAAACTCAAGGATAAATTCAACAAAAAATAATTGATAGCTTTAAAAACTTAAAAAAACAGGCTTCTATTATAGATCGAACTAAAAAATGGAAAATAAACTAAAAAACACGTTTTTATAATGTGAATTTGAACTAAAAAGTAAAAAAATAATTCTTAATATAAGAATATAAAATGATTAACGAGAAAAATAATGTCATTGTGGTAAAAGCGTGAGGTGCTTTGTACTACATTTTTACACTAACTCAGCATTTCAGAATAGAGCTAGTAAGAAAGTACAATAATTAGTATAGAGGACCCCACGCTTTTATCCCAATGAGACATTAATTTTTTTGTTAATCATTTTATTCTTATATTAAGAATTATTTTTTTACTTTTTAGTTCGATTCACACACTATATAAAAGCGTGTTTTTTAGTTTTTTTTAATTATCATAAACTTCCATGAAGCCTTAATTGGTTCTTTAAATGAACAAGTGTGATGTGTTGCCATGTTGCACTAGGTGGCGTTCTAAAATTTGAAATGTGCAATTGGCTATTTCCACGACATGCATTCATACGACATAAAACATGTATACATTCATACTGCACTTTAATTTCATTGATTTTCAAGCTGTTGCATTAAAATTTAATTGTATAGAATAAAAGTGCTAGCTTTTAAGAAGGCCGCAGAAGAAACTCACGGAGGCCGCGGGTTTCCCACATCTGGACTACACTGAAGCCAAAGAGAAATCACAGACTAGTAATCATTTTAGTTGAATATTTTCTTCATTTTATTATATATATATATATATATATATATATATATATATATATATATATATATATATATATTTATATTAATATATATATATGTAGGATTTTCCCTTTGAAACATTTGTTAAAAGGTTGAGTCATATCCTTTTCAGAGGACCATAAATCTCAATTTTATTTATTACTGCATTCCGAAGCTGCGCCATCTAGTGAGCTTTCGTAGCTCCGGCTTGAATAATTTTTCGGCAGAGGCCAACTAACCACTGCTAGTTCAACACGTCGCGTCTTTACCGCATTTCCGCGCCCAACGCGGCACCGCCAGTCCTAACATCCAAGAATGAGAAAGGTTTATTTCCCCGTCTTCTAAAGGTATTACTCAACTTTTAATTAACCTAATTCCTGCATTTCTTTCTCTTTGTAAATATCCCCTTTTGTAAATATTTTCCTTTAACTTTAAATAAATTCTCTTTTTTACTTAAACGAAGTATTTGTGTTTAAATGACTTAGATTCATTTAATTCATCACTCACCCTTAAACACTTACCCCTAGACAAGCCACCTCGCCAATCTAAAATCCCGCCTTCTGAAGAGTCTGATTTTTATTCGAAGATTTATTCGGACTCCCACAGAAATAATTGGGGGATCGCCTGGGATTTGATTTCGAAAATCTCTAAATAATAAGTTGATAACCTTCTAACTCTCTTCTTCTTTAAAAAAAACCATTTTTGGCTGCAAGCCTAAAATAACAAACGGACTGAATCGAAAATGCGGATTGCCTCTCATAACACTAACATTTAGGTGCATAGAACGAAACGACTCCCGAAGTCATCAACCACGTTATTTTCTGCCGTGTACAACTACAAGAGTTTCACAAGTCCAGTGAACACATCCAGGAGCCTTTGAAGTTTGTTTTCAAGTAATTAATCACACGTCGTCAACTGTATCAGGTACTTTTTATATTGTTCTTCAAAAGGAAAAAAAAATCTAAAAGAATACGTGAGTCACCGTTAATTTGATTATGAAAAAAATTGTTGTAGTCGATTTCATGAAGTAATTTATATTTTTAAATATCATGTGTGTTTTTCTGAAATACTATTTTTCTATGTGCATAGAAATCATATCAATTAAAATTTTCTACAAGTATATCTTTTAAAATATTAAGAAAGTCGTACGTAATATTCAAGTTTTATATTTGTATCTCATTTAATAACGGATTAAATTGCATTTCATGTGTGTACGAAAAGTGCGTCATTGACCTTGAACTAAGAGATTAATGTTTCTCCCATTCCTAAACATTTCTATTTGGTTGCAATCGTAATTTCAATGACTCATATAGTGTAACATTTCTTTTTCCCGCAGCTGTTTAGTAATTAATTATTTTTTACGAGTATTCGAGAAATATATTTTGAAAGAAATATGCTATGTTTTTTAGAATTGATGAAGGATCATGTATAATCTTATTTTTAAATGATGCATAATATCATTCAATATATAAGTATTTTGAGTTCATTTTTGACAGAATTATTATGCTTTCTGTGAAAACATGTGTTTATCCTTAGAATGTTCTGAAGAGATCCTAAAAAGATTTTATTTTTATTAGTGTAATAAAAAATATATATGAGATTTTTCTTAATTGAATAACTTCTAATTGTTTGCTTTTTTCAGCAAAGAACTTTTAAATGATTAAATCTTCATATCACAATAAATTTAATCACTGTTTCTAAACAAGATTTATATTAATTTATTTTTTCTTTCAAATTCTTTTGCATTTATTATAACGAAATAAGAACTGATATATCAAATGGTTTTTTTTTAAAAAAAAAGGTTTTGTTTTTAGTTGAAATTAATGATTTGACTACTTTAAATTAAGCATTACGTATTTTAGCTCGCACTGTTGTCTTTACACGTTACTGGTTTAAAATATTTCTAAATGAATAGAATTTGAATATTTCAATGTATATTTAGTGTATTTTGATGCAGCATCATTTTAACTTGAGAATTTTTGTAAATGCAAACGAGAATTGCCAATAGCAACATCATTGTTTTTGTTTGAACGCGTAACAATTTTGTTTATTCCTTTGGTTACTATCTAAACTTAAATTTAAATTTTAAAATGGCGTATCTTGGCAAAGGTCGACGCGAAGATTTATTTGTCTTAGCCACGGAATTAAATTTAAAATTCGATAAATCGATGACCATCGCCACACTCAAAGATCTAATTATTGGTAGTGAAAATTATGACGAAGAACTGACCAAAAACATACATTCAACGATTGTTGAGGATCGCAAAGCCAGAGAAGAAAATTTACGCATTGAAGAGCGAAAAGAAAAATTACGCATTGAAAAGCAAAAAGAAAAATTACGCATTGAAGAACGAGAAGAAAAATTACGCTTCGAACAATTGAGGTTAGATGAGCAAAAACGCCAATATGAATTTGAGTTGGAAAAGTTAAGAATCCAAACACAATCCAAGTTAGGCGCTGATACATCCAAAGAAAGTGATACTAAATTTCTCGTCAAAGAAATTTCAAAGTTTATACATCGTTTTTATTTGAAAGAAGACATCAATCTTTATCTAAAATTATTTGAACGTCAAGCGCAGAGATTAAATATTGATCAAGAAAACTGGGTTTCTCATCTGTTAGGCTTGTTACCGACGGAAGTATCTCACATCATAGCGAGAGAGCGTGACGATAAAGCCAACTCTTACGAACACGTTGAAGATTTACTGCTGAAACGCTTTAAACTAACTCCCGAAAAGTTTCGACAACTATTTGTCACTCACCAAAAAGCACCTGAAAGAACATGGATTGATTTTTACCATGAGTTAAACACTTACTTCAACGGATGGGTAGATGGATTGAAGATAGATACTTTCAAAAAGTTATCAGATCTAATCATAACAGATCAACTCAAACGAAAAACTCCTTTTGAATTTAAAGAATATTATCTTGATGAATGGGCAAATATGAACTCCCCTGTTCAATTAGCAGAAAAACTAGAAGAATTCGAAGACTTTAAAAGGACTCTGAAACAAAAAATCTAGCAGTCCATTTGTGAAGAAACAAGAATTCAGATTCACAGAAAAGAATCGCAGGTATGAAGCACCAGGAAAATTCGAGTATAACAGGAAAGATAAGAAGTTTCCAGCGTCAACGAATTACAACAAACATTACGAAGCCCCTGTCACCAAGTACGAATCTGTTAAAAGATATCAAGACAGCGCGCAGAAAGAGTATTGGAACAAAAATTACGAGAAACACTCAAATCAAAATGCTTCCAAGCATATGCTCAGACGAACTATTCAAAATCGCAGAAATTCAAAGAACCTCCAAAGACAAAAGAAACTTGCACACTCATCGTTAAGGAAGGTTTACGTACTAAAGAAATATTTTTTGGAAAGGTGAAAATCACGGCGCTCATAGACAGTGGTAGTACCGTAAGTTTGCTTCGAGAAAACACAAGCAGAAGAATAATGGATCCAACAAAATTATCGAAGAACAAGATGCTTCTCACAGGTATTGGTGAAGCACAAGTGACAACTATCGGTTCCTTTGAACATAAGTTCAAAATAGATGATGAAAATTACTCGTTAACTTGGCATGTTGTACCGACTGATAAATTAAAATTCGAAGCAGTTATTGGATCAGATCTTTTGGAACAAGCATCGATAAGTTTTACTAAAGAAGGAGTTAAATTCAACAAATATGAGAATCATGCACAGCTTATGCAAATATCTGCTGAAAATCTTCAAGAAGAACTAGACCTACGTCATGTTAAAATCGTCAAATCAAGAAGGAACTTGAAAAGTTAATTCAAGACTACAAGCCAGAAAAAACAGCATCTACTGACGTCACAATGAGAATTATTTTAAAAGACGAAGAACCAGTCTGTCAACACCCTCGTCGACTAGCTTTCACAGAAAGACAAGAAGTAAACAAACGGATAGAAGAATGGCTCAACGAAGGCATTATACGTCCGAGTTCTGCGGAATATGCAAGTCAATCGTAATGGTAAAAAGAAAGATGGATCTTCGAGAATGTGCATTGACTACAGAAAATTGAATGAGAAGCTTGTGAAAGATAAATTTCCGTTAATTATCATCGAAGATGTTTTAGACACTTTGCAAGAAGCAAAGGTATATTCTACATTAGATTTACGCAATGGTTTCTTTCACGTCGATGTTGACGAAGATTGCAGGAAGTATACATCCTTTATCGTCATAGATGGACAATTTGAATTCAACAAAGTTCCTTTCGGACTAAGCACAAGTCCAGGAGTTTTTCAACGCTACGTATCAAGTATATTTAGAGATCTTACTCGGAAAGGAATTGTAATCAGTTATTTAGATGATCTCGTCATTCCAGCGAAAAACGAACAGGAAGGTCTCGAAAAACTTAATTATTTTTGAAGTCGCAAAGAAATACGGATTAGAAATTAAGTTCAAGAAGTGCCAATTCTTAAAAGAAAATTGAATTTCTAGGTCACATTGTAGAAAGCGGAACTATTAAACCATCTCCCACGAAGACACTAGCTGTCAAAAATTTCCAGAACCAACAACAATAAAACAAGTACAAAGTTTTCTTGGTTTAACTGGATATTTCCGCAAGTACATCAAGGATTATTCAAAGATAGCTAAACCACTTAGCGATTTAAAACAAGAAAAGAAAACCTCTTTGTTTTTTTTTTCGGGATTCAACAAAAAGAAGCATTTGAAAAATTGAAGAAAATCCTGTCCGAAGGCCTAATCTTGCACCTTTACAAGTATGAAAGAAAAACAGAACTGCATACAGACGCCTGTAAACAAGGGTACGGCGCAATTTTGTTACAAGAAGCAGAAGATGGAAAGTTACATCCCGTTTACTACATGTCGAAAAAGACAAATACAGCAGAAGAAAAGTATGACAGCTACGAATTAGAGGTACTAGCAATTATCAACGCATTAAAGAAGTTTCGTGTTTATCTTTTAGGACAACACTTTAAAATAGTACCTGACTGTTCAGCCTTTCAAAAGACTATGCAAAAAAAGGAGCTAATTACTCGCATAGCCAGATGGGCGCTTCAATTAGAAGAATTCGATTATGCAATAGAGCACAGAGCTGGAAGTCGTATGAAGCACGTCGATGCTCTTAGCCGATATCGCGTAATGATGGCATGCAATGATACATTAACTTCAAAGCTTAAAAAAGCACAAGAGGAAGATGACAACATCCAGACATTGAAATCACTTCTAGAGAAACAAGAATCAGAAGAATTTTTTGAGCGAAATGGTATACTCTATAAGTACTTAAATGGTCGAGAATTAATTGTAACCCCTAAAGCAATGCAAGCTGAACTAATTAAATTGATTCACGAAAATGGTCATTTCTCAGTAGGAAAAACAGAAGAAATTGTGAAACAGGAATTTTTTATCCCAAATTTATCCAACGTCGTTAAAAAGTAATAGTTAATTGTGTTCCATGTATCTTAGCTAATAAGAAAACTGGCAAAAAGGAAGGGTTTTGAATCCTATTTCTAAGGAAAGCATTCCTTTAAGTACGTACCATGTTGACTTCATTGGTCCTTTACCCTTCACAAACAAAAGTCATCAACACATTTTTTACCGTAGTAGACGCATTTACCAAATTTACTTGGATATCCCGTCAAAACTGTGTCTGCTGAAAGTGCCCTCGAAAAACTAAAACAACAGCAGAAGACCTTTGGTAATCCCATCAGAATTATCTCTGATAGAGGTTCAGCGTTCACTTCAAAATTATTCAACGACTACTGTGATGAAGAAAACATTCAACATCTACAAATAGCGACAGGTGTTCCTCGAGGAAACGGACAAGTTGAACGAATTCATCGAACTTTGATTCCAGTTCTCACCAAACTATCATTAGACGACTCAACGAAATGGTACAAATACGTCGACAGATTACAGAGAATACTAAATAGTACTATAAGTCGCAGTACAAAATGGACACCATTCGAACTATTAGTGGGAATCAAAATGCGTAACAAGGGAAGACATCTAATCAAAGACTTACTTCTAGAAGAAATATCGAAAGAATTACTAGAACAACGCGAATTTTTAAGAAACGATGCAAAAACATCGAAACCCTACAGTCTGAAAAAGAAAAGACGTATAACAGAAGAAGAAAGAAAGCTTCGTTATACAAAGAAGTTGATTTAGTAGCCATCCAAAGAACCCAATTTGGAGCTGGACTGAAACTAAGACCAAAGTTCTTAGGCCCTTACAAAGTAACAAAAGTTAATTCCAAGGATAGGTATGGAGTGGAAAAGGTTTGTCAGCACGATGGACCGAACTCAACCACCACCTCAGCTGATTTGATGAAACATTTTTACGCTTAATTGAATTTTTTTTTATTTGTTATTATTTTTAATTTTTCTCATATCCCTCTTGAGAAATTAATAGATGTTCTATGGTAACACACTCGTTTCCATAAATCATTTCATATTCACTTGTAACATTTATTATATTTTCGTATTATTCATTATCTTTCTATTGATGCGAAGGATTTTTTTTATGGTTTAGTTAATTGTAGATCACAACATAGAATATTTTGTTTTTATATGCTCTATTTTAGGTCCGGAATTGTGAATATTAGGTATACATCTTTTCAACTGTAATATTTTATTTTATTATCTTTTAGAATCGTATTATTTGTCTTTATTGCGTCCACATTCCAATAATCATCAAATTTATAGTTGTAACTAAAAATAGTTTGTATTTAAAGTACTGTAGCTCTCTCAACATTTTGTAAGAGCTGAGAGACCAGCTCTGTCAGGAGAGGGTGATTCTGTAGGATTTTCCCTTTGAAACATTTGTTAAAAGGTTAAGTCATTTTCTTTTCAGAGGACCATAAATCTCAATTTTATTTATTACTGCATTCCGAAGCAGCGCCATCTAGTGAGCTTTCGTACCTCCGGCTTGAATAATTTTTCGGCAGAGGCCTACTAACCACTGCTTGTTCAACACGTCGCGTCTTTACCGCATTTCCGCGCCCAGCGCGGCACCACCAGTCCTAACATCCGAGAATGAGAAAGGTTTATTTCCCCGTCTTCTAAAGGTATAACTCAACTTTTAATTAACCTAATTCCTGCATTTCTTTCTCTTTGTAAATATCCCCTTTTGTAAATATTTCCCTTTAACTTTAAATAAATTCTCTTTTACTTTGAAGTATTTGTGTTTAAATGACTTAGATTAAATTAATAATTCATCACTCACCCTTAAATACTTACCCCTAGACAAACCACCTCGCCAATCTAAAATCCCGCCTTCTGAAGAGTCTGATTTTTATTCGAAGATTTATTCGGACTCCCACATATATATCAATATATATATATATATATATATATATATATATATATATATATATATATATATATATCAATATATATATATCAATATATATCAATATATATATATCAATATATATATATATCAATATATACACTGCTGGACAATTGCTAAGGACGGATCACAAATTGCTATGTAGCATAACATTAAGCGAGACATGAGGCCTAGTAGGATAAAATATAGTTGTCACACTGTTCAGACATTAGAATAAAGAATATTTATTGTTCTGGAAAGTACAAAAGCTGTGAAACATCTGAAAGAAAAAAAATGTTCATTTGATCTGCATACGGAGAAATGGAACAATGCATCTAAAAGTCAGCAGGCACCTTAAAGAAAGGTATCAGTACGGGACATGTCCACCGTGGAGTGTGATGCAACATTCCACACGTCGTACCATACTTTGCACAACATTATCCAGCAGCTGTTGAGGCAATTTATCCCATTCCTCTGTGAGTGCACGGATGAGGGTGTTCTTGCTTGTCGGAGGATAGTTTCGACCAGCATTTTGCCTCCCAAAAGCATCCCACACATTTTCAATGGGCTTTAGATCTGGAGAACGCGCTGGCCATACGAGACGTTGAATACCCTCGCTGTCTAGACAATCCTGAACAGTGAGTGTTCGATGACATGTTGCGTTGTCGTCCATAAAAACAAATTTATGACCGACAGCACCACGGAAAAGACGAACATGAGGAAGTAGAACTTCATTAATGTATTGTTGGGCCGTCATAGTCCCATTCGCAACCACATGTAGGCGCGTGCGGCCATTGATCATGATGCCGGCCCACGCCATGGTACTGCATGTCGGATATCGGTCCTTTTCCTGGATATTTTCTGGACAATAAGCAGTACCACGCTCGCGCCAGATCAGTTGGCGTCTACAATCCGATGACAGACTGAACCTACTCTCATCTGAGAATAGTACGCATGCCCAGTCCTGTTCAGTCCAATTGTGATGCTCACGAAACCATTGCAAACGGGCCTTACGGTGCTGTCTGGTCAAGGGGACACACACAACAGGTCTGCGTGCGTATAGTCCTCCTCCCCTCAAACGTCTGGCAACAGTTTTTCGGGAGATCTGCTTTCCTGAGGCAGCAAGAAACTGATTTGCCACCTGCTGAGCTGTGGTTGCGCCTGTTCCTTTTTGCTGATAGGACGATATATCTGTCTTCTGCAGGCGTCGTACTTCTAACACGACCTCCCCCGTGCCGTCTACTACACATTCCAGTAGTTTTAAATGACTTCCACAGCCGTGAAACAACGCTGTGAGCGATGTCGAACTCCCTGGCAACATCTGTTATTTTTCGCCCTTCTTCGATCTTTCCAATAATTCGGCCACGCATAAAATCATCTATGTGATGTCGGGAAGACATGCCAAAAATTTTAAGTTCGTCTATTAAAACTTTCCTGTAAAACTTTGACTTGAAACAACAACTGTCCACACGCGTCAAAACCTTTAAAGCTCTTATGAACGCTATCACGTAATGAACAGACGTGGAAAAAAAATTTGCATACTCATACTTCTTACTAATATACCGCACTTATTCTAATTTTCCACATTTTGCTTCCTTTCATTTTGTGGTTGCTATGGATGATAGTGTTATCCGTCCTTAGCAATTGTCCAGCAGTGTATATATATATCAATATATATCAATATATATATAATATATATCATATATATCAATATATATATATATATCAATATATATATATATATCAATATATATACATATATATATCAATATATCAATATCAATATATATATATCAATATATATATATATATATATCAATATATATATATATATATATCAATATATATATATATATATATATCAATATATATATATATATATATCAATATATATATATATATATATATATATCAATATATATATCAATATATATATATATATATATTACACTTGTGGATTAGCTTCACTCCAAATGCGGCAGTTTTGTTTGTTGACGTAGCCATTCAACCAGAAGTGCGCTTCATCGCTAAACAAAATTCGCTTATGAAAATCGCGCGCGCGCGCGACCATTATTTTCGAAATAAAATTGCATAATTTGAAAGCGTTGTTCAGGCGTGAGTCTATTCATGATGAATTGCCAAACCAAACTGAGAATAAATCACTTGACAGCTGTTAAATCGGTCACCATCTTGGAAAGTAATGCCAACTTAAACTTTTATACCTGGAAAAAAAAACACTCTGTATTAAAGCTTGAAGGGTTCGAGGTGGGTGTATACGTTAAATTATGAAATTTGATATGTGCTTACACATCTTTCACTTGTAACTTTCTCCCCATCTCGGAGTGAGATCCCAATGGACATTCCTTTCACCCATACGATGTTCGGTGTCAGTTATCCAAAAGGGGACAGGGGTAATAAGTTTTTGGTAGATAGAGAGCCACAGAAGATGTTTTGTTTTAGTCTTGAGTGTAGTTATTATAAGTTAAAACAAACGCTTGTGATCCCCACCACCAGTAAACTCTTTCGAAGAAATTGGCCTGCTGGAATGGGCAATTCCTTTTCTTACATTGTACTCGTTTGAAACAATAACAGGTAATTACGTCCTTAATTTCGAATTATTATGTATTTTTTAAGACTTATATATATGTTGTTACCCTGCCTTTTTGTTTACAAGAATTATTCAAGTTTTATTGGTGTGTATTTATGTAAAGAATTTATCTTTTTTAGTTATAATTTTTTGCTTTGGAGAGGGGCGGCAAAACTGCTAGTGCCGGCACTGACTTTGAGCTCGTCTACACGGTGGATCTTTAGTGGCATCGGGACTCAAATTTCCATAATCGAGGAATTATAAGATACTTTATACAAACGAAAATAATACGCTTCTAATTAAAACATTTCATCGTTTTTAAACTATCGCTTTAATTAAAAAAATCGCTAAAATATTCAAAAAATTTTTTTTCAGCATTTTACTTTTTTTTTTTTTCATTTCATACGCTTTTGAATAAACTCTCAAGTATATGCAAAAATATTAAACAATGATTAGAACAGAAAGTAAATGATTCAAAAACAACTTAGAATAAAATCTTTCAAAAAAATTTTCTACAGATTGTTAGAATATTTTCAGAAAAAAATAAATAAAGGGTACATGAGAGAAAAACACAAACATATACACAATCAAAAATTAAAACAACTTATTCATTTTTTTAATGTTTATTATTACTTAAGGTATTCGACTATCTCAAAATTGCGAATTTCTTCAAAAATTGACAAAATTATTTTATGATTTAATTTTGTAGACCAATTTATATTCGGCTCATAAAAATACCAAGTTTTTTTTATTTTTAGTTTACTAATACGAAAGTTACAACTATTTTAGTTAGAGTGGATGTCATTTTCAGCTTGCAGATACAGATTTCTAAACGCATTTTATGCCAAATACATTTTTTCGGAGACGGGGATTATTGAAAAAGTTCTCAAGATAACTTAAATATTTTGTGCATGTTTTATATATTACTCACACACACACACAATTGCTTTTAGATCTCTTTTTTAAATAAAACCACTACATTATTACAAAAAATGTATAATAACTTATATAATTATAAGTATTTTTTCAAGTGAGGTCATATCATAACTGAGATAAAATGTTGTATTTTTTTAGCAAAAATGTAAAAATATTTTCTTTTTTAAATCAGTGGTTCCCAAACTTTTTTTTAACCCGTAGACCCCTCTTTATATAGACAAAACTTGCCCACGAACCCCCAAGTGAAAAAGCTAAATAAATGCATCATATAAAAATTACAAATTAAAAAAAAATATTTTGTTGAAGAATTATTTATTGAAATTATAACTTTTTTTAAAAATAAAATAAAAAAATTTAATGACTTGGATGAATTTAATGAGATGTTATGAGTGTAATTATGTCCGACTCAATGTTCATGAGTAGCAATCGCAAATTTCCACGAGCACTAATTTCTAGTCGGGGTTTATTTTCTTTTCTTTTTTTTTTGTGATGAGGTTTATAATGACACTGAATCCACGTTCTACCAAATAGGAAGACGGTAAATTAGTTACCAACTTCTGTGCAATAACCCATAATCTAGGATATAAAATTGGGATCTGTTTTTGTAACCTGAATGTGTGGTAACCTTGTTCAAACACTGGTTTAAGTCCCCCATTTGTTGATATTTCTATAAGATGTCATTGTATTAGTATGGACTCAACTGAGTTTGTAATTTGAATTTGTTCACGTGCAAAAGGGTTCAACACCCAGTCGGAGATATCGAAGTGAATTGTTGCAATTTATTTTAATTTCCATAAAAATAAAAATGGATAAAAAAATTTTAAACTTTATATTAAACTTTGCGCGTACACCTGACGTTGTTCAGGAACCCCCCAATTTTAATTTTCGACGGACCCCCTGAACAATATCGGAGACCCCTGGGGGTCCATAGGGACCACTTTGGGAATCACTGTTTTAGATCATTTCAAAATTTAAAAATTCGTTTATAAACATTTTATTCAGAACAGACCGCGTTTATGTGTTTTTTTCTCTCATAAATTCAATAGGGGTTTTTTTCCCGTTATCATTTAAAAATGAAATTTTTTTTTCTACGAGCATACAGCTTTTTTTCACATAATTTACGAAGCAAATCTGGTGAGTGAGTATTTATAAACGCCTTACTTTAAAGCAACATGAGGGCCAGCATCGGAACTCATAATTTTGAACCATGGCCAAGTGACGAGAACGACAAGTGAGCTGGTACCTCCTCTCTCTCCTAACTTCCACACCACAACAACAGGAGGAAGTTTCAGCTTGGACAGATTTAACGTGCATTAGGCCCTTTACATGGCGAGTCTTCAGTGGCACTGGTCTCGAACTCATTAAACGCCAGCCGCGAGGCTACCGTGGCCACTACGAAAGAAATAGGGAAAACCTCAAAAAAAAAAACCTCATACACTTTAATTTTTTTAAAAAACGTTTCCCCCAGTCAGATATCTTATTTTTCCATCTCCGATGTGCGAAGAAAGTTGACGCTTTTTACTCAAAACATAATTTTTCACAAAAGTTTTAACGAATTAAAGAAAACAATAAAAATGCTCCATTTTCTATTTTTCATCGTTAAAATTTCAATTGTTTACAAACACATTCAATTTTATGAATACATCTGTTACAAATTTTTCTTCAGATTACTGATAAATGAGACAAAATTAGAAAGTGTATTCATAGTTTTTTTAAAAAAATTCTTTACGACTACACACATTTAATCGTATCAACACGATAATCCGATTAAAACATACGGGTTGTAGTTGTAGTAGCTTATCTTTTAATAAATTATCATTATCACCCTCCAAGTTCAACAGCTGTTAAGAGTGCCTTCAAATGTCAAGGATGTAACTGACTCGTGTAGGAGATTCACCCTTTACAATGACGTATCTAGGTCAAGTTCGCAAGCGGGCTCTAGACACAATGCTTTGCAAAAAAAAAAGACCCTGGAAATATTTTATTTTAAGATGCCTATTTGAAGAACATAACAAAGAAGTATCACAACGTAAAAATATACTCAGCACGTCTAGGATAGATTTTAGTGACTAAGTAAGCGATACTTAACCTGCGGTCCGCCGAGCTTTTTTAAGTGGCCCGGCGATGGCCCATTGCTCTGAGGAATTCACTTATTTAAGAAAATTGTATAAAAAATTTGGCGGGAAATTCTCTTTGTCAAGAGATATAATGTATCAATTTTGCTTTTTGTTGTCGGTATCGTACGGGTACGAATTGATATTCTTTTTCTATTTGGAACAGTTACGGTTAGTAATAACAGACAACAGTGGAATGAACAGTGGGTGGCAGTAATTTTTAACACTATCTTTCATATCTTACAAGTGAAAAATATTCGAAGAAAATATATCGATTCAAGACGATTGGGAAGTTGACTATTTTGTAGTGAAAAACAAACACGGATCAGTAATTGTTTGATTTATCACGAAAGTGCTGTATTTAAAAAAACTACCAATAAACAGAAATCATTCAATGACACTTTTCCTCGAAGATTTCTTTCAAGAGGTGATAAATAGGCTTTTTCTTGAATAATCCTTGCAACAGCAACAAAGTGTTTTGTCAGTGGTAATATCACAGCGGCAACAAAGACATTCCCATGAAGTTTGTTATATTATTAGTTATATGAAACCGTTTACTGATACATAAATTGTGAAGAAGTGTTTCTTTAAAGCTTCTAATTCAGTATTTGCGACAAAAATAAAACATATAAAAAATAGTAATTAAACAAAGCAAAACAGGAATAAAAATATTTTGATCCATTTTCCACATTTAACTCCTCCCCCTCTTTATCCTCAAGAAGCGGCCCGCGTGAAATTGTTAATATATGTTTGCAGCCCGCGTGAAATAGCTGACATATATATGCGGCCCAGCAGAAAAAAAAAAAGGTTGAGTACCCCTGGACTATCTGAGTTTTAAGAGTAGCTCTCAGATTCAAGAAACTGAGTCGGAATATGGAATGTGCTGGTTCGGAAAGAAATAATTTTGCTTAAAGGTTTTCTTGGCTTTATTTTTGTGAAAGGTTAAATTTTTTAAATTCATTTAAGATTATTTTCGTCGTGGTTTTATCCTGGGATACATATGAAAGACGAGAAACATACACTACAAATACAGAAGAATATAGACTTTTTATTACAAACGATGATCCCAGCATAGAACAGGGCTGCGGTAGCCCGGTGGTCAAGGTATCGGATCATGGCAGGCATGTCTAAGTTCGATCCCAGTACCACTAAAGACCCACCGTGTAGGGAAGCAATGCATGTTAAATCTGTCGAGAGCCCAAACGTCCCCCCCCCTGTTGATGTGGTGTGGTAGTTAGGAGAGGGGGTGCCAGCTCAGGTGTCGTCCACGTCACTTGACCATAGTTCAAAATTACGTGGTCCGTCGCCAAAAGCACTCGTGTAGCTGAACAGCGCGACGTTAATATTCACTCCCTCACCCAGCATTGAACAAAAGGGGGGCGCTGCTTTTATTCGAGACGGGAATCCATTTCAGGCGAAAGTCCTGTTCTCGAAGATATATCCATTCGAACCCGATCCCACTCGGTTACAAGCCGAGGGTCATATCCCCTATGCTGGCTGGGCGGCATTATTTTCGTTCTAAGCAATGAATTATTGGCGCATCATTTTGTTATTCTGAGGGAACTGATTATCCAAGACATACTTCAAAGCAATACAATTGTCCACGAGCCTAGTATATATATTCTGAACCACAGTTCGGTGAAGAGAACAATACCTGAGCCGGCACCTCCTTTTATAAACTTCCACACTATGCTTACGTGAGGATTCTGAGACTCGACAAACGTAACATACATCAGCAGAGCAACATAACAAATCTTTAGTTGTCAACCATGACTCTCGGCTGCAAACAATGCCGGACACGGCTTTGCGACCATCACCACTCAAATACGGTAGTAACTACTATCATTTTTCTAAAAGCAAGGATTTTACAGTTGACGAGTTCTTAAAACGGCTTGAAATATTACAAATTAGCCCTCATAAAACCATCCTAAATATGATCCATTATATAAAGTTGTGAAGACCAGTGGCGCACACAAGGGGGAGTCCTGGGAGTCCGGACCATCCCACAGCCCTTGATTTTTTCCCGATTGATTATAATTCAAAGTATATAGCACGTAAAATGTAATTAATTACTTGCTATTAATGAATAATTTTATTAATTAATGCTAATTATTTATTCAAAAACTAGTTTTTTACTGTGTTTTGTTCCCGAAAATCGACAAAATCAAAAGGAGCATGATACAAGAATGATAAACTTCCGACCCCGCCCCCCTTGAAAAATTCCTGTGTGCGCCACTGGTGAAGAATATGATGTGTCCATGACTAAGAATCCTGATAAAATTATTTACAAAAATAAAATAGCTGCAGTAGTCGAGTAGTCATGGTCGTGAATTCATGGTCGGCATCGTTTTTGTTGAATTGTGAGTAACAGTCCTAGTGGCACTGAAGCCCTGCCGCGTAAATTTGAATTGATTGCTTTATTAACATGGAACTTCACTACACTACTGGCGGCGGAATTACTAATCTTGAGCCACAGTCAAGAGAGATGGGGTTTACACTCAAGTCGGTGCTTCCTTTTTCAATTTTCGATACATCCATGATTTTGAGCCTCCACAGCGTAAAAATGGAATTAAAAGAACATATCTTATTCTACAAATTCAACGGCTATTATATTGTTTTGCTATCTCTTTACAAAATGGATTTCAGTAGTAAATACTTGGATTTCCGGAGAAAGAGAGTGAAGGAAAACATTTGCTTTTTTTTTTCTTTTTTACATGCTAGCATACCAATTGGAAGACTTAAGCCTACCCACAGTAGCACACGCATCATCATTTGGGGAAAACTCAATAGGCTTGATGTGGCTTTTATATATGATTTAACCGACACTTCCAGCTCCAAAACCTTCTTTTCTTGAAAAATGATGCTGTAAAAAATTGCAGAAATTCATCAACATACTAAACCGGGACATATATATATATCGTGGCAAGAATTTCTTATACTATATACACTCAGGAACATTGAAAATAGGGACCCAAGAAGGAAGCTAAGTACAATCGCGAAACTTTGCAAATAAGTACAGCGTAATGTGATATGCAAATGATCCAAGTTTTGTGCCAATACGCATGCTCATACACGCCGAGGTGGCGCTACAATCAGGAAGAGGGAGCTATATAAGCCAGCGCAAATTCGAAGATTCATAAACGTGACGTTTACCCGCCGATTGTAGGAAAACTTTGGTAAGCGAAGCATGCCAGGTAAATGTGCTAGAAGACATTTCTCACAGTTAAGCGAGTTTGAGAGAGGCCTGATCATCGGGATGAAAACTGCAGGCTGGTCGACGCGCCGTGTTGCTGGCCAGGTGGATCGTTTGGAGTGTGCCGTTAGAAATTGTTGGGAGCAGTGGACACGAGAAGGTACCCACACGCGGAAAATCGGGTCTGGAGCGACCAGGAAGACCACGAGGAGAGAGGATCGAAGGATCGTGCGGCAAGCACTTGTGGTCCCCACAGTGACTCGTTCAACGATACGAGCAGACGTAGGCGTAGCAATTGTTCCACAAACAATTTCCAGACACCTTGCAGAAGCAAATCTTAAATTCAAGCGCCTTTCCGTGCACTCCCTTTAACACCGGAACATCGTCTGCAGTGGAGTTAAGCTAGATCAATGTGTGGAATGTCACAGATTGGCAAAAGGTTGTGTTTAGTGATGAATCCCGGTTTGTTTTGGGGACAGATGATAACCGTGTACGGGTGTGGAGGCGCCCTGTTGAGCGGTACAATTCCCCCACACTGTTCTACGTCACACTGCCCGCACAGCTGGTGTAATTGTCTGGAGGCCATAGCCTATGATAGCCGGTCCACTTTAATTGTGATGCGTGGAACCTTAACGGGCCAACGTTACGTTGATGATATTCTTCGACCCCATGTAGGACTTTTTCTGAATGGTCTCCCAGGGGCAATTTTCCAGCATAATAATGCTCGTCCGCATACAGCAAGAGTTGCTCAAGACTTCCTACGTCATTTTCAGACTCTTCCATGGCCGGCCCGCTCCCCCGATTTGTCCCCTGTAGAGCACATGTGGGATCAGCTAAAACAGCAGATGCCATCGTGTCACTCTGTACATTATTTAGAGTTGGCTGTTCAAGATTTGTGGGGCCCATCTGCCTCAGGACAACATAAGGTGTCTAATGAACGCAATGCCGGACCGTGTGGCGGCATGTATTGCAGCTGGAGGTGGTCCAACGCGCTATTGAAGTTGCCCAGTATTTGTGTCATTGCACACCCTGTATTCGTTTAATTGTCTTGTTTTTGAGATCAAGTGATTCTCTCATCTGTGTCATTATGTGTATTAAATTTCATTTCAATCCGATGCTTTCTTCTTGGGTCGCTATTTTCAATGTTCCTGAGTGTATTTTCGTTTTAATGAATTTAATCAAACATTTAAATCGGAAAAGTACATTGTGGAATGAGAACAATTCCATATTCTAGTGCAGGTGTAACTCAACCTTTTTGACCTCCGGGCTACAGACAATATGACAGATATTTCTCGCGGGCCGCAGTATTAGGAGAATGGGGAAAAATACTATAAGGCCAAAACAAAATTGATCTAAATATTAAGAAAAGCTTACATTTTCGGCTCTCTCTCTCTCTCTCTCATTTTAATAACTATAATAACCCTTCTATCAAACACACAAAAAATATTTACTTTTATGCATTTTTTACTGAGTTATGGGGTAGTTTCGATTTCCTTTCATCAATGACCAAAAGCCTCTAGTTTATATTATACTATCAAAAAAAAAAAATTCATACAAAAATTGATAAATTTGAATGCTTCAATCATAGAATTTCCAGGTAAATTTTTGGTATATTGTTCTTAAACAATTGTACGTCGTAGTGCAATGGGCCACGACCGTGCCACTCAAAACAGGCTGGCGGGCCGCAAGTTGAATATCACTGCTCTAGTGATTTTACCACGTTTCCATTCTTCTGAAGATGAAAAAGATTACCTGT
The DNA here is from genome assembly GCA_019973935.1 of Trichonephila clavipes. Lineage (NCBI taxonomy): Eukaryota > Metazoa > Arthropoda > Arachnida > Araneae > Nephilidae > Trichonephila > Trichonephila clavipes. The sequence continues at coordinate 291,699 of BMAU01020109.1, read as the reverse complement.
GGTATTTCTTACACTGGTAATCAATGTCTTCCCTTATTTATGAATACTTATGCGCCCATTTAAATGGTAACTATGTAAACTAAGCAGGGGGAAAAAACCATGCGAATCGAATTTATTTCGGTCGTTATAAGAAAAAATTTTAGTACTTTCAAATATATATATTTTTAAAATTTTTAAAGTGGTTTTTTTTTTAATTTTTAGTCACAGTTTAATTTTTTTATTATTTTTTACAGGATGATTGCACTTGGGTATAATTAGGTTCAATCAACGTGTTATAAATTAAAAAAAGATTTTAAATAAAAAAGTAATAATGAATTTTAAACCACTGTAATTACGCATATATTGACGGAAATAGATCTCTAATACTTTAACAACTTAAAACGATAGAGAAACTTTGTGTACATATTTATGAAGTCATAATTAGTGAGAGAGAGATAAGAGAAAAAATAATAAACATAGATTTTTTTTTAATTATAAAAACTGCATATAAATAATGGTTTGGGTCGGGTTTTCAATTTTTTCATTTACGATTTCTTAAATTATAACCAATGGAACTTACCTCAAGTCAATCTCAACGTCCCATATGTAGAAAAGAAATGAAAAAACAGGAAGGTTTAAATGCAATAAAAACAGGCAGGCCCTTTCAATTTTATATCCTTAAAAAAATCAACTTTCTTCTGTACACAGATTTCCCCTTTTAAAGAAATTTTTAACTAACTTAATTCTTCTAAAATTTGAAAATATAGTTTACTAGATGAAAAAGCATAATATGTAACCAATATCAACACGTCATCTTAGCTCTTACTTCGCTTTTCATGTATCAGCAAATGATTTCAGCTATCCAGCACTTTTCTTTCCCAGCCACATTTGAGACATGTTTCTTACTTCTTAAATTTCGTTTTTTAATAAAGCAACATATTCTCACTTCTTCAGTAACAGTTAAATAAAATAAAAAACTAATACTCCTGATAAAAAGAATGTACGGGGAATCAGAGAGATATTTGAATCAATTTCAACAAAAATGGGGGGAGGTAGTTAATTTAGGGAAATGAATGTCTCCCACTCTCAATGGGGTACACAGTTCTCTCTTACGGGGAGGGGGAAGAAAAAAAAACATAGACGAAAGCGTCAAGCTTTTCAAATGATAAACAAATCTGTGGTTCCGAGGGAGGATTTATTTATTTTTTCTTTTTTGTCTACAAAATATGAAATTTCTCATCGTCTGTGCTCTTAAAAAAATTCGTCAGTTTTGAAAAGAATCGAAAATTGGTATCAAATTCCCTGGTTACGAAACGTTTGAAAACATTCTGCAAAATGGTATCAAATGGATAAAATCAAATTTTCTGATGAGACATTGATTTTTGTAAATTAAACTCTGAAATCAATTGAGACTCAAAAATCTATGCTATTTAGAGTTATTCCAAAAACAAAAACAAAAAATAAATAAAGACTTTCGTCTTAATTATTTGATATTGGCAAGAAATAAATAAAGGACGATAAACAAAATAAAACTGTTGTAACGTTTTACCGCCTCGCAACTACATGATCGGCTTCCCTATGCAGAATACGCCGTTTTTATCAACAAGTTCACCACTAAAATGTTGTAGGGTCCTTTTATCTGACATCACGCGGACAACCAATGGCCATGAGAAAACTATGAAAGTAGAGAGACAATCTGTTTAAAACACTCAAAAAGCAATGTTGTGTTTGCCTCCTTCACCAATAACATTCTTAGAATTGAAATATTCTATAGTTCGAATAACTTGTATCTAAATGTAAATACTGTAATTAATAGATGTAGACGTATAAAAAATCAATAATTTAATTTCTTATGGTTCACACAGCTCATTAATTTTCCCAAATCGACACACAGTACACATAATTCCGTATGTGGCAGTGGTACAAGAGTGGTTCTTGGCATCGATTTTGTGGCAGGGAGTATCTCTGTCGAAGTGCGTGTTCGAGAGAGAGAGAGAGAGAAAAAATTCTATTTCCATTCAAAACCAAATGATCGATGCACGTTAAATCTGTTGGACTCAAAGTCCTCAGATTAGCGAGTGGAGAGTATGGACGTGTCGAGAATGAGACAATAGTTCAAAACTATGAAGTAGCTAAGGCTTAAAGGGGAAAAAATTATCGTTTTCCCTGTTCTTAAAATTTTTATCTTAATTTTAGGCGCAATCTTGCTTATATAATTTATCACAAATTATTAAAATATAGTATAATTAAATAGTATTTTATGGGGTTGCAAAACAATTTTTAAAATTCATTAATAAACTTTCATTTTTAAAAATAGCAATTTTAATCTTCCACTAATAAATTAAATTACAAATATAAAGCATGTGCCCTTAATATTTTATTTTTATAAATGAAACTATTTTATGTTTTTAAAATCGGATTTCTTATAATAAAAAATTAAATAAAGAAATAATTAAATTCTTTAAAAAGAGTATAAAAATCTTGAGAGAAGTAGAAAGAATATGAGACCCGCACGATATTCTTTTTCGAACACAAAAGAACATTTGGAAACAAGACATTAATTTTTACACCCTATACTTTCAAGAAAACTTTTTTTTTTTCTAATTTTTTTAAAAGCAAACAGAAATATATTTTATTATTCTCGTTACCACATTAAAGGAAAAATTAAAAGACTGATCTAAATGAAAATCATGAAATATGGGTTTTTATATTTGGTTACACAACACCGTGAAAAATAATAATCTGATTTCCTCTAATTTATTTGTCTTTATTACTCTTCATTTTTTTAAAAAAATATTTACATATAAATTATATAATATATAAGCCTTAAAAATTTCTCTCATTCGATTTAAAGCTGTGAAAAAAAACAAGTAATGCAACAAAAAAAAATTTTAAGTCAATTCTTACTTATGTCAACACAGAAAAATTTTATTTTAGTTACTTTTTACTAAATAATTACAATTAATATAAATATGTATATACATATGACAGAATCACAATATTAAGTGGCAAACACAGAAAAGAATTTTCCTTGCAGTTTTCCATTTTCCTTTCTATATATGGTGTTGGACTATTATTTTTGTGTTTGTTATTATTTATTCATTAATTACATTTAATTATTGCACTAAAATAGCATAGTAAAAAGAAATCACATTTGTTATTTTTTACTCATTAATTACTGCACTAAAATAGTATAGTAAATAGGAATCCCATTCTCTCCAGGTGGGATTCGAACCCACAACCTTTGGACTAGAAGCCGGACGCGCTATCTATTGTGCTACAGGGACACAACGAACGGTTTTCCTTTGGACTATTATTTTTGTTTGATACTATTTATTCATTTATTAAATTAAATTAATGAATTAATATTTGAAAAAAATGTATTAACATCAAGTGTCATCCACTACAAGTTCATAAAAAAGGAATTGAACTTGAGTGGATGAATAAAAAGTATTTTATTAGCGATTGAAAATTTAAGCAACAAGATTTTTATATAAATGAATATATATACGGAGAATGTGTGAACTAATAGTGGAAATTGAAAAAGAACAGATTATTCAATATACTAATAGAAACATTAATTATTGCACTTTCACATTTTGTACTTATCACTTCAAAAACAAAAATGAATTCACAACAAATTCAATTTCTCCTCTTTTAAAAAAGGTCAAAGATAATCATTGAAAAAAATGAATAAAATCCATTAAAAATTGCTTAAAAATCGCGGCACAATAATATATCAATATTTTAAAAAAAAGAGTTTAAATAAACTTCAGTTCTATTTAAACTGAAAGAATAATAGTACATTCAAACAATAAATTACAAGGTTAAGTTAAATGAAAGAGTAGTTGGAACAATTTGAAGAGGAAAATAAAATGTTATACACATATTTTTTTTAAATTATCTAATTCAAATTTTTAAGCAGTAACTGTAATATACCAAGCAGTTTTTAAATAAAATTGTAATATAAACATATAACATCCAAGCATAACATTGGAAAATGAGAATAAAATGGATAAAAAAGTTTGATGATGAATCTTTCCTTAATTTTTTACTGATGAATATTGAGCTAACTAAATATATTTTTAATGTCTATAATCAAGAACTAAATCAATCAATCAAAAAATATCAACAGCTAACTGATCAACTACTGTTGTGGGGGTAAAAATACCACACTAAAAATAATCTTTGTCAAAAATTTATCTTAAAAATTTAATTTTTGCTTATTTTTTGTGATAAAAAATATTAAGTAATTTTTCAAAAATAATTATCAAAGATAATTCTAGATTATACTTTTTAAATATATTTTTAAAAAATAACTGATTTGGGAGAGATTAGTTAAAATTGTTAAAAACTGTATTTGATTTTATTATTACTGAAGAATGTATTAGTTCTAAATGAGGACACACAAATAAATTAAAAAAATTTCACCATAATAGCTTACTTTTTTTATAATAACATAAATAATATTTGAATAACAAATTAACTACATAATATATACATTAGAATTACTAAGAACCAGTTCATTATATACAGATACAATAATAGTTTTAAAAATTCATGTATTAATTTATATAATCATTAATCAATATAAATTATTACTGTACTTTTTCAGCAGTAATATAAAAAGGTTAAATAGTTTTCTTTTTAAATCATTGAAAAAAAAAGGACAGTAAATATAATTATAATTCTTTTGAATAGTATAGATAAATATTAAAGTTATATGTTAAAAGATTTGCCTCGCATTTCCAATACTATTTTATGTACTTGTTAAATACCAATAGTTAAAATTTCGACACTGATTTAACACGAATATAATATATTTTGAAGTAATCTTATTTTTAAAAGGACATAAATATCAAAAATAACATTTCCGTCAACATATCATTAAAAACCTGATATTTCGCTGTGAAAAGTTGTTTAAATTTTTTTGTAAATTTCGATGAAGCATGAGCAGTAAAAAGAGAATGATAAGAAATTTTAAAGCTCTATAGTAAATATTTAATACAATATAATCTTAAGCAAATAAAACTAAACTTTGAATAAAACTCAGTAGTTTTATTAGAAATAAAAAAAATATAACCAAACTAATTTAAATACAGGGAAAAAAACACGAAAATATATTACCATCATTTGATAAACAGCTTACTAAAATGACCATATGTTGATCAAAACAAACCGGCTGACACCGTATATACACAGCATACACAGCTATATATATATAAAACCATTCTAAGCAAAGTAATTCAAGGTTTACATAAGAAAATACACGTTGGCGATTCAAATAAAAACTACGATTACAGTTTAAATGTTTATAATTTATATATAAATATCTACTCGATTCAAATATACGTAAATAAAAGCTGGTTTCATATTATTGCGTGAAGTGATAAACGCAATTCTAAAAATAATTTTTTTAAAAATTTCAACTTACCTGATTCTTTTGAGAAGCCAAACTGAAATTATGCATCAATAAAGAGCGCTGACGATTTGATGAAAGGTTTTGTCGCAATTTTTACGTAAAAAAACTTTAATTCAAGCGCAGCATTTCTATTTACGTGCGACATGAAATTCTTTACACTTTCAAAAGGATGGATTAGTTGGTAAATAGTAGTAACATTGACCGATAGATGGCGGCTCACTTCCGGTACGTAGTGCCATTTAATCACTGCAGCAGCCACGCTAGAGGAGTGGCTTCTTCTGTTGATATTTATTTTGTTTTTTATGATAAACCCAGCTACAAGAATAGGTATCTCCCAGGGACCCTGAATAGGTCATAGAGTGTGAGAGAAATTTCTTTGAACGCGAATACCTGCATTATTTACAATTGATGCTATTGTTCCGAAATTCCTTTCGCACAGCTCCTTTTTTTTTGTTAATTCCTTTAAATTTATTTTCTTATTTTATATATAAATATATACGTTTTTTAGTACATATTATTTGTCAAAACATGAGGAAAAAAACAAAATAAAAACAATTCATGGGAAAAATCAATTTTCTTGGAAATTTTAACTCTTTGCCATAAATTTAAAACTAACTTTTGAATTCATTTGTGACACTATAAATTAAATCAAAATAGAAAGTTCGACCGCAATATTTTTTTATGATCTCAGCATTTTATCATAATACAAAACAATGAATTATAGCTTGCAATTAAAGCTACACGAAAACTTTGAATCAGTAAATGATAAATGGAAGTTTTCAAATCATTGTTTAATAGATTTTTTTCACCCAAAAATAAATATTTGTAACGAATTCGAATACCATTATATAGAAATAAAACACCATTAGCTCTTTGCTCCAGAGAGATATATACCAGTGGCGTAACGTACATCCCCGAATCGTGGGGGGGGGGATCTCCGTTTATGCCACAGATAAAATCTATAATTTATTTTTACTTCAAGAAGGGAATTTAGGGCAGACACATTATTTGTTTCTATTTCTTCAGACATGATACGTTTATTAAGTTATAAAAATGTAAGGGAATATTTTGAACCCTTTAATACAGGGGTGGGCAGACTTTTCTAGGGTGCGGGCTACTTCGAATTGTTTCAGTGTGTTGCGGTCCATCCAGTGTCAGTGTTGAACACAAGGGGAAGGGGGTCCACGGGTCCGGACCCTCCCCCATTGCCCTTGATTTTTTCCCCCAATTGATTATAATCCCATGTATATAGTACGTAAAATCTTAGAAAGTTATTTGTTAGTAATAGTTTTTTATTGATTGATGCTAATTATTTATTCAGTAATTTATTTTTTACTGATTTTTGTTCCCAATAACCTGCAAAAGCAAAACAATAAATAAATAAATAAAGTGTGCTTAGTTGTGTATTGTGGAAGGAAACGAGAATGGTAGACTTTCGAACCTCGTCCCCTCCCCCCTTTGAAAAATTCTTGTGTGTGTCACTGCTCAGTGTCGTTGGTGTGGTGAGGTAATGAAAATTCTACAATATTTATTATAACCAAATAATAAATGAAGGCTCGGTGGTCGAGTGGTAACGTGGGCAAGGTCGACTTAGCCTTTCATCCCTACTGCAGTGGGTCGATAAATGAGTATCAAAAGCTTGCTTGAGGACTTAAACCTGGGGTCTCGCTTCAGATTGACCACCTGATCGTGACATCTGCTCATGCACCTCAGTGCCCAATGGTCACGTATACTGGAATGGGCACAGTACGCCCTAGCCCTCATGGGCTGTTGCGCCACTGAGTTTGAGTTTGAGTTAAATAATAATTACGGAATATGTACTTACCTACAAACTAAATTAAAAAAAACTAACGCTTTTGAAATCACGTTTAAAGCAAAACGCAAGATACACACAAACATAATAATAATAGTAACAAATATGATAATATTAAATGATCCTTTCATATAATCAAACAATTCAAAATACACTAAAAAAATAAAACATTTTTATATAAAGTTAGTTTTCATTGTTAAAGTCAGTAGAGTGAATACTAACATTTCTCTGTTCAGCTACACGAGGGCTTTTTGGCGACGGACCACGTAATTTTGAACCATGGTCAAGTGGACGACACATGTATAACTATATGTATCTATCCCTATTTTTTTTTTTGTTGTTGTTCTTTGAGACATAATTACAACTGTTATTCGAATAAATAATTTTTACTATAAATTATTCTGTCAATAACTGAATTTAAGTTGTTTTTTTATTTGATAACAGAATTTTTGAATGGAATTCTATCCTTCGCTGAGATATTATGACAAAACAATGTTTTTCTGAAATAAAATTGATTTATAGTTTATATGCCTGAAAAGTTTTTATGCTAAGAAAGAGTTGGTTTGATTTATAAGTTTTTGTAAACTAATTTAATATCAGTATGCTGGTGTGCTTTTTCCATGTAATAGCTTTGCAGTTTACTTAAAATTATTTAAAGTATAATTTAATAATTTGAGCCCGTATATTCTTTTTACTTTTCATTTCGATTGTTATACTTTTTGAATTCTCTCGTTCGAAGAACGGGTATTTCAGCTGGTATACACATGTAGGTAGGGGCGAAGCTGCCGCCGTATCAATGATACGGGGCCCCAAAGCTACAGCGGCCCCAACATTTTTAACTAAAGTAAAGTCTAAAAAAGGGTCCCTAAGGAGTTTTGATAAGGGGCCCACTCAGAACCAGCTACGCCAATGCATGTACACCTGATTCTAGTGAAACCGCTATCGTGCGTCATTTAATTTCATCTCTCTTTGTGTCCTATCATTTATAATACTTTTACCCGTTTTTTAAACAGGAGTATAAAACTTAAAAATTCAGAAATTTCTTTAAAAAGTTTAGAAACATTTTCTTCGTAAATAGAAAAAAAACTTGATTTATACATTTAATGAATCAGTGACTGGTTTCAATTCATCACTAAAATTTAGTATGAAAAGTGAGAGTTGACTATAATATCAAACGGGTCGTCTCCTCTCACCAAAAATTTTCTTATCAGCAAAGATTATTGATATTAAAGTATCCGACTACTTGCGACAACTTTTTTTTAAAAAAATTGATATACGGAAATTTTTTTTGTGGTTTTTAGGTTTATTTAGTATATTTTAAGAAAGAAAATGCTAAAATTAAAAAGAGAAAAAGAAATTATTATTACTAAAATGGGAAAAAAATTGGTAGAAATTTACAAAAAGCTACATAACCGGACCGATCCATTCTGTACAATACGTTTATGAACAAATTCTCAATTTTTAAATTTTGATGTGTTATTTTGGTATTCATTTTTGAAATATAAAGGGGTTTTTTTTTGTTTTTTTTTACCAACATTTTACACCATGTAATACTGCAAAATCGCAACTATAAAATAGCTAAAAATAAAAATAAATAAATTTTCTTCCTTATGAGAAATAGCTATCATCACCCCAACTGTGCTCTTTGCGAATATTTTTTATGGGAATACTTAAAAATACAATTAAATAGATGTAAAGTAAGAACTCTCCAAGGGTTTCAAAAAGCAATCAAAGAGGAAGTTAGAAAAAATTCCCTCCAAAGCGTTTCAGAAAGCTCTTTTGACTTGGCTAAACGTTTACTTAAAGTGAACTATGCTAAAGGAAGCCACGCTGAAAATTTCAAGTAAATAACTTTATTCAATAAAAATTTATGATGCTCTGAAAATGGTCACACTATTTTTGAATCAAGCGATTGCTGCTAAAGAAATATATTTATAAAGAATATAATTCCCCCCCTCCTGTTTATTAGAGAATATATAAAGAGCTGAACAAAAATTTTGACAAAGTAGTTTAATCAAATTATTTCGCTTTACAGTTTATTTAATTTTTATTTTATTTGAATAACGGCGGAATTTAGTAAGAATTATGTATGGAGAAACACATTTATATATATACAGTGAAATACGTTTACCTCGAAAACTCTTAAGACGAAATATTGGTTAACACGAAATAATACAGGGCTTCCGATAAACTAAAAAACATTTTTTTTCTCTCTCAACATGAAAAGATGGAGAAGCAGGATATTGTAACTGAGCCGACACTTTATGAAATGTTTGGGAAAGTTTCTGTATTGTTGATGCCACCTGATCGGCAAAGGCCAGATAGAAGCCCACAAAATTCATCATGTTAAAGGGATAAGTGAAGCCCCTGTCGTTAGCCGTAGATTTGAGCACCATACAGTACGATTTGGCACGTTTCCACACCAGTTTTGAGGGAGGTCACCTGGTGTCAAGGGCCTCCCACCTCCCTTCCCTTTCCACTAACCTCACGAGAAGACTTGTGGCTCGACGGCTATTTATACATTTGAAAATATTCATGCCTTACCCGAGATTCGAACCCAGGTCCTACAGCACAGCAGTCAGCGTAGTTAACCACTATACCGGATGGGCAACAATTTTCTATATAATTAGACTATCCTACAATATCATCCAATGAATTCGTTGTAGTAGATCAGGACGGCCAACCTTTTTGGGAAGAGAACCACTTTCTGATAAAAAAAAATAATTATGTATGCTACATCTAACAAAAAAATATAAAATGATGAAAAAAAATGTTAATTATATAAGGTTAATATGGGATTTTTACGCAAATAGCACATTTTTTAATGCAAATCTTAGTCGAAATTTAACAATAATTTATATATATATATATATATATATATATATATATATATATATATATATATATATATATATATATATATATAATAAGAGAAAACTACAAAAAAAGGATCAATTAGTTAAGTTATAAAATAAAAATGAGTAACTTTAAATATACATTGAAATCGAAATAATATTTAAACAATCAGTACTTAATGTGGCTTTTGAATTTGAAGTTTTTTTTTAACGAGTCATCTATATTAGGACTAGTTCGTGAAGGTGCTGACAAAACTAGGTTGTTTTATGCGTTTATTAGCTAGTTTTGAGAGTATTTTGAATTAATGTTAATTATAGAAAACGTTTATTCACTAATATGGATTTTTTTTGTCAGAGACAGCTGCATTTCAATTAAACTGAGGAAAAAATTGTTATTTATTATTATCTTTACAATTTCTTTAAAAAAATTTCACCAAGTCTTCATGTGCCACTATTACAACTCCCTTTGCCACAATGTGACACGTGTGCCGCAAGTTGGCCACCCCTGCAGCAGATGTTGATAATGCGTGTGCAGCTCCAATAATGGCAGAATAAGTGTTTTTTGCAATGGCGTAACGGAGAACATTTGGGCCCCCACGTTGAATTTTACAAAGGGTAGGCACTTGCGTCAGTCAGGCTTTGGGCCCCTTAGAACCCTGCCCCCCCCACGATGCGGGGGTGTACGTTACGCCACTGTGTTTTTGGTGTTTGTTCGAAGCTCAAAAAATATCTTTGATACAGATTTCGACGGCGTAAATGAATGAAATGAATAATACGGTTCCTTTCCCCACGTCATCCGAAATGAAGAACATCATAAAAATTATCAGCAGTTATCTAGACGCTCATTCCAATGGCAAGATGGAGACCGCGGTAGCCTAGTGGTCAAGGTATCGGATCGTGGCTGGCCTGTCAAGAGTTCGAGCCCAATACCACTAAAGTACGACAGTTAAAACTGTCGAGAGTTCAAACGTCCTCCCGTTGATGTGGTGTGGTAGTTTGGAGAGGGAGTGCCAGCTCAGGTGTCATCCTCGTCACTTGACCCTGTTTCAAAATTACGAGATCCGTCGCCAAAAACCCTCGTGTAGCTGAACAGTGCGACGTTAATATTCACACTCACTCTCTCACTCCATTGTTAAAATGAATAACAAAATGAACGGCATCGAACACACACACACACAATTTGTGGACAACTTAATTCTAAAATTCTACATTGCAAGGAAAAAGATCAGATTGTTTTTCAAAAACTCAATAAAAGTTTTGTTTTTTTAAAAAACGTGAACATTTTGTATTAAATTTCATTAAGTTTCTGTGAATGTTTTTGTTTCATTGATTTGTATTAAATACATGCCAGGAGCGTAGCTACCGTCGTATCAGCTGTATCAGTGATACGGGGCCCACAAGCTGCTTGGGCCCCAACACGTGTACCTACAGTACCACTAGCAAGCCTTTCATTTCTAAAAAAAAGGGACCCGAAGGAGTTTTGATAAAGGGCCCACTCAGAACTAGCTACGCCCGTGATACATACATGTATGAATATTTGTGTTAATAAAATGTATTCTATAAACTGAATTTTGTAGAATGTATGTTTTTGTTTGCAATATGCTTTAACGCTAAATTCTTAACACGAAAAAATATTTCAGTCCCTTCAGTTTCGTGTTAAACGATTTTCACCGTATTTTGCTTAAATGTATTGTGATAATAACAATAGGCAGGGCCCGTATTATTAGCGTTATTAAGAATTGCGCAATTTTTGCATCGATTACTCTTGTTAAAAAATTTTTGTCCATACTCTCTTGAATTAAATGGTTCCCCTGAATTATCAGTAGAGCTGGTCTAAATCAGTGGCGTACACAGACTATTTTTATTAGGGGTTTAGGGGTTTGCATACCCCCCCAGAAATGAACGAACAGAATGATAATCTTTATGTCAAAAATGGAATCTGTCATTAAAATGTGCACTAATCATTCTGTAAAAGACATCTGCTGTTTAGTCATTTCCTTTATCAGAAAGTGAAAGGAAGTCGGAAAGTGTAAAATGGCTGTTTACTTGTGATAAACACAATTTTAAAATTATTTGCATCTCATTAAAAAGATAAAATGAATTCCACGATTAATCCTTTTAAACTCGGAAGTACACAAGATGTATAATACGCATGTTTTTTTTTTTTTTTTTCTTATTTATCTCGTCTGCCTGTGGTCACAGCCGTGTTGTTTTTGTATGGTTACCTTTCTTTTTTTTCCAGTGACATATCGTCCTTGAAAAAAATGGGAATCGAGTGGGGGACTGTCCCTGAAGCATTTGATGTAGATGTCGTGCAGCCGAAATAAATGAGATAAAAATTCCTGGCACGGCTTATGTATACACGACTGAGCTTTAAAGGTATCTTAATCTTACCAAATAATTTAAATTATCAAATGTTATCCCTCCAAGAAACTAGAAATTTCAATCTACATACCATTTGGCAACAATAGCAAGTTTGTATGATTTTGTCATGCTCGTCTCGTCCTGATTGATTGATTGATTGATTGAATATTAACGTCGCACTGTTCAGCTACACGAGGGCTTTTGGCGACGGACCACGTAATTTTGAACCATGGTCAAGTGACGTGGACGACACCTGAGCTGGCACCCCCTCATTTACCACACCACACCAACGGCGTTTCAGCTCTCGACAGATTTAACGTGCATCGCTGCCCTACACGGCGGGTCTTTGGTGGTACTGGGCTCGAACCTTTCCGATACCTATACCACTCGGCTACCGCGGCCCCTCTCGTCTCGTCCTAGTTTAGTCTAAAGCATATCATCATCTATCATCATTACTCATTTAGAGGACAGGCGACAGTAGGTCGAGTTGGTGTATGCATAGGTTTGTGAGATTGTGAGTCACGCATATTTGTATGTAAAGGATTACTGTTTGTATACCGTCAATCCGGCAAATCACGTGCTCTTTTAACACAAAATATAAAATCGAAATTTGCGGGTGCGCTTTATACGCCGGGTACAAAAAACAGAGCTTTTAAAATAAAAAAAAAAAGCGATATGCACATAAAAAAAATTAGACTTGTTCTTATATCTAAATACTGTTTATATAAAATTAATGACATTCCTTATGAACTTAACCCTTTATCTACCGCGTTATGATTTGCTGCAGTTTTTTTTTCTTTCATGCAATATTCTTTTTTGAATCACTACATTCTAAATTAAAGGATATATATGAACAAAATACTCAACTTTGGGAAATTTAATCCGTTAGAGCTAATTAATTAATTAAAAGATATTCAAATGAAAAATTAATTATATACACTGCTCACTCTAAATAAATAGTCAAATGGTTTTCTAAGATCTTTATTAACATACAAAAACACTAACACACTTAAATTTTGACCTTAACTATTTTTTCGGGGCAAAAATGGTAATCTTCGCAATCCGCTGAAAACGCCGTCAGCTGAAAAAGCAATTTCTGCTATAAAACTATTCGCCTTCCCCACTAAAATACTCATCATAGAACCCGTACTGTCATATATCTTGGAAGAGTGGATTTCAAAGAAAATTCCTGCTAAGTATTGTCAGAGTATTCACATAAAAATGGTTATTCTATGTAATTTTAAAGTGAGTGGTACTTTAAAGTACCGTCGGTAGATAAAGGGTTATAGAGTTGTCGTTCTAAATATGTACTATTTTTTCTAAAGCTTAGAATAATCAGAGACGTCTTAAGACTTCTTGAGGCCCTGGGCCCGTACACAAATTTAAATGGCACCTATGACCTTCAAAAGTAGACAGTACATAGCATACGTTGACAAGTACCCGTACAAATAATAACCCGAAGCAAATAAATGTGCGTGACTTACAATCACACAAACCGGCTTGACCGACTGCTGCCTTTTGGCTGAATAAGTGATGATGAAGTATGGTGGTAGGCTTAGAACTGTACGTCAACGTAGGAGACCGTCATCACATGTAGCCAGTTGACTTATCATCCGAAATTTTCAGTTGTTCGGAGTAATACAACTGGAAATAACGTTTGACAGTTAAAATTATTCGAATTACGATCTTATTAAGGCTGAGTCGAGACGAGACGAGGCCCTGGGCCAGGGCCCAGTTGCCCCATGTCTTAAGACACCCTTACCTCGAATAAAGACTTCAAACCAAAAGAGAAGTGAACACGCATATGTCAGGTTTTTTTCTCAAAAAAAAGGAGGTGCGCGTGATACGGTAAATATATCTAAAAATCAAAACATGCAGCTTGAAAGCATAGGCGCGCGTTATATGTCGGATTTTACTGTAGTTATTTGACAACACATGCGTGTGTGTGTGCTACTTAGCTCAGTGGCGCGGCAGCACATGAGGGACAAGGCCTACTGTGTTGAACTCAGAATACGTGACCTTGGACCCTGAGCAGATGTTCCAGTCAGGAGGTTCGTCTGACGCGAAAACCCCCAGTGTTAAGTTCCCAAGCAAGCTTGGTACTTATTTATCGACCCACTGAAGGGATGAAAAGCTGAGTCAACCTTGGCCTGCCCAGGGTTTGAACCTCGGACCTGTGTGGTGTGAATGCGGGGTGCACTAACCACTGGGCTTCGTGTGCTATATATGCTATTTACGTCTACTTAAAACTTCATGGGTACTTTTTTTTTTTGCAAAAGGGTGAAGAGTCTTCAGGAGTCTCTGCATATACCATGTGTGTGTTATTTTCTTATCGTTTCTTAAAATTACACTCGTATTTGTAGCTATCGAGGGGGGGGGCCTTAAATTATCTTAAATTATCTGTTTTCGTGTAGCACGTAACAAATTAATATTATTTCATTACAAAGCTATTTTTAAATTGTTGATATTCAATTCAATTCAATAAATGTATTTAATAAATCAGAAATGAGGTAAATGATATTATATTAATCACAGTGTTTAATCCAAACGTATTTTAAGTCCTACTTTTCACATAGAGTTAAATTTTATTGTTGTTGTTTTTTTTAAAAAAAATCCCGTTATTAAAGCTCTACAAAACTTTATTTTTATTTTGAGACATGCAAATTTTAAAATTGTTTCCTTTTACGTAATCGATTTTTTTTTCGTACTCATAATTAACTACTTTTACAGCATTTTAGCAATTACTAGACTAACATTTTTTTTTTTGAAATCTTATTTTCTATTTTGTATGATTTGCTCGTCCAAACCTTTACTCACACGGCTTGCACTTGAGAAACCTGGTTCCTGCGCGCTGCTGTTTTTTTATTGTACACACGAGAAGATCCATTTCTTTTCTGATGGAAGTAAAAAGAAATGAACACAAAAAATAAACAATCTTTTCATCATTCTTATATATATGCAGTCAACTCTCGTCAATGCGAGTGACCGTGGTAGCTTAGTAGTCAAGGTATCGGATCGTGACTGACAGGTCACGAGTTTGAGCCCAGTACCACTAAAGACCCACCTTGTGGGGGCGCGATGCACGTTAAACCTGTAGAGAGCTGTAACGTCCTACAGTTGGTGTGGTAGTTGGGAGAGGGGGTGTCAGCTCAGATGTTGTCCTCGTCACTTGACCATGGTTCAAAATTACGAAGTCCGTTGCCGGAAGCCCTCGTGTAGCTGATCGGTACAACGATAATATTCACTCACTCACTCGCTGATACGAACCTCTTGTTTATTCGAAGTATATGCTCAGCCCCTAGAAACTCTTGATACTTCGAATTAAAACAATACGTTTTGATACACTCGATATTTCGATGTAAAATTTGAGGCTGTCCAGAATACAACTCGCGATAATTCGAAGTGATCTAATAAAATCTCGACAATTCAAACACTTACTATCATATAATGTACTGTAGCTAACAGGTTGGAGCTTACATGTTTTGTGTTGTATTGTCTGTGTCCTTTTCCTCTGTATCTCCCAGTCCTTTTGATGACCATCGGAGTTGACTCCGATAACTCTGGCAAAAGCTTAAATGTCAGTAAACAAAATATGCAACTTTTCCCTTCAAAATCATGTTGACGAAGACGTTTTTCAAGCTTCATTTATTCTAGAAAAATCTATTGACAAAATTGGATTGAATGTCATAAAATAAAAATAGATAAAACAGATTTTTTTCGTCAAAAAATTAATTATGTATAGTATGTATTCTTTTACTGGGGGTCTCGATTCAGACTGACCACCTGATCGGGACATCTGCTCATGCACCTCAGCATCCAAAGATCACGTATACTGAGATGGGCACAGTAGGCCCTGGCCATCATGGGCTGTTGCGCCACTGAGTTTGAGAGTATATATTCTTTTAATATAGTTATTTTAATACACACATAAATATATTCTTTTAATACAGGACTTTTAATTGCTGTATAATATTTGTACTTTTAAAAATACTTTAAAATAATTATATATATATATATATATATATATAATTATATATATATATATATATATATATATATATATATATATATATATATATATACGAGGTATATCCAGAAACTAAGTTCCGTTTGGTAATAAAAATAAATTGTATACAGATACAGAAAAAACATTTATTGGACAAAAATGTAAAACTCTTAAACTACCTTTCCACATAACTGCCGAAATTTTGCAGGCATGCGTCATATCGTGGCACAAGTTTTTCTATGCCTTCTTCATAGAAGGTTGCCGCATGTGTCTTCAACCAGTTGGAAACATTTTCTTTCAGCTCTTTGCCATTGTTGAAGTGTTTACCGGCAAAGGAAAGACTTAAGATGTAAGAAGAGATGAAAATCGCTAGGAGCGAGGTCAGGGCTGTACGGAGGATAAATCAAACACGTCCCAGCCAAATCCTCGTAGGAGGGTTTTCGTCACATTTGTAGTGTGTGGTCGTGCATTGTCGTGAAGAAAAACAACACCTTTTGACAGAAATCCCCCGCGCTTATTCTGTATTGCGCGGCGCAATTTCCCAAGTGTCTCGCAGTAAACAGCTGCATTGATTGTTTGACCTCCGGTAAAAAATCAATCAGTAAGATGCCTTTGCTGTCCCAAAACACTGTGCACATGATTTTTCGAGGTGTCAAGATGTGTTTCGGCTTAACCCTTGTTGGGGATGAAGTGTGCATCCATTCCATTGATTGCCGCTTACTTTCAGGGGTGTCATAAGAAACCCAAGTTTCATCTCCTGTGACAGAAAATCTACGCCACCTTCATGATAATGGGTCAAAAACTCAAGTGCACAACCCATCCGTTTTGTTTTGTGAGACTCAGTAAGCATTTTTGGTACCCAACGTGCGCAAAGTTTATGAAATTTCAGTTAGTCAGTAACAATTTCATGCATTAGTGATCTTGAGATTTGTGGAAATTCCATAGCGAGAGCACTAATTGTAAACTTACGGTTTTCCTTGACCTTCTCATCAATCGCGTGAGCCAGTTATTCTGTAATCAAAGATGGACGCCCACTTCTTTCTTCATCGTGCACTTCACTACGTCCTTCATTGAACTGTCGGACCCATTTTCTCACCATTGAATCACTCATCGCATTTTGTCCGTAAACTTCACAAATTTGCCGATAAATTTCGATTGGTTTCAATTTCTTAGCATTCAGAAAACGAATTACACATCTGATTTCGCACGCAGCGGGATTTTCAATCAACACCGACATTGTAAACAAGCACAACAAAGCGTACGTGGCTGACAGTGATCTAAAAATGACGCATGTTTCTTCTTGATACTGAGCGTCTGCCGGGCATGCGCGGAACTGCGATCGCTGCGCTGGAGCGGATATAAATAGAAACGGAACTTAGTTTCTGGATATGCCTCGTATATATATATATATATATATATACATGTACAACACACACACACACTGTTGTTTTATTACTTAGTTACAAATTTAAATCTCTTAGGAAAAAAATTTAGCTTCGTATATTTTGGGAGTTTTTTCCTACCCTCTTGATAGTTCGAACTCTTCATTGGTCCCTTCAACTTTGAATGATTGAAAGTCGACTGTATACATCAGAGTTTCCAAAATTTTTTGTCTCATAGACCCCTTGCAACGTTTTCCGGTTTGGGGTAGACCCCTGCTTACTTAATATTAAATTTTTGCTAATTCATTAAACTTAAATGTGGTTTTAATAGCTGGTATAGAGCTACTTACTTTAATAGATTAAAATTTTTAACACTGTAATGTGAAAAACGTAAGAAAACGAACACATCTTAATTTTAAACATTTATTAATTAAATTATAATTCAGTACCTGTAACACAAAATAACTGAGCAACAAACAAATGTTTTTAATAGCAGAGATGAATATAGATGTTTTTTAACATTTGACATCAATTTTGTTAGGTTGAATTCTAAATCTCCTCTATTAGTAGTGTTCACAGTCTTTCCTTTGTTTTTCTTTCTTTTTCTTTTATCTTTTTTTTTATGTTATGAAGATTGGAAACCGCATTGAAAAATTACTTTTCACTCGGAAAATCAGTTAAAAACTTTCTCACGATACTTTATGATTCAAGATAGGTAAATAGATGTGTTTATATCATAATAAAATATTACGTAAGTAACATCCCTGTGCATGTGTGTGTGTGTGGAATATTTATTCTATTCAGTGTTGTCGTTGTTGTCCCGAAGGGAAAGAATGAAAGTTGCAGATCCTGAGACAACAGGTTGGACTTCCATTCCACCCCAATTTTGAGGGAGAACACCCTGGGGGTGGTCAGAGGCCCCCTACCTCTCTTTTTTTCCCGCCAACCTCACGAGAAGACTTGCTGTTCGATGGCTATTTATAGCAACCCCATGCCACAAAAACAATATACATTTACAAACATCCATGTTTTCTCCGGGATTGGAACTCAGGCCCTATGGCACAGCAGTCAGCGTTGCTAACTACAATACAGGATGGGCGATATTCCATTCATTAAAAGTTAAAGTTAAAGGTTCGGACTGGTTAAATGATAGTCACGATCATGGACATCGATTTTCCATCCATAAACCACGATTTTTTACCCCTGCTAAATTATCAACACAATATTTTATAATTAAGCAGCAAAGGGCTAAGTGAAAGCTGAACTCATGTAACTCATCCATTTCATCATGACTGGAGATTGAGCTTCCCTGCGGGAAGCAGGTTCTCCTATAAATCCATCAACTTACCCCTGCTAACGTAGACTCCTTGCCTGCTGTCGCAGACACCTTGCCGGTCGTCTTAGACCATTCTGGAAATCACTTGTATGCATAGTTGTTGTTGTTCTTTGATGAACGACTTTTCTTTGTATGTATTTCAAATAAGATCGAAGTTCTTGGTAGGATATATTTAAGATGTTACAATGATTTATTACTAAAATGAGCTATCAGGTTGTATCGAGTTAATTGTATAGGGAATGTATTGTGCACATTTACACCGTCGCGCAGCTGGGGGTAAAGTCGATTTTCTTTTATTACAATGAAATCCAGTAATGTTTGGTGACAAAGGGACTGGTTGCCTGGAAATGTACTGCTTTTTTTCACAGTGGGAAGATTCTTTATTGTTCGAGGTTTCTGAAATGTCGGGGGAAATATTTAGACATTAAAGGTTTGTGGATTGGTATTTTTGGTACTTCATATATTTCAGTCGTGTCGTCTCCGGTTATGCATTATTACCAGAGACAAATAGACGAAGTATGGCCAGATATTTGTGATACATATTCGGGGCTACCAAAACGCGCTTTCGGTAAAAGTCTTCAGATAAACACTTCTCAATAACTGATTTGAAAGCTTACAAAAAAAAAATTCCTGATTGGTTTTTTTATAGCACGAAAGAGACACGTATGGCTAAAATAAATTATAGTTTAAAAAAACTATAAAAAACACGCTTTTATAGTTAATCGAAAACTAAAAAGTAAAAAAAAATAATTCTTAATATAAGAATAAAACGATTAACGGGAAAATAAATGTCATTGTAGTGAAAGCTTGGGGTGTTTGGTATCAACTGTTATAATTTCTTACTAGTTCTATTCTGAAATGCAGAGTTTGTGTAAAAATGTAGTACAAAGCACCCCACGCTTTTACCCCAATGGCATTTCTTTTTTCGTTAATCATTTATTCTTATATTAAGAATTATTTTTTTACTTTTTAGTTCGATTCGCACACTATAAAAGCGTGTTTTTTAGTTTTTTAAAAATTATAATTTATTTTTCATTTTTTAGTCTGATCTCCAATAAAAGCTTTTTTTTTAGTGTTTAAAGCTATCATTAATTCATTGATGAATTAATCTTAAGTGCGTCATTTTTTTAGAATCTGGAATCCTATCAGTGCGTCGATACGGCTTGGTTTGCAAAATGTAGGATCAGCCAACGCATCCTTCACTTTTTCACATAAAGAACACTTTTTGTTTGTTTGTTGCATTTGTATTTACCATGAGAGTTTTCGCTTTAGGGTTGTAACTTAATTTTTTAACCTCCATATCTGTAAATGGGAAATCGTTAATCCCGATGATTCTGATCAGGATAACGGAACAAAACTATAAAATTATTGTATTGTAATCGGTCCTGGACAGAAGAGCAAAATTTCGAATTAATCTGAGCTTTTAAAGTAGGTAGAAATCGAGTTCAAATATTCCGTTACATACAAGTGAAGCTAATAAAAGCGTGTTAAAAAAAAGAGAACACACGAACTTTTTCTCCTTATTCTCATTGTTCTTTTTTTTAAATAAAAATTTGCTACAGTAAAACAATATCTCTATTTTATATACTTATCCATCTTTCGTTCTTTTGGGCCAGCCTTCTAGTGGTGCGATGGTTGCTATGTGCATCTATAAGAACTGAAATAAGGCACTCGAGCACATGAAAACTTCATGATATTCTTATCGACGCCAATATGACTGAAAGTACATTTTACCGTAAATGTTTACGGTAAAATGTAATAAAATAATAATAAAATAATTGTAGATCTCTGAATTTCGAAAATTTACATGCAAATTCTAGAGGATTCGAGGAATATTGTTATATGATTCGGAATATTCTTAGGGCTAGAACACATAACTGAAAGAGAAACAATAATTCAGCAGTATTCAAAGTTGAAAATCTATTGAATTCAATACAAGAAATGTCATTTACTTGTTGTTTAATAGTATGGTTAGCAATATTGCAATTCTTGCAACTAACAATTCTTTAAACAGAGATTTATTTTTTTAAATGCACTTTAGAAGCCAAATAAAGTTAATTTTAAATTAGGAACACAATATATTACTTAAAAAAATAATTATTCACACTTTTTTTGTAAATTAGAGAGAGAGAGAGAATATCTATTTTATATATCTTACCCATCAAAAAGAAATCTACAAAAAAAAAAAAAAAACAAGAAAAGGGGGGGAATATCATTCATGAATACACTATATTTTCAACTTTAACAAATAATATAAAAAAGTTTTTTAAGTCAATTCCTATTTAGATCAAGAAAGAAAATTTTTATTTTAGCTACTTTTTATTAAATAGTTACAATTAATATGAATATGTATATACATATGACAGAATCACAACATTAAGTGGTAATTATTTTTTATTAATTATCATTAAAGTATCGTATTGTCTTCCAAAACAATAGTGTTTATAAAATTTCAGTTCAACTGAATGCTTTAAAACGTGAGAAAAAAACATTTTCAAATTTTGACACAAGTCGCCAATGTGGCTGTATTTGTAATTCTTAAAATAATTAGTTTTAATCAAAATTAATTTTTATTAATTATAATTAAATTATTGTACTGTCATCCAAAATAATCATGTATATTAAATTTCAGCTCAATTGAACGCTTTAAAATGCATTTTATTAACGATTGAATATTCCACCAAGATAAATAAATAAATAAACAGAGAGTGTGAATTAAATAGTAGGAATTGAAAAATTAATTTTATATTAAAATTAATGAATTTTAATGACATTTTCTAATTTAAAGCCTACAAGTATAATTTTAAACATACATTATTTTATAATCGATAACTTTAAATCAGATATTACCATATGCGTCCTTAAATTTAATTACTGATAAAATCTTTTAACTATATTGAATTTTTTGTTTGAAAAATTACAATGTATATATATTTTTTTGCTCTAGGTGAGTAAGGTGCCTGGAAAAGCCAGTTCAAGGTCACAGGTCATTACAAAATGTGTTAAAAGAGTGAATAATTTGAAATGCCTACGGAAATATTTGAAAAATAGGGAGGTAAGAAATCGAATCAGAAGAGAATGGAAAATGCACTTCGGTATTTGAAGGTTATTTTACGAAGAAAATATTAAAATGTTCTCGGTTGCAGGAAAAAGTTTGGAAAATGGAGAAATTCGCAAAATACAGGTTGGTGAATGCTTTGCAAAATAGAGATCGGTAAATTCTTACTCACCAAAAAATTACAAATTTAACTTTGTCACTGTTCATAGGATGATTACTCCATCGTTTTCATAAATAAACTTCTTTTTTTTTTGAAACTTCAATGAATTCAATTTAGAGAAATTGGGAAACTGTAACTATTCGAATAATATCCTATGAGCCTCAAATATTAAATTACCATATTTACTCGAATCTAAGCCGCACTATTTTTCCAGTATTAATGCTACTGAAAATCGGGTGCGGCTTACAATCGAAGGCAAAACATTTGTTTGTTGGGGAAAATTAAATTTCTACCCCTTTCAAAGTAAAAAATGTAGCCGTCCATTCTGGCCACTTGCATCGATGGCTTATCCCATTCCAGAGTTTATCTCCAGTATTCACCGTCTGTGGTGGTATGATATCTATATAAGCCAGTATTTGCCATCACGCGAAGACGATCGTTTTGGAGTGATCGCTAAGATATTCGTTTTCGGAACAGAAGGTGCTCAGATCAAATCCTTCGGTCAAGTCTATCCCAAACATCGTTGTCTGCTCATATGAAGGAAATTTTTCTGCTAATACTTTCTTTCAATCTAAACATCAAAGATATCGATAACTGCATCAAGATGAGTTCAATATGACGCAAGAATGAAAAGGGACACTCATTTTATATGCAGAAAATAACGGAAACAGTGCAATTACCACAGAAAATTTTATGCGGATGAAACAAATATACGTCTATAGCGTAAACAAAATGACATTTTTTGTTTGTAAATGTTCAACAGTCTTTAATAATTCTTTAACGCTCTTTTTTTCGGCATTTTTTAAAAAAAAAATGTTGTAAAACAAATCCATTGGATGGCACAGAATTCGATACAGTGTTGGAAAATAACGATATTGACACCAATCCGGAAGTCATCAGTGACATTGGGAGGAACGAATCATTTTCGAAACATGATACTGATGGTTACAGTAATTAAAGGTTCATGTATAGATTTGAAAGATTTTGACACTGGTAAAATAAATTATTAACTTCCTATTATTTCTCACTAAAATTTTGCAAAAATTTCTTAAGTATCGGATATTGATGAACCTTGTACACATTTTTTAAAACTTTTCTCGAAATCATGTAAAAAATTAGGGGTGCGGCTTAGATTCGAGTAAATAAGGTACTTGAAATAGACTGAGATAATGAAATTATCAACAAATGCAACGCAAATGTCCATACTAAATAAAAATAATGCTCAATCTAATCATTAAACTGCCGTAAACCACTTGCTAAAACTTTAAATATGATTCCCAACAATTCTTTTTAGAACTCTTTCATTCATTTAGCCGTTAAAAAGAGCTGGAAAACATGTTACCAAATCCCCCTTCCGCCTTGCCTACTGGTATTTACTCTGAAGATTAACGTAAAAACGTAACAAGAAAAGAAAGAAAGAACGAAATTTTATACAATTAGAACTTATCCGACCATCAATACAAATATTTACTCTCTTTTTTTTTTATCCACTTTATTTACTGTCAAAATAGTTACACTTGAATGTGACACTTTAATTCCATGTATCCTTCCGCCTACTGACCGTGAAAACTTGATCGTTAAATAACTCTTAGTGTTAATCTCCTGAAAAGGGAGTGAAGAGGGGGAAAAAAGCATGAATGAGAGGAGAGAAGAAAAAAAAGAATGCTAGAAAAATGATGTCAGGATCATCTGAGGCAATCAAAAGCGAATCAATCCTGTCTTTATCGGTCGTCTCGTATGTCCTCTTCCGCAATCCAATATAATCTTGTCACTTTCGTCTAACCAGCTGTAAGAAGATCACTTTCTGCTCTCAGGCTATTCGATACCACCAAAGCTTTGCGCTGGCAAGAAATTAAAGAGAGAAAAAAAGGGGGGGAGGGATATGAACTTTTTTTTTATTGAAAAACTTGACTTACTCCCGTAAAGGTATATGACAACGTTCGAAACTGGGATTTTGCAAAAGCGTACAGACGCGAATATTTTTTTTAATATTTTGTGTCACTTATATATATATATATATATATATATATATATATATATATATATATATATATATATATATATAATATATATATATATATAGATTAGAATACTCGTGTAAAACTGTTTTAAGAATGTTATTGCAATAAAAAAAATTATTTAAATGCATTATTTTGGCAAAAAAAACTAACTTGGAGTTACTTTCAAGACATTCTCCTTTTTATGAAAAAGGCTTCGATAATAATATTTTGCCTATATATAGCTAAGACTTCTCCGGAGGGTCTGAACTATGATTTTTGATAGAAAACATCTTATTATTTTCAAAATTACAACCAATTGAAATAATTATTGGTATTTTTTTTTTTTTGTTGAAATTTCTCGCCTCTGGTGTATTTAAATATGGATAAATCTTCTATGTTTCAAAAAAATCCTAGTTCAGGCTCTGTGCAGAGGTCTGAGCTATGCACAGGCAAATTATTATTTTTATAGAAGTAGAATGTTAGAAACGTTTTTAAAATAGGCCGGGTAATTCTATGTTCATTTTTAACCGAATATTGCAGTTAAATAATTTTTTATTGTAATAATATTCCTAAAAAAATTTATACATGCATTCTAATCTAAGTGACAGTAAAAAATTTTTTAAAAATATTCGTTTGTACGCTTTTGCAAAATCACGGTTCCACGCGTTGTCGGACACCTAAGGGAACCAGGACATGCTCGAAAGAGTAAAATGCCAAAATTAAGACCCTTTGTTTATGAGACATATATCATTTACAATTTCCAATAGAGCTTCGATTTTTTACGTTCTTAATAAAGATAATTTAATTGTTCTGTAGAACTACAAAAATAACTTTTTACTCTAAAAGTTTTTTTTACTACTTAATTAAAGTAATACATAATTTTTGAGAACTCGTAATATATACTTGTGTTCAGGTACCATTTTTTAAAAAAGTATCCTTTTTTTATGCAAAATATTTTTTATACATATATAAAACAATACATAAAATACAGTGAACCCATTTTTGTAGTAAAATGTTTTTTAGTATAGTTTCTTTAAAAAAATTATGAAACTTTGAAATCTGAAATTTTTTTATTTTTTTGCTTTTTTTTATGCATAAAATTATTTTTAAAAAATTAGGCACTATCTTAATAGAAAAAAAATAGGTTCACTATATGCATAGGCATCTTGTATAGAAGTATAAAAAAATCTGGAATCATATAGTGCAATATTTTTTTAAAAAATGTACCTAAATGCAAAAAAAAATATGCTTTTTTGAGAAAAAGGGAAAAAACTAAAAAAAACAATATTTTCACATATTATATATACACTTGATTAGTATTTGCTTGCCTATTCTTATATGACTAATAATAATCCTTAATCATTTTCTAGAGTTACAAAAGTAATTTTAAATTCATATGTTTTTTTTTCCCTTTGTTTTAGTTAACATGAACATAATTTTCGAGATCTTGTAATACATATTTTCATGTATTTCTTATCAAAATATTCTTTGAATATACAAAAAAACACACACATATATATACAGCAACATATCAAACATAATGAACCAGTTTTTTAACGAATTAATTGCGTAATTTCTTTAAAATAATCATAAAACCTTAAAATTATGAAAATCTTAATTTTTTTGCACGTATAAATTTATTTTTAAAAAAATTAGACATTACATACTAAAAGATATTTTGTTCACTATATAGAACGTTTATATAGATCAAACACAGGGGAAACTACATATTTAAAGTTCAAAGGGGTGTGTCAAAAAGGGCGTGGTCATTTGTTTACATTTTTATTTTTCATATTTTAGGGCTATTTTATCAACAAACATATAAGTAATATACATTTTTAGATTTAGAAAAATAAGCACTATTTTTTAGAACTAAAATTGAAAAATCAATTTTTTCAAAGTATATACGATGTCCCTGTTTCTTAAGACAAGGGTGTCAAACTCTCAAACACGTTAACTTAGGCCAAGCAAACAAAGTTTAACTTAAGATGGGCAACACAAAAATCCATACTCATAAAAATGAGGTTTATTTCGAATAAAACATTTTAATAAACATATATAAAAAAACAAGACAAATTTAACTTTTGCGTCCTGACACTTTTGACATATCTTCTCTCTGCTACTATCTTTCCTATTTCTGAAAATTTGATACTTTATTATACATTGTTTTGGACCAATTTACTGGCCAGGATGCAAAAATGTTCGTTCCGGGCCGCGAGTTTGACACCCCTGCGTTAATCCTTTATCTACCGCATTATGATTTAATGCAGTTTTTTTTTTATCACTACATTGGAAATTAAGGGATATACATAAACAAAGTACTCAACTTTTGGAAATTTAATCCGTTCGAGCTAATCAATTAATTAAAACATATTCAACTGTAAAATTAATTACATACACTGCTCACTCTAAATAAATAGTCGAATGGTTTTCTAAGATCTTTATTAACATACAAAACAATAACACACTTAAATTTTGATCTTAACTATTTTTTCGGGACAAAAATGATAATCTTCACAATCCGCCGAAAACGCCGTCAGCTGAAAAAGCAATTTCTGCTATAAAACTATTCGCCTTCCACGCTAAAATATTCATCATAGAACCCGTGCTAACACATATCTTGGAAGAGTGGATTTCAACGAACATTCCTGCTACGTATCGTCAGAATATTCGTAAAAATGGTTATTCTATGTAATTTTAAAGGGAGTGGCACTTATAAGTACCGTAGGCAGATGAAGGGTTAAGGCAGAGGTGCCCCCCTTCCCGGACTACTGATCGGCACCCGTTCGGGGATCAAATGGTACCAGTACTGTAACGAAGAATAGTTGGCCCCCTGAAAAGTCAGATTTTGGGCCAAAAGCCAAATCTTATAAAGAGTACTTGTTGTTTCTAATGCCACCTGTATGACGTAGTCAGATCGAGGCCCACGAAATTCATCGTGGCAATAGGCTAGATGTACGGCTGTCGTTGGCCTAAGCCTTGAGCACCATACAGGTGACAGTACGAATTAGCTAGGAGAAATTCCCGAAGGGTGATAGATGGCGACACCACCGATCTCCACCTCCACAATTTAGGCATGGATCTGAAGGGGAGGGAAATGTTCTCCAGTTCCCTGCACTTGTGATTAAGCCCACAAGACTTTCAGACCCATTAATTTAACGTGTCCCATTAATTTAAGTCCGTGTGTATTCGGAGGGTATTTCGTGACATCGGGCATCAAACCCAGGCCTTCCGGACAAGAGTCCAAAGATCTAAAAAATAGGCTACCCACGGCCCAAAGAATACGTACTTGGCGTAAGACAGTCGTTAAGCCCCCTAGAATCCTGGTCCCTCTCCCACGATGCGGGGGTGTATATTAAGCTACTGAGTGGTACCAAGCCACCCAAGGAACCTTAAATTGTTTCCATTTCATTTACACTCATGTTCATAAATTAAGGATAATTCGGAATCCTACAGAAATTGAACTCTAAAATAAAAATTTCAACTGTAGAATTATCACACACATCTTGAAGAAGAATATGCAAATTACAGGAAACTACCAGATGGCACGGATAGTACGTCACAATGACGAGAGTGTAAGAGAGGGGTATATAAGGAATGGTGGCAAAGATGTAAAATTTTTCACAAGCGCTTTAAAAGCCTTTCAGTGCTATAACCGCATAATTATGGCACAAAGGAAGCATTTGGATCATTTTTTACGTGGTAGAGTTATTCGACGACTGGAGTGTGGACGTACCCAGCTGGAAGTATCCGAGGAACTTGGAATCGCCCAGAGTGTCTCCAGGCTTTGGCAACGATTCTAAGATGATGGTAATGTGATTAGATGTTACAGCACAGGTCGCCCCCTGAGTTACAACGCCGAATGAGGACCGGTATTTGGCAGTTACTGCCAAAAGAAGCATACGGAGCACATCATCAGACCTGCCTCGTCAGCTCTCTTCAGCTACCGGTACGACAGTTTCAAGGCAGACCGTGTACAGACGCTTAGGTCACATTGGTCTATATGCTCGTTGGCCTGTCAGATGTGTTCCACTTACCGCAACTCACTGTCGCCTGCGATTAACCTGGAGTAGAGAGCATGCATTGTAAACACCACAACAGTGGTCTTGTGTGATGTTTTCCGACGAGTCCAGGTTTAGTTTGCAGTCTGATTCTCGCCGGACTTTAATATGGAGAGCGCCAGGTACCCGTTACCACCAAGGGAACACCATTGAACGACACGGTTACAGTGGTGCAGGATGGCTCGTTTGGGGAGGAATTATTCTTGGTTCCAGAACTTACCTGCATGTTCAGAGTGTAGCGATGTAACCCACATCTATCGGGATGTCATTCTGGAACAACATGTACGTTTATTTCGGGGCGCCATGTGTGCTGAATTTCTGTTTATGGATGACAACGCCCGTCCTTACCGTGCAAACATTGTAGACGAATGCCTTCAATCGGAGGATATCACCCGTATGGATTGGCCAGCATACCCACCGGACTTGAATCAATAGAGCATATTCGGGATATGCTTGGCCGACGAATTGCAGCCCGTCAACCCCCTACCACCTACCGGAACTTCGGAGGGCATTGCTTGATGAGTGGTGTAATATTCCCCAAGATCAGATTGATAATTTGATACTCAGCTTGCCTAGGCGTTGTAAGGCCTGTATTGCATCGTCCGGGAGACAAACTCCGTATTAATCAGCATACTAGCCATGTTATACTGTTTTTTGTAAATAGGTTCTTTTTTGAAATTTTCTCCAGGGAATATAAAAATCGCAATTTTTATTAATTATGTCAAACATATAGAATCATTTTTGCTCTTTACCTTTTTTTTAATAAATATACTTTACGAATAAGTCAAATTTGTTTTGCTTCAGTCTCTTTCTTTGCCTGAACTTCATTATCCTTAATTTATGGACATGAGTGTATTGTACTGTATTTCTCTCCAAATTGTGGGCCTTTCCAAGGAAGTCACTTTATATTCAATGAAAAATCACTTTATATTCCTTTTTTTAGTGTAACTGCATTTCATTCTGAAGGTATATTTAAGTACAATTAAATTAAAATGATCTAAAATGTATACAATCAACGTCCCACCCTCAGAGGGGCCCGGTAAAATTATCAAACGTAGACCGGTCCGCGGCGATAAAAAGGTAGGAGAACATTGTGTAAAAGAATTTATTTTTTTCATACTCGGTGTCAGTTAAATTAAAATATTCATATAAATTCGTTTTTAGAATATTATTACAAAAAAAAAAAAACTAATTAAATGTAATGTTTTAGCAAAAAATGAAGAAAAAAAATAACATATTTTTAAAGCATTATTATTATTATTGAAAAATGATTCTATAATAAAGATATTTTGCCTATATATAGCTAGGACTTTTATATCGAGTTTAATTAAAAAAAACTTTTGAAATATATGATTTAGAAATGGAATTTAGAATTCATATTTTATAATATCAGAGTAGAGAAATCTTTACAAAAACACTTGCTATTAGTTCATTTGTTCGTAATTCTGAAAATAATGCAAATTTTTCTCAAAAATTATAGTTCAATTCCGGTACAGCAGTCATAGCTATACACCGTAATAAAATCCGGTGTATAACGCTTTGAAGCTGCAATTTTTACTTCTTAAGTACATTCTCCGTATACCGCGCACCTCCTTTTTTACGAAGAAACCTGAAATGTAGGTGAGCAATGCTCTTATGTTTTGAAGTCATTTATTCAAGACATTATTCCAAGCTTTAGAAGAAGAAAAAAAACTAAAAAACCCGCTTTTATAGTTTTATAGTGTGTGTGTGTGTGAATCGAACTAAAAAGTAAAAAATTAATTCTTAATATAAGAATAAAAGGATTAACGAGAAAATTAATGTCGTTGGGATAAAAACGTGGAGTGCTCTATATTAATTGTTCTAATTTCTTACTAATTCTCTATTCCGAAATACTGAGTTAATATAAAATGTAGTACAAAGCACCCCACGCTTTTACCACAATGACATTAATTTTCTCGTTAATCATTTTATATTCTTATATTAAGAATTATTTTTTTTTACTTTTTAGTTTGATTCACACACACACACTGAAAAAGCGTGTTTCTTAGTTTTTTTAAAACTATAATTTATTTTTCATTTTTTATTTCGATGTACAATAAAAGCCTGTTCTTTTTTAGTTTTTACAACTATCATTAATCTTTGTTGAATTTATCCTTCAGTTTGATATTTGGAGCTGGAATTATGTGGCTGCTGGAATTAGTCTTGCACTTCAATGGATATTAATTAATGGGTCTGAAGGGTATTTATTCTCTGCGTTTACGGGGCCTGGGAGAAGTCCTGTATCGTTATGTTTCAAAGATTCCGTCTCTATTGATACAGGTCTAACTAATAAAAGTTTATTAAGAAGAAATATTAAATGTCAATCGTATTCTCACCTTTTAAACGTATTGCTATAATGTTAATTCATATCATCACTTCTATAAACATATTGCTTTATCAAAATAAAAAAAATTAGCAGTTGGAACATAAATTTATCAGTTTTTAAACGTATTGCTCTAATGTTAATTCGCATCATCACTTCTAAACGCTTTGCTTTATAAAAATAAAAAATATTTAGCAGTTAGAACGTAAGTTATTATTATTCACATGCTCGAGTCTTTTTTTTATTTCTATTTTCAGAAAAACTGCGCAGCCACCCTACCCTTTTTTTCACATAAAGAAAACTTTTTTTTAGTTTTATTTGTATTAACTACAAGCATATTTGTGGTTTTAGGGTTGCACCTTAATCTTTTAGTCACTTAATTTGGAATAAGTCGCAAAATCTTGAAATGGCATATGGAATCAGTTGCCATATGTGAAAATGATTGAGACAATTAGTCGTCAAATCTGGAAAAGATACAATGAATTAGTCGCCAAATCTCGAAATTCTTAAAATCCTTATTTATGAGGATCTTGATTAGGGCAATGAAACAAAATCATGAAATTATTGTATTGTCATCGGTCCTTGACAAGTGTGCAAAATTTCGAATTAATCTGACCTTTTAAAGTGGATAAAAATCAAGTTCAAAGATTCCATTAAACACAAGTGAAACTTGTAAAAGCGTGTTAAAAATATGGTATTATACGAATCTAAGCCACCCTTTTTTTCCCAATGTGACTGAATGTGCTACTGAAAATTGGGTTCGGCTTGGAATTGAAGTCGGAAAAATTCATTCGATGGGGGACATTGAACTTGGTATTGACGGTTACAGCAATGACAGTTTCAGGTATATATTTTAAATTAATTATTCGCTTCTCATTAGTTCATATTAAAAAAAAAATTTTAATTTCGTATATATCGGATATTGATAAGCCATTTGAAAAGATTTTCTATTTTTTCACAAAAGCGTGTTGAGAATTTGGGGTGTGGCTTAGAATCAATAGTGGCTTAAATTCAAAAAATCTAGGTATACTTCTAGAACTACAACCCTTTAAGTTCATAAGAAATGTCATTTCTTTTAATCCTGTATCTACCGCATTATGATTTACTGCAGTTTTTTTCATGCAACATTTTTTTTTAATCACTGCATTGAAAATTAAGGGATATACATAAATAAAATACTCAACTTTAGGAAACTTAATTAGTTAGATCTAATTAACTAATTAAAGATATTCAACTGTAAAATTAATTATACACATTGCTCACTAAAAATAAATAGTCAAATCGTTTACCAAGGTCTTCATTAACATACAAAAAAAAAGACACTTCCCTTTTGACATTAACTATTTTTTCGGAACAAGAATGACAATCTTTGCAATCCGCTGAAAACGCAATTTCTGCTATAAAACTATTCGCCTTCTCCACTAAAATACTCATCATAGAACCCGTGTTGCCATATATGTTAGAAGAGTGGATTTAAAAGAATATTCCTACTAAGTGTCGTCAGAGTATTCGTAAAAATGGTTATTCTATGTAATTTTAAAGGGAGTGGTACTTATAAGTACCGTCGGTAGATAAAGGGTTAAAGAATCAATATTATAGGGTTAAAGAATCAACATAAGAAAGTAAATAGCCAAGCCACCTATAATATGGACGCAACCTCTCTTTCTTGTGCTTAGATAAGACATTTTACCCTTCCGGTCTCTGAAAATTCTTAGTATTTCAAATTCGTAAAACCGTTAGAGACGCTCAGAAGCGCACGTGCAAGTTACCATTGTTGATAGCTAGCTGTTTGACGAGGGAGGGAGTTCAATTCGCTCGTTACAATCGTCCTACTGTTGGTTTGTGGAAGGTTTTTCTTAGAGGTTTGTGTTTTGGTTTATATATATATATATATATATATATATATATATATATATATATATATATATATATATATATATATATATATATATATATATATATATATATATATATATATATATATATATATATATATATATATGTATATATATATATGTATATATATATATGTATATATATATATAGATAGATAGATAGATAGATAGATAGATAGATAGATAACGTTAACACAAATCCTCCATCAATTCTAACCATTGACTTCTTAGATAAGATTCTGGGTTAAACAGATCTATATTAGTAAACTCAGATGGAATTTGAAGTAAAAGAGTGAATGCTTCCAAAAAAAGTTCTTTAGAACAGCGATTCTTAAAGTTTCGATAGCCATGACCATCCTTAATGTATTAGTCGGACCCCCCAAAGGTTTAGTAAACCACTCTCTGACTTCCAACACATGGCTGGTGTTTTAAAGGTTCCTCAATAATCCTAAAACTATATATAGAGTTACTCCTAAACTTATACAGACTTTTTAAAAATTTCTTTTTTCCTTTAAGATACAGTGAAATTCGTTTAACGCGAAAATGCTTAAGACGAAATATCGGTTAACACAAAATAATGCAACGGTCCCGACAAGCTATTATCTATTACTATGTATTTTCTACATTTCATACTACTACTATATATTTTGATGTATTTTTTTCTCTTGACACGAAACGAAAATCGCTTAACACGAAAAGATTTCTATTTTTGAAATGAACAAAATAAGGAAAAAACTACGCAGTTGATATAAAAGAGGGGCGTGAAATGAAAGAGAGATTGTTTCACATGTTCCGTGGAAAGGAGGATAACTCTCTTGCTTTTGAAAAACTCACTGCATAGCCTGTGCAGGAGCCAATTTTGTTTATATAAGCTACTTTCACCTTCCACCACTAAAAATGCCACACAAAAATATCCGAAATAAGGAGCATCAATTCCATTGATGAAATGAATAACAAAATAGATGACATCGAACAAATTGTGGGCAAAATTTGATAGCAAAACAGATCACGCAAAGAAAAATATCAGATTTCCCAAACTCAATAAATTTTGTTTTTTTTAGAAAACATGAAAGTTTTGCATTAAATCTCATTAAGTTCTTCTGAGTGTTTTTGTTTCATTGATTTTTATTAAATACATGCACATATACATATCTATGTAAATAAAATGTGCTCTAATAACCTTACTTTTGTTAAATCTATATATATATATATTTTTTTTGTTTAATATATGTTTTCCGTTATCAAGAAATTCTTTTAACACGAAAAAATATTTCAGTCCCCTTCAGTTACGAGCTAAGCAATTTTCACTGTATATAATGGTAATTTGTACTCTTGCCTCAGATACTGCGCCAACAATTAAAATTGTCATAGATAAAGAAATAAACTGTCGAAGACTGTCGAATAAATTGTCGAATAGTTGAGTTCGGAAACGTTAAAATAGTTTGGTAATTGGAGAACAATGTACTAAAACTTTAGAGGGAAATTCTATCACGCAAACAATCAAAAATATCAATTTGCGTTTTTTTGATAGTAGAATGTTAGCAAGAGAGCCTTGGTATTAGGTGAAAAGAAATAGAAATTACCCCATAACTCAGTAAAAAATGCATACAAAGAAAGATTTGTGTGTGCTTGAGAGGTAATTATTCAAATTTAAGCCGCACCCCAAATTCTCTACAAGATTTTGTGAAAATTAAAAAAATAGTGTAAAATGGTCTATCGATATCCAATTTTACAAAATTAAATTAAATTTAAAATGAGAACTAATAAGGAGTGATTAGTTAGTTTTATATATATATTTTATATTATAAACTTTTAAATACATGCATGAATCTGTAATTGCTTCAAATACCTCATCCAACGAATTTTTTTCCCCTTTGATTCTAAGCCGCACCCAAATTTCAATAGCATTAACATAGGAAAAAAAGCGCGGTTTAAATTCGAGTAAATTGTTTTTAATTGCATTTAAATAAAAAAAATTTTAAGTGATATTTTACATTTTCCCCCAGAAACTCAGATCTATAGTACAACTTTTATTTCTGTGGCTCAATGTAAAAACAACCATTGTGAAAATTTCATAATGTTGGGAATTTAAATTTCAAGCTTCGTGAAAGTAATTCTGTAAGGATAATGCTCTAAGTATAGCCGTAGCTATCGCCGTACCAATGATACGGGGACCCCAAGCTATAGGAGGCCTTACGAGTATAGGTAAAAAATTGTGAAACGTTATCAATAGTCCCCTATTAACAAAACTTCCATTTCTAAAGAAGGGCCCCTAAATATTTTGTTCAGGGCCCACTCAGGAAAAGCTACGCAAATGACTGAGCACTTTATTCTAGAATTTTATGTTTACAGTAATAATTAAAATTGATTTTGGTTGTTCTTGCATACAAAAGTAATCTCAACACTTTTTATTAATCTTTAAGTTTGTCATAAAATACGGCATATGTCTTTGTCATTTCTGTTGGGGCCAGGGCCGATTTAAGTTCATTTCAGGCCCTGGGCGCAGAACATCTACGGAACCATTTGGCACGAGAGAATTGAAATTTATAACCAGAAAATCTGGTTAAGACCCGCTTACTCGGGTCCCTGGGTTACTGCGGGCTCCTGGGCCCCCTCTCCAAACACCGAATGGATAAACCGGCACTGGTCGGGGCTTAAGTGTATCTTTTGCCCAAAATCATGAGTTCTCTCGATATCATGTAACAAAGTAAAGTTATTAGAAATCCTTTTAAGTTATGTCTTTCAATGACGGTATTTTTACTAATAAATCAAACTTTTAACTGCGCTAAAAATAACTTTAATATTTCCGCTGATTCTCAGTAAACTTTGCTAATGAAAAATAATTTAAATACGGAAATAATAACCTTAAACCAGTCAAATGTATATGTAAATACAGGTTATTTTTTTCTCATTAAATAATTATAATGGAAAAAGAGAAAAGGAAACAACTTTTTAGGAGAGGCTAAATTATAATTTTTTTTTAATAATTCAAAGACAGAAGAGTAGCAAACTTCTTCGCAAAGAGCTACAGTTTGCTACCCCCTCGTATAATATGGACTCAACTTCTCTTTGTGTGTTTTATTTTTTTATTGAGAACACACACATAGTTATAATCCCGTGCACCACAAAGTATCATACGGGGGCTTACATAGAAGTAAGCGTGAATCACACATCACAAAGAAGAGAAGGATTACATCGCAAACATCCATGTTTTATCCGAGATTCGAACCTCGTCCCCACGGCACCGCAGTCAGTGTTACTAACCAATATACCGGATGGGTGGCCTCTTTATTGTATTAAGACATTTAACTTCGTCGGACTTCGAAAGTTCTAGAATTCCAACTAACTGGAATGTGAATGAAAATTTTCCCAGAGAAAGTTAAGCGAAGTATCTCAAATTCATAATGCCATTAGAGACCCTCTATAGCGCACGTGTAAGTTATTATTGTTGCTAGCCTGCTGTTTGACGGTGGGAGGTTTCATTCACTTGCTCCAATTGTCCTCTTGTTGGCTTGTAAGCCAACGTTGACAAATCATCCATCTATTCTAACCATTGACTTCTTTGACAACATCCTGGGTTAAACAGATTTATTTCTCCGTTTGAGTATCTGAAAAGAAAAGAAAAGAAAAACAAGTGTGACTCAGAGAGCCACGGCAAAATGTCCCCAGATGGCATTTATAAGATTAAGTAAAAGAGTGTATGCTTTCAAAAGAGTCATTTAGAACAGTGAACCGCAACCCCCGGTCCGCGGATCAAATGGTGCCGGGGCGCCTAAAGAACATTAAACTTTTGCCATTTTATTTAAAGGGGTGCATTTCTCTGGCATTTCCGCAACTTTCCACGGAAATCACTTTATAATTCACGTGAAATCACTTTTATTCATTTTGGGTGTCACTATATTTTATTCTGTAAGCATATTTAAATGTAGCTAAATTAAAATTGTTAAATCAAAACAATCTAAAATATAAACAATCAACGTGTCTTACCCTCAGCGGGCGCTACGGTAAAATTATCAAACGTTGACCGGTTCGCAGCGATTAGAAGGTTACGGAGCACTCTGCTTTAGAACAGCGGTTCTTTAACTTTCGATACTCGTGACCATCCTTAACGTATTAGTCTGACAACGCAGACCCCCTCCCCAAAATTTAGCAAATCACTCCCTGACTTCCAACAGATGGTTTTAAAGAATCCTCAATAGTCCTAAGACTATACTACTTATATATATATATATATAGACTTAAAATATTTTTTTTTCCCTTTAAGATACAGTGAAATTCGTTTAACGCGAAAACGCTTATGACCAGTAGCGCACACAGGAATTTTTCAAGGGGGGGCGGGGGTCGAAAGTTCGCTATTTTTGTATCATGCTCCTTTTGATTTTGTCGATTTTCGGGAACAAAACACAGTAAAAAACTAATTATTGAATAAATAATTAGCATTAATTAATAAAATTAATCATTAATAACAAATGCTTAATTAAATTTTACGTACTATATACTTAGAATTATAATCAATCTGAAAAAAAATCAAGGGCTTTGGGGGGGTCCCTGGTTCTACGCCCCTGGTTCGTGATCTATTGCTCTTTGGATTTCCGTTTATATTTTGCCTCAATTGGAAAACTATAGAAATCTTATTAGTTTATTGGGCATCACACGTTGATAGTAATGGTATTGGTACTTATTTTATTTCTGGTTCGTATTATTTACAACAATAATTTTAATACTCAAAAACATTTAAAAAGCAGATCTTCATAGAACAAAAGTGCTGACTCATTTTTAACAACAAAGAAGTTTTTGTTCGTATCGTTTGGAATTAGCCAAATAGTATTTTGTAAGTTTTGCATCCATTTTGTTTTAATCATCATGGCGAAAAAAGTGAAAAGAGTAATTTTTTAATTAAACTGAGAACATTTTCTTAAAAATCCCCATTTTTTTTTTTAAAAAATATATTGAACATTTTTGTACTGTATATTCAAATATTATCAATGATAGTAAATTGTAACCTTTTGCGTATTCGATTGCCTTACAGATTTTATACGAATTTTTCAATGAAATTAGGCTTAGCTGGGAAATTCACCCGGTCCCACACGTGCGTAACTCTCGGAACGTGCGGGCCTGGGAAAAAGCTCCTTTGTGTGTGTGTGTGTGTGTGTGTGTGTCTCTGTGGGCGGTCGTGAAGGGAAACGGGGTGTGAAATGAGAGGTAGTTTCACGTTCCGAGAAAAGGAGGGTAAGTTGCCTTCGAAATACTTTCTGAATAGACAGTGACACGAGTCAACCTTGATTATCTAAGCAACTTTCAACTCGCCACCCCTACAAACGCCACAAAAACATCCGAAATGAGAAGCATCAATTCCATCTATGAAATGAACAACAAAATGGACGACATCAAACAAATTGTGGATCAGATTTCCCAAAATTCAATAAATGTTTTTTTTTTTAGAAAACATGAACATTTTGCATTAAATTTCATTAAGTTCTTCTGAGTGTTTTTGTTTCATTGATTTTTATTAAATACATGCACATATATTGCGCAAATAAAATGTGCTCTAATAAGCTTACTTTTGTTAAATATATGTTTCTTTTTTCTTTTTTTAAATATATGTTTCTTTCTTTTTTTCTTTTTTTAAATATATGTTTCTTTCTTTTTTTAAATATATGTTTATTTCTTTTTTCTTTTTTTAAATATATGTTTCTTTCTTTTTTCTTTTTTTAAATATATGTTTTTCTCTATAAAGAAATTCTTTTAACATGAAAAAATATTTCTGTCCCCCTCGGTTTCGTGTTAAATGATTTTCGCTGTATATAATGGTAATTTGTACTCTCGCCGAAAAAGGAATGGTTCTCAGATAGCACGCCAACAATTAAAATTGTCACATATAAAGATACAAACTGTCGAAGATTCTAGTTGCGTTCAAAAATGATAAAATAGTTTGGTAAAATTAAAAAAACAAACAAACTCCAAGTAAAAAAATGTTGCCACATAAAGAGATATGAGGTTAAAGTAATGAGCTCTTTTTTTTCGTGTACCCCAAAGGTACAAAAGTCTCCTAAAGTGGGGTATGAGTACCCTCTGGGGTACGCGTATCCCACTTTGGAGACCACTTCTCTATGATATTGAAAAAAGTGGCGCGACTGAAGTCTTGTGAGTCATTACTACTTTTACAATAAAGCTAAAAAAAACTAGTTTAACCCTTTATCTACCTACGGTACTTATTTTAAAATTATATAGAATAACCATTTTTAAGAATACTCTGACAATACTTAGCAAGAATATTCTTTTAAATCCACTCTTCCAAGATATATGGCAGCACGGTTTCTATTATGAGTATTTTGGCGGGGAAGACGAATAGATTTCTTGCAGAAATTGAGTTTTCAGCTGACGGCATTTTCAGCGGATTGCGAAGATTGTCATTTTTGTCCCGAAAAAATAGTTAGTGTCAAAATGTAAGTGTCTTACTCTTTTTGTATGTTAATGAAGACCTTAGAAAACCATTTGACTATTTTAAATGAACAGTGTACATAATTATTTTATAGTTGGATATCTTTAATTAAATAATTAATTCTAACGGATTAAATTTCCAAAAGTTGAGTACTTTGTTTATGTATATCCCTTAGCTTTCAATGTAGTGATTCAAAAAAAAAATATTGCATGAAAAAAAACTGCAGTAAATCATAATGCGGTAGATAAAGGATTAAACCCAGTGGCGCAATAACCCATGACGGCTAAGGCTGACTGTGCCCATATCAGCTTTCATGAACTTGGGTGCTGAAGTGCATAAGTAGATGTTCTGCCCAAGTGGTCAGGCTGAAACGAAACTCCCAGTGTTTAGTTCCCAAGCAGGAGCAGGAATTAAATACTCAAGAGGGGTATTGGCAGGTAGAACCCCCTCCCCTGACGATAAAGAGAAAACTGTCTTCACCACGGGACAAGGGCTGTGGTCTTTTAAGGTTATGCCTTTCGGCTTGTGGAATGCACCTGCAACACTCGAGCGCCTTATGGAAACAGTCCTCGGAGGACTTTTGTACGATGCCTGCTTGGTGTACCTTGATGACATTATCATCGTGGGGCGTTGGAAATACCCTCGTAATAGTCTGTAACGCGAGCCAATTTTGTTTATTTAACCTACTTTCAACCTCCACCCCTACATACGCTACACAAAAGCATCTAATCGCAGTGTGAGTAAAAATCAGTAAATTAGGGGTTC
Source organism: Trichonephila clavipes (assembly GCA_019973935.1). Taxonomy (NCBI): domain Eukaryota; kingdom Metazoa; phylum Arthropoda; class Arachnida; order Araneae; family Nephilidae; genus Trichonephila; species Trichonephila clavipes. The sequence continues at coordinate 251,817 of BMAU01020109.1, read as the reverse complement.
ACGTGTTTTTTTATTTTTTTTTTTTTAGATGAATTTTTTTTTTTTACGAGCTTAAAGGCAAAGAGTTCAGGGGGAAAGCAAACTGCTATTTCGCTTAAATAGATGGAGCATCTTAAGGCTGTTGATTAAAAGCAGAAGATGAAAATGACAACTGTTAAGATTTTGGTATTTTGCTAACTCTACATTTTTTTCAATAATTTAAAAAGGGGAGCAAATTAGGGAAATGTTTGAGTGGAGTAACGTATATCTATGCTAAAAAAATATTCTCTTAACTAACTTAGTTTTGTTGTGAATAATTTTCTTTTTTCTTTTATTTATTTATTTATTGAAAAATCTTTTAATGTGAAATTCTTATAAAGCGAAAAAATATTCCAGTCCCCCCTCAGTTTCGAGTTAAACAATTTTCACTGGGTATGACGTTTGGTTTAACTCATCAGTTCATATGAAACGCACGAATATTTTGGGTAATCATTATGGATAGATCATTCATTTCAGTAATATGTTTATTGCATAGAGCAGTGCTTCTCAAAGTTTCAATAATATTCAATCACAATTTTCATCGCCCCCTCCTCATTACTATAACAATGTAATTTATTCAATAATATACTTTGACAATAAAGCTACAAAATACGACTTTTACCTCTTAAGTTCCATCGGCGTACATAAACGTCTGGCTCAGCCAAAATATTAATTGCCCATACGTATATATACGTCTTTCTGAAGTACGATATTTTCCGGGGACTGTTATCCATAAAATTATTCCAAAAACTTTGGAATGCAATAGATGGACCTTGCTAGTGTTTGCGAAGGATTTACTTGTTTTAGAGAAGGTTTCACTTATTAATTCTTTTTATCCCCCCCCTCCAATACATACGCGCGTCTACGCGGGAGAAGGTGGCATTTGGGAGCAAATCGCGTAAATTTTAATCGACACTTACTGGATTAATTATAAACCGTACAAATTGTCTAGATAAATGTTTATTTTTGTATATAATTTTATGATGACAAGCCCATAAGGGGTCACTGGTAATTATTATACTTGTTCTTAATTTAGTATTGTTAAATTAATTATAAAACACATTGTGCAGTACTGATACACTCATAAGTGTATTATATCAGGGGGTAAATGTGTATTTTATTTTTTTGTTAAGCCAGAATGTATTTTGTTTGTTTACTTTCAATAAATTAATATATTTTTTAAAAAATAATCTTTTGTTTTCAACTTTTTAATATATGTTCGCGCCCCCCTAGAGGGGCTCGCCCCACATTTTGAGAAACGCTGGTATAGAGCGAGCTTGTGAATATAACTACTAGGCCACTGGGGCCACATATACATGAAAACATTTTCCTTAGAATTTTTTAAATATTTTGCATGCATAGGATATGGTCATAGGAAATCATATAGAAATTAATCTGGAAACTTTTGTATTTGCAATAAATAAAAAACTCGCCCTAATAAATACCCATTACATAGTTAAAATAGTTAAAATATAGATGATAATCGCATATTCTATGTATATATACATATGATAGTTCACTCCAGTATCTCTTTTTATAATTAACTTTTTCAAATAATCTTTAAATAACTTTTAATTCTTTGGTTCCAAACTAACGTGCTAATCTTAATCGTAATCGAGTGGTAACACTACATCAGAAAATCTTTTTCCCGCCCGTTCTGACCATTCACATATTTTGTTACAAAGGAGTCACTCTATCTTCCCTGCCGGTACAAAAGCGAAAGTTTATTGTACTCACTCCTCTTTGTCTCCTTCTCGTCGTCTTGAATATGTGTAAATAGCTGCAGATCTTTTATCCTTTGTGTTTTTGCTCTTTTATCCTTCCTGCGGCCCGCCAGCCTAATGTACTAAAAATTTAGCGGGAAATGTTATCAATCAAGTAATTTAATATGTCAATTTTGCTATCAATTTGTTTTTTTAATAGTAGAACGTAAGCAAGAGGCTTGGTCAAGAATAAAAGGAAATGAAAATTATCCCACTACTCAATAAAAAATGCATACAAATAAATATTTTTGTGTGTGTTTGATCTGAAAAGAGTTGATATAGTATTAAAATAAAAGCCAAAAATGAGTTTTAATATTTTGATCAATTTTGCTTTTTCCAATGTTGCTTTGATCTTATAGTGTGTTTTTTCTATTATCCGCATGTTGCAGCCCGCGTGAAAAACCTGCCATGTCTATGCGGCCCGGCGAGAAAAAAGGTTGAGTAGCCCTGGTTTAAACCATTGATAAACTAATTAACATTTCATAAAACGTAGTTATTTTTAAGAAAACGTAAAAGTCATTTCTATGTTTTACGTTTTATGTACAAAAATCACAACTATGAAAGTACATTCAAGCTAAGTCCACACAGAGAGCAACTATATCATTTAATCCAAATTCCCTTTCGTTGATCATCGGAGAATTTTCCGTTACCGAAGATACACTCGACGTCTTTATTTTTCGTTACAGAAAAATTTAAGAAAAAATTACAACTTAAATATACGAAACGTTTTATTAATTCAAACAAAAATACGCTGATTACGCTAACATTCTTTTTAATTATTATCTTAAAAGAGTATTTTTCAATTGAATGAGCTTTTTTTTTTGGCATCATGTCATTTTTTTAATATTTTGGAAAGTGGGACAAAAAAATGTCCTTCTTACTGAATTTAACGGTAAGCACTGTAGCTAAAATATTAATATTCAATTTTGCTTTCTCACTAGTCATTTTCACAAAAATCATTACCAACAGAAATAAACTCTTTCAACTACTGTAATAGTTCCAGGGCAGCACAACGTAAATTCAACAAGAATGTGTTCATATTTGAAATGGTTTAAGTAATTTCACCCATCTTTTACCAATTTCTCAGCGTGCTGATTTCCCAATTTTTCTAATGTATTAGAATTTAAATATACATTCAGACTTATTTCTACTTCAAACAGACCATTGTCATCAATTTTAATAGCAGGCATTTCTTTCGATAAAAATTCAACGTAATTTTCTATATCTGCCCAATCTACTTGCGTCAAAGTCAAAAAATACCGTTGAAAATTGTTATTTCCTGTGATATTTGTTTCAGACTATTCTTCGACATATTTGAAACTTGTTTGGTTCATCTCTGAATACAGAGATTAACAGATCAGTTTTAAAATATTGAAAAGGAGGACAAAAAAGTAGGAGGATACTTTTAGAGTAAGGACACAACCTATTAAAGGAGAATGGTTGGCCACCTTACTAATATTGGAGTCATCTCTAACACTGGAAGTTTAATCTATTTCTTAGCAAAGTGTCATTGAATATTCTTTTGTTCTGGAACCTCTGGTTCCTTCTTTTTGTCCCTTTCTTTAAGTTTATTCTCTTAACCTTTTTATATGGGGAGTACATTATTACAGAATATCCAGCTTTCTCCTGTCTGTTGTTTATGTTTTGTTTCCATTCATATGGATTCAACTTTTAAAAAAATGTGCTTTAGTTTTAAAAGAGGCTATATTGCTATTTATATAATTAATAAGCATTTTTGTTTAGCTATCAATATTATACTCAAAAGTCATTTTTTTAACATTATTTTTATTCAGTATATTTTGTCGGGTCATATGGAATACGTCGGGTATTATGGTATACTAGGTATTCCATAATACCCGACATGCCATTTTGGAAAATGAACCTTTAAAATGAAGGAATGACAAAAGATGGTCAGCTAAAATAGCACAGTATTACAAACTACAATTCTTTAAGTGTACATTATGCTTAACTTCAAGTTCATGTCCCAATGAAGGTGACAAATTTTCTTACAGTGAAAAGGAGGACGAAAAATTTAAGAAAAAATTACAATTTAAATATAGGAAACATTTTATTAATTCAAACAAAAATATACCTACGCTTGCATCCCTTTTAATTATTTACTTAAACGAGTATTTTTCCATTGAATGAATTTTTTTGTCAACATATTTTCTAATACATCAGAAATTTCAGAGCAAAAAATATCTTTCATACAGAATTTTACGGTAAGCATTGTAGCTGAAATAATAACATTCAATCTTGATTTCTCACTAGTCCAAAAATCATTACCAGTTGAAAAAACTCTTTCAAATGCTGTATTAGTTCCAGGGCAAGAGCAACAAGAATAATTACATTTTCATATGAAATGTTTCATTTTTGAAACGGTTTAAGTAATTTCACCAATTTGTTATCAATTTCAGCATGTTGATTTTCCAATTGTTCTAATTTATTAGAAATTAAATATACATTTAGTCTTCTTTCTACTTCAAACAGACAATTGTTATCTATTTTAATATCAGGCATTTCTTTCGATAAAAAATCAACATAATTCTCTATATCTGCCAAATTTACTTGCGATGAAGTCAGAAAATACTATTGAAAACAGTTATTCCCTGTGATATTTGTTTCAGACCATTCTTCGACATTTTGGAAACATGTTTGGTTCATCTCTGAATACAGAGATTAACAGATCAGTTTGAAAATATTGAAAAGGAGGACACTTTTCGAGGAAAGACAGAACCTATAAAAGGAGGACGGTTGGTCACCCTATTAATAAAACTTACCTGCGAAACTGTTGAAAATTGCAAAACACACTTTGTTCTGTGGTGATTCGTACAGCGACAACCAAAGGACATCTTAAGAGTTTTTAAATGCCATGGGCTCCTGTGTAAAAGTAGGCCTTACCTGTGATCATTAAAAGTAGATAGTATAAAGCATACATTATATCAATTACTCGTAAAGAGTGTTTTTTTCCAGGTATAGAAGTTTAAGTTGGCATTACTTTCCAAGATTGCGACCAATTTAGCAGCTGTCAAGTGATTTATTCTCAGTTTGGTTTGGCAATTCATCATGAATAGACTCACGCCTGAACAACGTTTTCAAATTGTGCAATTTTATTTCGAAAATAATGGTCGATTTTCATAAGCGAATTTTGTTTAGCGATGAAGCGCACTTCTGGTTGAATGGCTACATCAACAAACAAAACTGCCGCCTTTGGAGTGAAGCTAATCCACAAGTGTATGTCGAAACACCGTTACATCCAGAAAAACTGACTGTTTGGTGCGCTTTATGGGCTGGTGGAATCATTGGTCCGTACTTCTTCAAACACGAGAAAGGCCACAACGTTACAGTCAATGGTGATCGGTATAGAGCCATAATTACTAACTTTTTCATTCCTGAATTGAACAATCATGATGTCCAGGAGCTGTGGTTCCAACAAGACGGCGCAACATGTCACACAGCTCGTGCCACAATCGATTCATTGAAAGACACGTTTGGTGACCGCCTAATTTCACGTTTTGGAACTGTGAATTGGCCTCCAAGATCTTGTAATTTAACACCGCTAGACTATTTTTGTGGGGCTATGTAAAGTCATTGGTCTATTCGGTTAAGCCACAAACGCTTGACCATTTGGAAGACAACATTCGCCGTGTTATTGCCGATATACGGCCACAAATGTTGGAAAAAGTCATCGAAAATTGGACGTCCAGATTGGACTACATCCGAGCCAGCCGTGGCAGTCCTATGCCAGAAATCATATTTGAAATGTAATGCCATAAGATTATCTTTCGAATAAAAAAGAATTCATGTCAATCGAATAATACATCGTTATTTTATTGCAATTTAAAGTTCTATACCTCTAAAAAAAAACACCCTTTACAAACAGTAATTTGAAACAAATAAATGAGCACGATTCACAATCTCACAAACCTACTGGACCGATGGCCGCATTTCGACAAAAGAGTTGAATGATAAACGTGGACAATGGTCCTCACGTAATAATACAGTTTTGTCACTTTTGCCTGTTGGCGTGCAGTTTGAAATTCCCTGTTTTTCGGAGAATATGTACGGAAATAATATATATTTTTATAATGAGAACATTTATAACCCCTTGCACCACAAAGTAACACACGGGGGCTTACATAGAAGTAAGTGTTAAGCACACATCACAAATAGAAGGATTACATTCACGTCTTACCCGGGATTCGAACCCAGACCCTACGGCACCGCAGTCAGCGTCACTAACTGCTATACCGGATGGGCGACCGGAAATAATATTTCACCATTAAAATTATCCTGTTCATGATCTTATTAAGAATTAGTCGAGAACGAAACGAAGCCCCCACTGAGAGCGACGCCCTGTACCCGGGGCCAGTTAGCGCATGCCTTAATACGTTTTCGTTAACAAGTGGTCATTTCTCACTGCAGTGCACCATGAGAGTCTTTCTTCAGTAGCGCAAGGTTTTCCTATGCTTTAGCAGCTAGAAACAGTGCCAAAATCTTGGTACCCCGACTATTCCATAATACCCGACTCTCATCTATTTATCGCATTTGATTTTATGTTTAAGAAATTAAAAAATTAAGCAAAAAATACAAAAAAAAAATCTCAATTTTATCAATTGCAATAATGTTAAAGATTTTCAGAATATATTTTCAGTCTCATTGCTTTTTAGAATACATAATTTTATGCCGCCATATATAACATGCCTCCCCCTTTCTTTTTTTTTGTCCACAAAAAAGAGCCATCATTATATTAAGCTTAGTACAGAGCTTCTTAAACTTCCAATATTTGCGACCCAATATTGAATCCTTATTTTCATCGCGCCTTCCTTCCATGCAATAACAATGTATTGAATTCAATAATACTATACTTTTACTTTAAGGCTACAATATATTATGTACTACTTTAACCCTTAAGTGCTATCGACGTATATAAACGTCTCACTCAAGGAAAGCGTTAATTGCCCCGGACGTATATGTACGTCTTTCCAAAGCATGATCTTTTCTGTGCACTGCCATCCATAAAATTATTCCGAAGGCTTTGGAATGCATTCAAAAGACCTTGTCAGTGTTTGCGAAGGAAGGATTACTTATTTCAGAGGATTTGCTTATTTATTCCTTTCTTTCCCCTCCCCACACCAATACATTACTTACACGCGCCGAAGTGGAAAACGATGGCACTGGGGAGCAAATTGCGTAACTTTTAATCGGCAGTTAAGGGATTAATTATTAACTGTGCAAATTATCAAGATGACTGTTGATTTTTCTATATAATTATATATATGACAAGCCCATGGGGTCACTGGTAATTATTAAACTTGTTCTTAGCTTACTATTGATAAATTAATTATAAAATACATTGTGCAGTACTGATACATTAATAAGTGTATTATATTAGTGTAAATGTGCATTTCATATTTTATTATGTCAGAAACTATTTTGTTTAATTTAGGTAAATTAATACTTAAAAAAAATGATCGTTTATTTTCGACTTTTAAATATGCTCGCGTGCCCCTCGTATAGTTATCACGCCCCTCTAGGGGGTGCGCCCCACAGTTTGAGAAACGCTGGCATAGTAGCATTTTGTTCCCTTCGGACCATCATGCAGAGGAGTTGATGCATGAGGCATGTTAAGCATTTTGAATCATGTGTTGTTATAGTGTGGAAGTTGGGATAATGGAGGATAGTTCAGGTCCTTTCACTGTGATTCAGAATTGAGAGGTCCATTGCCAATAGGTCTTGTGTTGTTGCTTTAATAAATAATAAATCAATCAATCCAGTCTTTTGGTTAAATCAGCGGTTCTTAAATTGTGGTCCGCGGAACCATGGGGGTCGGCAGTGCTTCTCTAGGGGTCAGCGGAATTTCTCATGTAGCGCTGAAATTTTCCTCTTTTACAGACTCTGAAAGACCTCGTGGAAAAATTGAAAGATGTGCCACACTAGACTAGATTACAAAATAGTCCTCAATGAAGAAACTCAACTAGAACTTGTATTTTGATCAAGAATATTAAGTCGGGGAGGGATGTTTACAATCTTGGGGGTCCGCGATGTCACCCTGATACATAAAGGGTGGGTCGTGGCGATCGAAAGTTAGAGAACCGCTGGGTTAGGTAATATAAAGGGTTGTAAAGGCCTCACCCCGGGGGACGCTCTGTAGGGCCCCGTTTACATGGAACCCGGCATAATACCGGCAATTCCGAAATGCGGATGAAAGCCGGGATTATACCGGTATTTTTTTTTCGACCCGTTTACATGAGAATCGGGTGCGTTTTCATAAGAATCTGGTGATTGGTTGATAGATTCACGTGATTGTAAAATGTAACCATGGAAACAACTAGAATTTTTAGCGCGATTATCATGAAGAGGACATGTGATTATGTTTTCGTTTTTTTTACCGCCAAACATTTCTATGCTCTTGCACATTTAAACTATACCCACTAAAATTTCGTATTTGACTATACGTGGTTGCTCAATTATAGTAAAAGAAGTCGACTGTCGGAAAAAAATCTCTTTAATATCCCGGTAAAAATTCGAGTGTTTAGTAAACATGGATAAGAACGACATTTGTTTTCAATACCAACCATTTAGAAACCGTCGCCACCAATTTATTTTAAATTAAATTATATAGAGAACATACAAAAAAAAAAGATAAAACATATTAGGTTAGCTTAAATTTTTTTATTTGTTTTACACATCTTTAGAGTATTTAAAAGAGATATTTCTGTATTTAATTATCTAAAATAAGAACACAAAAATCTGATATGTTATCATACCTGTCATATTAAAACAAGTATATATATATATAATTTATACCACTTTCAAACATTAGAAATGAAAATTGCCATTTGTAAAATTATATATAAAAAATCATGTAACATTTTGAAAGTCTGTATTCGCAGTACTATTTTAGTAAAAAGATATAATTTATCGAGAACTACATTCTGAGTGTGGTAAAAAATTAAGGCATTAAAATGTGTGTATTATCGAATATAAAATTGTGTGCATACATTGAATATTAAATTCCTGTTCTCTTGTATATGATCAAAATAAAAGTCATTGTTAAATCCATAATTCTTTTAGTTAAAAAATTATTATTAAATATTTGTGTGGTATCTATTTATTATGTGAGGATTTCTTAACATATTTGTTTTCCAGAATTTGACTGATACAAATTTTTCTCACACAGATGTACCTTTTTTTACTATGGATAACAAATATGCATTTATTGGTACTTGCACAATTAAAATGTAAAATTCAATAATTTTGATAAATTTCATATAAAGACTTTACACTTGTTATTGAAATATCAACATTGTGTGTTAAAAAAATCTGCAACCCCAGCTGAAATGTATTAAGCATAAGAATACTCTGGATTTTTTTACATAAGTATTAAAGTAAATGCTAATATATATTGATATTATCCTGCTAATAAATTTAAGACCTAAATAAATTTGTCGCATTGAGTTAGTTACAAATATTGACCCAAGAAGTGTACTTAAATCAGTTCTATGATATTTATGGGAAATTAGGATCATGAAACCAAATACGACTTTACATATAGACATTTTCTGTAGGATGTTTACTTTCTGAAAGCAATGGAAATATTCAGAATTTTAATACAACCTTTTTCAACTCTCTATTTACCTTAAATGAATAACTTGACATTGTGTTGTTTACAATAATCTATATTCATGAAGAATTCAGTAAAAAAAGGTAATTTCAAAGAAATCTTTTCAAAAATAAGTGTTTCATCATCCAAAATCACTGATATTTTTGTGTAACATATGCTTACGGGACAAATTTGGGGTGTTTGTATTGTATATATATAATATCGACACATTTCTTAAAATAAAAAAACCGCCAAATGCTGCGATATACAGCCAATAGTAGAAACTGTCCCTGATCACGTTTGCACACAGTAACAATAATAGTGATGTAATTGTTTTTTTTTTTTTTAATTTGTTATGTCTTTTGCTTGGCGAAATTAGTCGGCTGTTTAATGCATGTTCCAAAATTTGTGGAATGGTACTAGTACTGATTTAGCATTTCTTAGAGAAACTTTGAAGTAATTTAATATTTTGCTCATGTGTAATTTGGGAAACTGAGAAGTTTCATCAAATTTAGGAATGCCCTGGTAAAAGAATCTTGCTTACAATTAGTACACATTGTGATTAATTTATTAATGATAAACTTTGGTAACTTATCGAATTAATAATGATTGTTATTAATTTTCAAACATTAAATTTCAGATTGAGAATTGAGAATTTTTTTTTTTTTTTTCTGATGTCGTTTCATCTTCCATTTTTTTAAAGTATTAATGTAATATATAAAATGATACTTCAGTTGCATATCAGTGATAACGAAATAACATGTAATGTATGTGGGGAGACAACAAGGGGTCCAATACGTTTCTCTTATGGTTTATTTAACATTAAACAAAAATTAATTAAAAAGGTAGATAAGTTTTTACAGATAAGTTTGACGATGATATTCAGAAGGTAACGCCTGCTCGCGCACCTCTCGCGTTCTCCTTTCTCTCTAATGTCCAAGAGTTTTTGTTTCTCTTCCACTATTTCGCAAGTTTCAGTTCGTGTTTTAGCTGCGCCTGCGCGCGAAGACTTGTGTTTTGCTTTTGGCTGCATGCCACAACGGCCATTCTGACCGTACGCTGTCCGCAGCGGTACTTCCATGGAGACCAGAGGAGAATCTGAAACATACAAAAAAAAAAACGGAACAGACAAGGACTATACGACAAATATACAGAGATTAAACATATCAAAATTTTGTTGAACTAGACAGTTTCTTCATCATGTGAAGGCACCTCTTCGACATCCGGAAGGTTCCACAGGCATAAGAACGTCTTTTTTAACAAGTTGATCTTTGGTTGAACGCATCGATGTTTTCCTCTGTAGAGTTCTGGACGTCTGTTCAAAACGATTTCTCTTTTTCCTTCGCTTCCACTGCCAGGGTTGAAAGATTTTCCGGAGCAACACAAACCGTCGATGTTTACTATTCATAGGTGAAGGGGTAGGAGATTGGGAGATAAATTCCACGGAACTCGTTTTCATGGCACCATTGGCTTTCTTACACAATACTATATCAGAACATTTTTCTCTTACAATACTCAATTTTAGCTTAGTACTCTTAATTTTATTACATTTATAATCCTTAATTAGAGAACTCGAATCATTTCTAGTATTAAAGTTTTTAACATGTGTCAAATCATAACTAGAGTTTTCTATCACATTTGAAACAGAAACATTTGGAAAAGAAACACTTGAATTAAACTGAACACCCAAATCTGCACTCAAAGAGGATCCACTTTCACTCAATAAAACATCGCTCTTTGCGTGGCCTAGTTTCTCTATTTCAGAATATACACTGGGATGTATAATAAATTCTTCGGTCAAGGTCGGTGATATCGCCGTTCGCACACTTAAGCTAGTAGAGTGTTGATTAAGAGAAATATTTATGGGTTTAACTTCTACCATACGCTGTTCGCCAAAACATGAACTTAATGTTATGATCTCTTCGGAAGGTGTTTGCACTCTAATTAGTGAGGAATTTAAAACTGGGATCTGGCAACCTGAATCAATCAATGCTGTTACGGGCTGATTTTCCACAAAAATGTTTACGTATTGAAGATTTGCGCATTCATCGCTATTTTGTTTTTCGCTCTCGATTTTCAAAGTATTCACGTTTGTTTTATTATGGATGTGATCATTAGATTCTTTAGGTTTAAAACGCTTCTCACAGTCTCTTGCGCAATGAGATGAATCACCGCATATAAAGCAATTTTTATTTTCTCTTTCATGATATTGGGGATAGTTCTCTTTAATCTTTGTTTTAAAGTTTTGTGATCTATTTTTAAAGGGGTCTTGGGTATATCCATAAGTAATAGGAATTTCTTTATGTGATCCGCTTCTAGATGAAATATAAATATCACACTCTTTAGCTAAATCAATAGGCCTAAACCAATCTTCTGCTTCTCGAATGCCAATATGAGTTGCAGTTTCCTTATTTAAAGTTTCAAATAATTTATCAGAAATTATAAGATCACATAGAGATTCAAAGGAATTAACTTTTCTTAACGAACAATAATATTGGAAGTTTGCCGTCAATCTTGCAGCAAATTGGATGTATGTCTCGCCTGATGATTTTACAGCATTTTTAAATGAGTTTAAACACTCGCGAGGGGTTAATTGGAATTCTCTGAGTACTATAGATTTTAGTTTTTCATAGTCATTTAATTCCTCTTCTTTAATATACAGTAAGACGTTATGAGCTCTTTCGCCCAGAAGATTTATTAAAATTTCAGATTTATATTCGTCATTTATTTTCTTGGTTAAAAATGCGCGTTCTAATGATTGGAAGAACAGATTAAAATTTTCAGATCTGGTGGGAACAGGAAGAGATAAAGTTTTTATACTTTTTATCATATTTTCTATGTTAGTTTCGAACTGTTTTTCTTCGACTTTAGCTGCAGGATTTAAACTTAATGCTTTATTTTTAGCTAATTGAAGTTCGATTTCTTTTTCTAATTTTGCTAACTGAAGTTTCGCGAGCTCAATTTTTTGTTCTGAAGTTACCTCTCTTTCGTTTTGCGATACTCTCTCATCTATACAGTTTTGAATTAAAGTTTTAACGAAATCTGGATCACTTTCAAATGTACTACTGTTCTCAATTTTAGTCTTTAGTTTAACTATAGTGTCAGTACTTTCCACAATACCGTCTAGCTCCTCAACAACTCTTATGAGATCCTCTTTAAGAGCGTTTTTATACATTTTAGAAATGGAAAGATCCTACCTTTTTTTTTTTTTTCTGGCTCCCTTGTTGCTCGCACGTACGATGTATCCAATAAAAACGTTGATTCCACTGATGTCACCTCTTCGCAGGTAATATAGTTGAAATTGTAGTTCCGGCCTCTACACAGGCGGATTATTCACACTGAATTAGTTCCAACCTCTACACAGGCGGGATTTTCGTCGATGGGTTTTCCAACCTCTACACAGGCGGAATATTTGTCGATGGTTCGTTGAAAAATACACCTCTACACAGGTTATTTTGTTATTTGTTCCGACCTCTACACAGGCGGAATGAAGTTGAAAAATTCAACCTCTACACAGGTTGAACGAAGTTTCCGAAAAATGGCGGCGTGTCTCCTTCACGGACGCTGTTGTTCATTGTCCAGACTTTGGTTCAAAATCGAAATTTTATCTATCCCGGCCGAGCCCCCATAATTTGTGGGAGACAACAAGGGGTCCAATACGTTTCTCTTATGGTTTATTTAACATTAAACAAAAATTAATTAAAAAGGTAGATAAGTTTTTACAGATAAGTTTGACGATGATATTCAGAAGGTAACGCCTGCTCGCGCACCTCTCGCGTTCTCCTTTCTCTCTAATGTCCAAGAGTTTTTGTTTCTCTTCCACTATTTCGCAAGTTTCAGTTCGTGTTTTAGCTGCGCCTGCGCGCGAAGACTTGTGTTTTGCTTTTGGCTGCATGCCACATGTATTTGTTTCTTTTATTCAACTTCTTTCTATAAGTGCATGATTTCAGTATTCTAATTTGTTCTATGTAAATTCTGAAAGTTGACTGTATAGAAGTGGATTTTATAATTCTGCCAGTTTGTAAGATCTGAAATTTCAAAATTCTTGTGATATTTCATTTAATCTAGACCCATACCATATACAATTTCTCAAAAATACTATGTGTAGCTTACCTATATACAAATGTTATAGGTTTTTGCTTTCTAGTTTCTGGTATATTTCACACAGTTGGCTGACTAAAAGACTAGTTTTTGCCATTAATTTCTTTGAAAACAAGGGAAGACCATTTCAAATCTTACTTTTGTAAATTTATTGTATCCAAAAATGAAAAAAAAAAAAGCATTAATTTGATTAAAATAGTTTTGATAGTATTGAAATTAGAGTAAATAAAATTTGCAGAAACTTTGAAGAAAAAAATGTTTTTATAATTTTTTGTTTACTATTAATTGCCTAATCACTAGGTGTTTAAAAATTTAAGTTTTTATGTCATAAACCTAAAGTGAACATTTTAGAATTCTACATAATTTGACCTTTTTATCTATGAAATCTTTGATTTAGGAGATAATGTTCTTTAATTTTTTTTGTTTCATTTTATTTGTTTGGGTTAATGACATTTAATACTCTTTTCTAAATATTTTTAAAAATTAATACTTTTTGTTGTAAATAAATTGCAAAAAAGCCATTCATAAGATTTTCAGAGAATTTTATTAGATGTTATCATCAATAAAATAAAAATTGAGATATAATAATTGTAAAAGATATTATGCATGTTGAATATTGGCAGATAGATCCTCGATTTGTCCTTATAGTTTAATGTTACTCTTTCAGAGAGTCTGATTTATATAGCAGATCATGGAATGCTTTATTTACTTATAGTGCATTCATGTAGTGTTAAAATTAAGTGTCGATAAATGATGTATATTAAAATGAGTATGATTATTAAATAAAACTGTATATGAGAAATTTTCACGAAAACAATTTAATTTGTTCTACTTTATAATTTTATTAAAAAGCCTATTTCTTTAAACATGTTTCTTAATTTATTCAAAAACATCCAATTAATTTATTTCAGAATGTTGGAGACAGACATTTTTAAAAAATTCAAACCTTCTGAAGGGTAATAATTACGAAGGAAGTCTGTATAAAGCATATCAAATGTTAGTTTTTTTATAAGATTATTTCAGATACCCAAAACATTTCAATGATGTTAAAAGCAATTTTATTTCCATCTCAGAATTTCTAGTTGTTAAACCAAAACTTTCATATTAACCAACTTTAATTAAAAAGCTAAATTACTATTTTTGTTTGTAAAAAGTGTGTATTTTCTTCGATGTGCAATGTTTTCATAAGAACTTGTTCATAGTATGTTTTATAATTGTGGGATTATTTAATCCTTCAAGGAGAAAAAAGTAGTACTTAGCCTACTTTTTATAAAATAATTTTGTATGTCTATGTGTATAAAGAAATCTCTTTTGGTAGAGTAAATCATGGTTTGCTTTAATAACAAAAATTAAATGGTTAAGTGAAAGGGGATCATAACTGAAGATTTTAAAAAAAGAAATTTTCTTTTAAGTTCTTATCCACATGAATTCAAGGGGATGTTAATATAAAACTGATCATTCTATTGGTTATATCAACTTTCACAGTAAAAAAAAAATTCAATACACCTTTAAGGAGTTATTTAGTTACAAGATATTACTAATTTTTTACTTCTTATATGGAAATACTCAATTAGATAAATCAAGAAAAATAAAAAAATGCAATTTTTTGTGTACATTCAAAAGAATTATATTGTAATATTTTTAAATCAATCTCAAAAACTGTATTAAAATATATGTATCATCTTATTAAAATATTGGAAACATACATTCAGAACATACTAAATATAAATTTATGTACATCCTTCTCTCTCTCTCCCTGTACCTGAATGGAATATAATTTTTATTGAAAATGGGCACTTGTGTAAACTTCCGAATCCCGGACAGTTGTATCCAATTCGTTTTGGTCTCCCCAGATGTTTAAGAGGGTTATTATTTATTCTGTCTAACACGAGCAATCCAAAACAGCAGCCATCTTGAATAAACGAATCTCTGGCGCAATGCATCATGGGAGAATTAGAAAACACTCTCCTTTTTACCCCCAAAGTTCCTAGTCGAAAGAGGGTATGAAAAATGCCCCTGCATTTCGACCCGGGATTTTGCCGGGTCGCCGTGTAAACGGGTACAAAGCGGATTCGTCCCGGTATTTTGCCGGCATTTTTCGTCCATGTAAACGGGGCCTAGGAGGTAAAGATGGATGACGAAGACTAACCATGATAAATCTTATTCCAGAACAAGCAATCTATAAAGGGAACCTTTGGAGTGATATAAAGAGAGCTCAAACCTTATGTGAATAAGCGTACGAAATCCGAATAGCTTAACTTTAATCAATGCTATCTTAAGGGGACTTGGTACCCTAAAAATCACAAACCTATCGTTTTTTTTTTATTATTTTCATTTAATCTTATTCTTTGCATTATTATCTTTCGATTGATATATCACTTGTGCATGTCGGAAAGTTAGAAGTTGACTAAAACTTCATTTGAAAACAAATTAGGCAATTCAGCCACCACCCCCTTTTTAGAAAAAAAAAAGCTAAAAAATGCGTTATGATAAAAAAAATCTATTTTAGAAATAGAAATAATAACTATAAAAAAGAATGTGCAGTATTAAAAGCAGAATATTTCCGAGGCAATACAATAATGTAATTTTTCTTCCTTGTGGAATGTGTGCATGTAAAATTTTTAAATTAAGGCATTTTATATTAATAATTTTATAATTTCAGTTCTTCTTCCTGATATATTTTTCATACAAATGTAATACTTTAATAGTATAAGAAGAAGAACAGCTAAAATTTCTGTCGTGACAGAAATTTTTTTTTTTTAACATTTTTCTTGAATTTTCATGGGCAATTAGTACTCTCTAAAAGTTGATCATTTATAAAAATGTGTGGGTTGAAAAAATATGAAAATGCAATTATTTTAAAGAAAAACGTATAACTAATATCTTAAAGTGGTATTTTAAGTTTAATTAAGCTTATAATAATTATTTTTTTGGAATTATAAACTTTAAACCTGTTTTTCTCAGTTTGTGTTTTTCGAAACCTTAGTGCATTAAAAATGCTACTCCTTCGACAATTATTTACCAATCACTTCCTTTTTTTTCTTGCGTGTTGAAAATAAAGCATGTAATAAAATTAGGGATCCGTTTTGCTATAAACTGAATACTTTTTTTAAAAAAAAAAAAAAAAATGTAAGACATGTTGGCTTTTTCGTTGATTTTTAGCCTGTATATCAACATTTTATTTTTTTTCTCGAAAACGAATGAAGTTATTCTAAAATAGATCCCTAAAGTTGTTTAGATCATCCATTAAAGTATTATAAAAAAATTTCAGGTCAAAAAATTAATTTTTACAAAAGGAGTAGGATTTTAAAATTTTCCCAATTTTCTTCAAAAAATTAAAACTTTTAAAATTGTGTGAATAATATATGAAAATTTTCATCTGGTAACATTTTCTTGAATAGAAACATTGTATGAAATGCTAAAATATAATTTTTAAATACGTAAATAAAGAAGTTTGCTCAAAGGGTGTCAAGTCCCCTTAATAATCCTAACTTCCCTAATTTATTCTAGTAGTTATATATATATATATATATATATATATATATATATATATATATATATATATAAAATCCGTCTTTTAGTCACGCGGCGTAATTCTGATTCTTACCGTATCAGCACTGCTTTCAGCGACTCCGCTCCTTTTCTTTCTAATCTACGATTATTAAACTTTAACTATATATACACTAGCTAATTTGCATATCATGGTTTCTTCTTGAGAGGAATAGCTGTGAAATAACGCAATTGCTGGCCCAAAGATTCCCTAAGAGGATTTTTAGTTGAAAGTCACGTAAGACCCCGTCATTGGGTGAGCACAAAAGATGAACCAGATTTTTAAAAAGTCATATTATCGAAACTACAGCACAAATTTCAATAAGTGATACATGAATGTAAAGATAAATATATCAGGTTTTTTTCCAGCAATGAAAGACACCACATTTAGGATCACTGTGGTTAAAATCCAACCATGACGAGAATAACAGAGAAGAGTTTTTATATATTAGAGTATATACTGGTTTTTTTCCCGTTATTTCCGTACAACGGGCATTTACACATCGTTACAGAAAAGAAGCGTGAACCAAAAAAAAACCCCATTCAACGATGGTGTCATCCGTTTAAGGAAATAATTTGCTAGTGTCAAAACAAAACAGTGGCCTGTCAAGCGTTTCAGAAGTGGAAAAGGTAAGGTAGTATTTTGTTTGAAGTCTACGAGAAAAAAAAAGTTGCCGCCTGTGAACTTGTCTCAGAAAAGAGTGATGTTGCAGGATTCAGTTGGAGCGCCTGATCTCCGAAGACATCTAAATCTCCTATCTTCCAAGTTGAGGGGAGTGACAGTCAATACAATGATTTGCCCTTTTTTGGTTTTTAAAGTAATTTAGAAAAAAAAATTTTTAATTAAAATTTAAGTTATGAGTTGCCAGTGAGAAAAAAAATAATAAAATCAACTAAAAGCTGGAAGCTTGTTGTTGGCGTTGGCTGTGCGTGTGTGTGCGTGAGAATGAGTCTGTGTCTACCGGTCCGACGCTCCGCAAGTGAAAATGCCGGGGCCAGCGGCTTGAGATACGGCTCAGAAAAGAGTATGGAAAATTTTACGAAAAAAAAAGGACTTTAAAACCGTTTAATTTGCAATTGACACAACAAATAACATAGGATTTGTGTAGCATTACAAACCATTGAGAGAGTTATGCTACAAAATGTATGGAACGAACTGGATTACAGATTGGATGTATACTATGTAACAAGGGTCACAAATCAAACATTTGTAACTGAAAAAAAAACTTCGTTTACTTTTCTTTACATTCACGTATCACTTTTTGTAGTATGGGCAGTTGTTGTTGTTGTTTCTTATCCCAGATGGTGTAGCAGAGCTACACCATCTCCACAAAACCAAAAATCTCCAAGAAATCCAGAAATAAAATGGGACTTCTTAAAACCTCGTCAAAAGTAAAACTCAAACAATTAAGAATATGACTCGAGGAGGCTTGATCAGTCTCGCATCTATGACACTCTGTAAAGACTTTCCGGCGCTGTTCAAAAGTGAGAGACGTGGCCTCTAAAAAAGCCGATCGCAAGGAATATTAAAGTATCCGACTACGTTCGGAACCGTAATTTTCAAAAGTACATAAATGGATAATTTTCATAATATTTAAGGGCCCTCAAATTAGAATATATACATAAAATTGTTTTAAGGATATTTTGACAAGAAACATTTATTTAAATACAATATTTTAGCAAAAAATTAACTTAGAATCTTTTTTCCTAATGTTCTCCTTTTGTGAAAAATGCTTCTTTTAGAATAATATTTTGCCTGTATATAGCTCAGACCTCTGTTCAGAGGCTCCACTAGAATTTTTGAAATATGTAACTTAGAAGTGGGTTTATTCATATTTTACGACAACAGAGGGGAGAAATTTTATGAAAAAAATGCGAATAATTATTTCAATGGGTGGTAACTCTGAAAATAATGTGAATTTTTCAAAAATTCTAGTTGAGCCTCTGTAGAGAGATCTGAGCTATATACAGGCAAAATATTATTATAATAGAACCATTTTCCCAAAGGAGAACATTTGGAAAAAGATTATTCTAAGTTAATTTTTTACCAAAATATTATATTTAAATAATTTTTTTTTTTTGTCAAAATGTCTTTAAAACAATTTTATGCATGTATTCTAATCTGAGTGACACTAAATATCATGAAAATTATCCATTTATGCGCTTTTTTAAAATCACGGTTCCGAACGTAGTCGGATACCTTAAGTTGGTGACACCAGTGAGGTTTTCTCCCAAAATACCAAGGATGAGAAGGGGACACTCTCCAAAGTGCATTCAATTCCATCCTTTTAATAGTGGAAAGTTCAGCAAAAGTTAGACATGCATCACCTCGCAAGGCGTCAGCAACGGCAGATTTGGATAAACTATCGGGTATCTCGTTACCATTCAATCAAGTGTGGGAGGGGATCCATTAAAAGTAAATAGAGTGTCTATAAGAAGTCGAACCACAACATGCAGAATATTCAGGCTTGTCACATCCCCAGCAGTTGTCCAATGAGAAAGGTGCTGTATAGAAGCATAACTGTCGGTTAAAATCCAAATGTCCCTGAAGACAAGAAAAGAAGCAGTGTCAATAAATTTCAATCTCTTATACACTCATATCCATAAATTAAGGATAATGAAGTTCAGGCAAAGAAAGAGACAGAAGCAAAACAAATTTGATTTATTTGTAAAGTCTATTTATTAAACAAAAGGTAAAGGGCAAAAAAGATGCTAATGTTTGACATAATTAATAAAAATTGAGATTTTTACTCCGTGGAGCAAATTTCAAAAAAGAACCTATTTACAAAAAACAGTATAACATGGTTAGTATGATGGTTAATACGGAGTATGTCTCCCGGACGAAGCAATACAGGCCTTACAACGCCTAGGCAAGCTGAGTATCAAATTATCAATCTGATCTTGGGGAATATTACACCACTCATCAAGCAATGCCCTCCGAAGTTCCGGTAGACAGGTGGGAGGGGGTTCATGGTCTGCAATTCGTCGGCCAAGCATATCCTACACATGCTCTATTGGATTCAAGTCCGGTGAGTATGCTGGCCAATCCATAAGGGTGATATCCTACGATTGAAGGCATTCGTCTACAATGTTTGCACGGTGAGGACGGGTGTTGTCATCGATTAACAGAAATTCTGCACCCATGGCATTCCGAAACAAACGTACATGTTGTTCCAGAACGATAACCCGATAGATGTGGCCTGTCATCGCTACACTCTGAACATGCAGGTCAGTTCTGGAACCAAGAATAATTCCTCCCCAAATGCGAGCCATCCTGCACCACCTTAACGGTGTCGTTCAATGGTGTTCTCTTGGTGGTAACGGTACCTGACGCTCTCCATATTAAAGTCCGGCGAGAATCAGACTGCAAGTTCTGACCTAAATACAGAACAGTAGTTAATGTTCCTAATCTTTATGTCAAATGTACCATCAGGTGTCTCAATGTGCACGATGTTTCCAGAAGCACCACCGTCGTCCATGCTGCCATCTGCATAGATTTTCAATGCCGAGTGAGGGATGAGTATGTACAGTAGTTTGATAATATGATTTTTAAATTCACATCCATCTTCTGTTCTCGCCCTATATAAAAGTTTCCTTGTATTTTTATACTGATATTTTTATGTATTAATTTATGATTAAACAAAAAAACTAAATTAAATCGTTTAAAACATATGAAAACAATAGTCTAGAGCAGTGATTCCCAAAGTGGTCTATATAGACTCCCAGGGGTCCATGATGACCTGTAAGGGGTCCACGTCATCAAAAAAATAATTTGAGGGTCCATAAGGTGTAAATAAGGGTCTACAATAGCGGCTTTTATTAAACTAGATCGTGACTTTGATTTTAAAAGGAAATTTAATCAAGTGGAAACCAAACTTGCCTATTTAACAGATTTATTTACTAAATTGAATGATGTTAATTTGCAGTTACAAGTCTTCAGCATAAATTTTATTAAAACAAGGACCACATTCCAGCCTTTCTTGCCAGAAGTAAGCTAAAGGAGTATAATAATGGACGCCACAAGTTTTTCCAGTTTCTCGATTGTCACAGACAATCTACCAGGAAAAAAGACGTTTTAACTTACGTCAAACATTTAAATGCCCTTATTTTAGATTTTGAAGCTAGGTTTGAGAATGTTTTGACTATCGTAATACCACAGTAGGTAATGAATTCATATGGTCACTTTGTAAAAAAAGAAAATGTCAGATTATAAGAATTAGACACTAACCAAGATCTTAAAATAAGTTTTAGAAACGAATGTCAGTAGTTTTGGCTTTAAAAAGATATACCTGTTATTTATTCCATATTATGGAAAATCTTGAGAAAGTTTTTAATTGTTTTTCCAGTTGAGAAGGAGTTACAGTATGCTTGCCGATCTCCAAAACTAAAAGAGAAAGAAAGACTACATACTATTAACCTATGAGATATATTTAGGGTTAAATCTGACAAGATTGGTGTCAAATGTTGAAAATTTGTTATTGCATCCCCAAATTCATCCCTCCCACTAAAAGCATTTGTTTGATACTCAGTGGTTTTACGTATTAATTAAACTTTAATTTAATTAATTAAAATGTCGTTTCTAAAGTTTTAAACTCTATACCTCACTTCAGTTAAAAATTTTAATCTTTTAAAGGAAGTAGCTCCCTACCTGCTGTCAAAACACATTTAAGTTGATGAATTTACAAAAATTTATTATTAGGTAAGCAGGGGGTCTACCCTAAGCTGAAAAACCTGTCAAGGGGTCTATGAGGCAAAAAAGTTTAGGAACCTCTGGTGTAGAGCATATATTTTTTCGGCTTTCAGTGTCTTCTTAACTTATTAGTATATTTAGGGGAGAAAACTTTCCAAACCCTTTTTATACAGCAGGATGGATTTTTTTTTTCATTTATTTTATTTTTCTAAATATTTTTTCCCATTCCATTGCAGAATCATTGCATAAACGTAAATTTGTTAAATGAACAAACATGTTTCGTACAGAGCATTTCCATCGAAGTCCATTTTTTTTTGTGTTATGTGCTTTTATTTCAGAAGCGTTTTTATTTGAATCCTTGATGAAATAAGCAGTGTTTATAATAACAAAGGAAAAAGCTGTCTATCTATTTGAATAAAAATTTTATTTTTACAAAGGAACCAATGTCAGAAGTGATAGTTTGGTTATAAATTATACACGCTGTGGGCGTCTGTCCTAAAAAAGTTTATGGCATATAAACCATTGGTGGAAAACAATATAGTTCGTTCTTTCGAAAATAAACAAATTTGAAAAGTATGCCATCTGTTGAAGTTTCTAAAATTAAGAAGGGCATTTGGTTCCAACTTTAGGTTTTACAATTGCATGCATGATTAAAATTATGCTTACTTTTTCTTTTTCTGTCAGGTTTTGTGCCTTTAAAAATACATGAAATTATTTCTGTGCAAGGATGTTATAAAATAATAGGGAAGGAGGAGGAAAAAAAGAAAAAAAGCAATAAAGGGATGCAATATATATAGGAATTTATTTATATACATTCTTTTTCATTTACTTTAATTGATGTCACATTAAATTTATATAACTCGCCATTAAATTCAGACTTCGTCATTTTTAACTTATCCTAATTGGAAGAGAATGCCAGAGCTAATACGTCATTCTCCAGATTTCGAGACTGTACTGTGAAAAAAATTTGAGTCTTAGTTAAATTTAACATGCAAGAAACCATATAAAGATGCGGCCGCATTGGCCTAGTAATCATAGTCATGGACTCGTGGCCGATGTGTTATGAATTCAAGACCCAGAACCTCTGAAGACTTGCCGTGTAGAGAGGTTGATGCCTATTAAACCTGTCGAGGTTCAAAGTCCTCCTGTTGGGGTGATGTGGAAGTTCGGAGAGAAGGGTGATGAGATTTCGTCCCCGTCCCTTAGCCATGGTTCAAAAATATGAGGTTCATCACCACTAGCCCTTGTGTTGCTTTACAGTGAGGCGATAATAAACACTACTCATCATGTTCTGATCCGTCATCTCAACGTTTCAAGGGAGAATAATTCAGATATTTTTAATTTTCGAAATATATTTGCTTGTACGATAAAAAAAAGAGAATGATATTCAATTTTTTTTCCTATGAGGATCCATTTTTATTTCGAGCTTTTTCTTTAACACTTTTTAGTAGTCACATACCTTAAGATTAGTCGAAATTTTTTTCACAGATCAGAAATTTTATTTATAGTAATCAAAATACTATTTGTAGATTTACACAGAGGAAAAACCATTTCTAACTATTCATCAGAGGACGTGAAATGCAGAAAAAAAGGTATTCTGCTGCCACCTGTGTTGATTTTTATGCGTTTTAGCTTCAATTAACGCATGTGGATAGACTACATACCCACCACCTGCTTGGAGAAAAATTTTTTATTATGCGCCTAGACCAGTGCTTCTCAAAGTTGCAATATTTGCGACCCAATATTCAATCTTAATTTTCCTCGCGCCCTCCTCCTACAATAACAATGTACTGAATTAAATAATACTATACTTTGACGCTAAAACTACGATACGACTTTAACCTCTTAAGCACCCTCCCTCCTTGTATAAATAAACGTCTCTCTAAGCCAAAGCGGTTATCTCCCCAGACGTATATATACTTCTTTCCGAAGCAAGATCTTTTTTGTGCACTGCTATCCGTAAAATTATTCCGAAGATTTTGGAGTGCAATAAAAAGACCTTGACAATGTTTGCGAAGGATTTACTTATTCCAGCTTATTTTTGCTTCTTTATTCCTCCCTCTTCCCCCTTATACATCACATACAAGTGCGTAAAAAATGGTTGGCGTTTGGAAGCGAATCGCGAAACTTTTGATCCGCAGTCAAGGTTTAACTATAAATCGTACAAAAATTATCAAGATGAGTGTTAATTTTTGTTTTAAATTATATATATGACAAGCCCATGGGGTCACTGGTAATTAATAAACTTGTTTTTCACTTAGTATTGTTAAATTGATTATAAAATATATTGTGCATCACTGATATATTTATAAGTGTGATATATTAGTGTAAATGTATATTAAATGTTTTATTATGTCAAAATGTATTTTGTTTGTTTACTTTCAGTAAATCAATAATTTTTTAAAATGATCTTTTGTTCTCGACTTTTCAATATGCTCGCGCCCCCCTTGTAGAGTTGTCACGCCCCCAAGGGGGCGCGCCCCACAGTTGGAGAAACGCTGTCCTAGACCTATTAGCCACTGCCCGTGAAAAGGTTAAGACTTTATGAATAGTGCTTTCCATGAAATTCCAGAAAACAGGGAACAACACACAGTGGAACAATGTAAGATGCGCAAATACCTTAATGTATCCAACTACGTTCAGAACCGTGCTTTTAAAAAAGCGCATAAATGGATAATTTTCATTATATTTAGTGTCACTTAGATTTTAATACATGTATAAAATTGTTTTAAGGACATTTTGACAAAAAAAATCATTTAAATACAATATTTCGGCAAATAAATTAACTTAGAGTAACCTTTTTTCAAAATGTTCTCCTTTTGTAAAAAATGCTTCTATAATAATATTTTGCTTATATAAAGTAAAGACTTCTCTCCAGAGAGTTTGAACTAGGATTTTTTTAAAAATTCACATTATTTTTAGAGTTACCTCCCATTGAAATAATTATCGGCGTTTTTTTTTCTTAAAATTTCTCCCCTCAATTGTAGTAAAATATGGATAAATCCACTTCAAAATTATGTATTTCAAAAATTCTAATTCAGCATCTGTACAGAGCTATATACATGCTAAATATTATTATAATACAAGCTTTTTTCATAAAAGGAGAATTTTTTGAAAATTCGTCATTTTGTGTTCATTTTTTGTCAAAATATTGTACTTAAATGATTTTTTATTGTAATAATATTCTTAAAACAATTTTACATACGTTTTCCAATCTAAGTGACACTAAATATCATAAGTATTATTCATTTATTCGCTTTTGCAAAATCACGGTTCCGAAAGTTGTGGGGACTCCCCTGGGTTCCACTCTGGACACCAAGATTAATTTGAGGTAAAGAATGACCAGACGCCATTTGTATAATAATAACTTATATTTATTCACTTGATTCAATCAAATATCAAAAACTCTAATAACAAATAGTATATATATATGTCTACGTCAAACAAAAAGGGATTTACCTTTAGTATTAAATTAAACTACGAAATATGAAATTAATCAATAACTACGCGCAATATCAAAAGGGTTTACCAGAATAGGAGGTCTGAGAAATACACCCAACTTGAATTAGTAGCTTTCATTAGCTGAAACTAATTTTATTAAACTAACGCTTTTGGTACGTGGTATTAAACTAGAATATATCACCTGGTAGTACTTATGATCTCTTCAGGTATATGAACTTCCTAAGGTTCCTTCGTTGAGTATTAACATCAATGCTTCACTATCGTAATCCAATTGAATCCTATAAACGTTGTCATTACTGCTGCTTGCTCAATTGCCTTCATCCTCGCTAACTTACAACGTTCTCCTTAAATGCCCTATCTACTTTGCATATCCCGTTTTCTCCTTTTAGAGTTGATTGGAAATATACGCGAATTTACAATCCCCAAAGACGCCTAAGAATATGAGTGGAAAGGTGCCGTACAGATTCGTCGCAACGTAGTCGGATACCTTAAAATTCATCCTTTGCATAATACTGGAAATTTCAGAAATAAGTTATGCTAGCCTCACACAAATCATAGGTGGGAAAATAGCTTCCTCTCGACATTTAAATATTAATTAAGTTGGTGGTAAGTATACTTTACAAAGGTTAAAATGGACAGCACAACTGATAAGATTGGGTGACAATCGAGTCACAAAAAAATATCTTTGTGGCCGGACTATTAGTATTGGAAAAAGAGGAAGACTAAGACTAAGTTGAATCGATTGCATAGAAAAAGATCTGAAAACTATCAATGTCAGTAGCTGGAAAAGTCAGGCCAAGAACAGGACAGCCTGATATGGAATTACTAGGAAGGCCAGGACTCGCCCTGGGCTGAAGTATCCTTGATGAAGGAAGGAAGATGAGCATACTTATCAGAGTTAAAATAATTATTGATCGTTATTTGATTATCAGTAGATGATCATCCAGAATATTTTTGAGATAAACAATAATCCTCCAATAAAAGCATTAAAAGCCGGGGTGGGCATTAAGTCGATCGCGATCGACCACCAAGACATTTTGAGGTGACCGCCTTCATTAAGACCTAATAATCATTCGATCATACGAAGGTCTAGAAATACCGTATTTATTCAAATCTAAGCCGTGTTCCAAATTTTCAACAAGATCTTATTAAAATTGAAAAATAGTCTATAACCAGCGGCGCACACAAGGGGGTGGGGGGTCCGGATATAGCCATTAATTTTTTTCCGATTGATTATAATTCTAAGTATATAGTAAGTAAAATTTAATTAATACTTGTTATCAATGATTAATTTTATTAATTAATGCTAATTATTTATTCAAAAATTAGTTTTTTACTGTGTTTTGTTCCCGAAAATCGACAAAATCAAAAGGAGTATGATACAAGTATGGTGACATTTCGGCCCCCTTGAAAAATTCCTGTGTGCGCTACTGTCTAAAACGGTTTATCAATATCCAATTTTATGAAATTAAAATAAATTTAAAAGGAAAACTAATAAGAAGTGAATAATCAGTCATTTTTTATCAGTATTATAAACTTTTAAGCACATGCATGAAACTGTAATTG
This sequence comes from Trichonephila clavipes, assembly GCA_019973935.1. Classification (NCBI taxonomy): domain Eukaryota; kingdom Metazoa; phylum Arthropoda; class Arachnida; order Araneae; family Nephilidae; genus Trichonephila; species Trichonephila clavipes. The sequence continues at coordinate 225,062 of BMAU01020109.1, read as the reverse complement.
CTCTAAATACCCCATCCAACAAATTTTTTCCCTTCGATTCTAAGCCGTGCCCAATTTTTAGTAGCATTAACACTGGGGGAAAAGTGTGGCTTAGATTCTAGTAAATACGGTATTTTAAAAAATACGGAGGGAAAAATCGAATCATAAGAGGAAATTCCGTTGAATAGGAAATGCACTTCGCTACTTGGAGGTTATTTTACGAAGAAATTCGTAAAATGTTATTGGTTCTAGATAAAAGTTCGCTAAATATAGAGATTTTCGTAAAATGGATGTCCGACTGTATTGTATACTTTGTTTGAGTTCACTACATCTATGCCACTGGGTGGAACGCAACACCCTAAAAAAATTAAAAGTAGCCCGCGCCCTCGAAAAGTCTACCCACCCCTGATTAAAAGTATTAGAACAAGAATCATCTCAGTTGATAACAAACTCACATTTCTTTTATCAATACTTAATTCTGATAAATTGTGAAATTCGCTGCTATATTTGTTCTTTTGCTCTATAGTTTAATTTGTAAACATATTCTAATTCAGCTCTACATCGGCTCTTCTGAGAAAGCCTATGGTCAGTTAAGAAATTGTTTGCAAAGAACTTTTAGATAAGTTGCCTTTTTATTTCAGTTCTCAGCTACATTTTTAAAAGGATGTCGTTTTGAAGGTTCTACTTACAAATTGCGCTATATTGGCGATATTTATTTAGCATTATTCGCAATCATTTTTCAGTTTGTACTTTTAGATAAGCTTCGAGTGTCACTTAGTTAAACAGGATAAATTCCAAGTTCACGAATTATTTAGTTACAAAATGCAAGATTATTCTTTTCCATTAACGATGTTCTTATAAGTTGTTTCATTATTCCTTTTTCTCAATTTTGAGAGCGTTGTGGATTTATCTGATTTAATAAAAGTATATCGGTACATTTCCATGTTTTAAAATCTCTTAAAATTTTCGAAAACTACATATTTTATACAAACTATGTCTAGATTTCATTACATAGTGGCAGTAGTTTCATTTCATTTTTAGTCAAAGTGGAGGAATATAAACAGAAAGAAGTTTAAAATTCACTATAGTATACGTAGAAGGAAATGTAAAAGATTCAATGCTTTATTTCTTACTCACTTTCACAATGTTGTCAGGGACATACAAAAAATAAGACTCCTAACTCGAATTTAATATTGAATAGGCTTAATACTCGTGACCTATTTCATACTTAGATTTGAAAAAAATGGAGTTTTTTGCATCATACCGATTCTCCTAATATTGAGAGAAAAAGGAGATCACAATTCTCCAGATGCTTTTCTTAAGAAAGAAAAATTGGTAATTTTCCCTTAAATCAGGGGTACTCAAACTTTTTCCTCACCGGGCCACTTATATATGACAACTATTTCGAATAGGCCGCAAAATGAGGATTAATGGAGGGGAGGACGCTATAAGATCATGGACATTTAAAATGTGGAAAATTGATCAAAATATCAAAACTCATAATTTCGGATTTTATTTTAAAACTGTATTAAAAACTGTGTCAAACTCAACTATCAATACGTAAGTTTTATGCATTACTTATCCAGTTATGGGGTAATTTCAATGTCCTTTCATCAATTATCTCAAACCCCTTACTTACATTCTGCTGTCATTTAAGCAATTCTGGCTTGTATTTTGATAATTCAATTTTTTCTTATGACAAAACCTCCCTTATTTTTATTTCAGATACTAATTTATCAAGTGTAGGATGGCAGAAAAGAGTTTGTACTCGATTTCCTGACTGAAATCGATATTATTTGCTTCAACTTCTGACCGGAACATTCGTCTCTCGGACGGGGACGATTTGCTTTCCTGCCTGCAGATAACGCTGTGGTGTGATTTTTGGGGTGGGCTGCCTTGACGTCTTCAGTTGGACTCTACCCAGTGAGAGGATCACGTGATGGTACATGGCGATTTTTTTCAACTCACGATATGTGCGATTTTTTTTATCTATCACTGTCTATCAGACGGATATTCAAATAGTTTGTTCGTGTTTGGTGTTATTATTTTTAATTAAATTTACATGAATATAAATAATTTTTAATCAGTTTTTATAAAAATACTAGTCACAATTCTAGTGATAAAGATCTATCGTTGTGTGCTTGATTTAACCCCACTCATATTATGTGCCATATTCAACTCCGTGAGCTATAAGGACATTTAAAACAGTCCTTAAGGTAATAAAATTCAAAAAAAATTTAAATACCCGTCAGTTAGACGGATGTTTCTCAGTGCGGCAAAAAAAATTGATGTTCCAGCCAGAGGGTTAAAAATAGTTCAGACTTGTTTGTACAATTTTGTTCCAAAATTATTATTCAAATACTTTTTGATTTTACTAAAAAAAAATATCTGAACAAATAACTAAATTTACCAAAATGTAATTCGGAAGTATTTAAGAAACATTAACAAAATTTCTGTAACAATTCATAGGTTTATCAATTTATATAATATAAAGAATTTCATAGAATTCTTTTGTTACCTCTGCATTTTGTGATATTACCACCTTTTCTTAAAGAAAGCCAATTTATCTCGCCTTGAAAGAGATCATCAAGAAAAAAGCTTTGATAGATTTGTGCCTTGTGGTATTTTGACGAGCAAAATTATTTTTTAATGTAATATTTTCTCGACAAATCAAGCAAGTTGATGGCCCATTTTTGTTTTTCTCTACGAAATAGTCAAGATCCCAATCGTCTTCAAATAATATATATTCTTTAGATTTTTTTGGGTTTGGAAGACATGAGATTTAATTAATAATTAGTTGTAACCATGAAATGGCTTCTACTCCTCTGTTACGTTTTACCACTAATTACAATTACAAAACTAAAAAAGTTATCTAGAAAATCGTACCAGCATGACATTGGTAACAAAATTGATATATTTGATGGCTTGATTGATAGAATTTTTATTGCATTATTCTTAACCTTTTATCTACCGATGGTACTTAAAGAGTGTTTTTTTCCAGGTATAGAAGTTGAAGTTGGCATTACTTTCCAAGATGGCAACCGATTTAACAGCTGTCAAGTGATTTATTCTCAGTTTGGTTTGGCAATTCATCAAAACGATCATCAAGCAAGGCGTAGATTCGTCGAATGGGCCCAAAACGAGATTGCCGTTGTTCCCGATTTTCATAAGCGAATTTTGTTTAGCGATGAAGCGCACTTCTGGTTGAATGGCTACGTCAACAAACAAAACTGCCGCATTTGGAGTGAAGCTAATCCACAAGTGTATGTCGAAACACCGTTACATCCAGATAAACTGACTGTTTTGTGCGCTTTATGGGCTGGTGGAATCATTCTTCAAAACGATGAAGGCCACAGCGTTACAGTCAATGGTGATCGGTATAGAGCCAGGATTACTAACTTTTTCATTCCTGAATTGAACAATCATGATGTCCAGGAGCTGTGGTTCCAACAAGACGGCGCAACATGTCACATAGCTCGTGCCACAATCGATTTATTGAAAGACATGTTGGGTGACCGCCTAATTTCACGTTTTGGACCTGTGAATTGGCCTCCAAGATCTTGTGATTTAACACCGCTAGACTATTTTTTGTGGAGCTATGTAAAGTCATTGGTCTATGCGGATAAGCCACAAACGCTTGACCATTTGGAAGACAACATTCGCCGTGTTATTGCCGATATAAGGCCACAAATGTTGAAAAAAGTCATCAAAAATTGGACATCCAGATTGGACTACATCCGAGCCAGCCGTGGCAGCCTATGCCAGAAATCATATTTAGAATGTAATGCCACAAGATTATCTTTCGAATAAAAAAAAAATTCATGTCAATCGAATAATACATCGTTGTTTTATTGCAATTTAAAGTTCTATACCTCTAAAAAAACACCCTTTATAAGTACCACTCACTTTAAAATTACGTAGAATAACCATTTTCAGAATGCTCTGACGATACTTAGCAGGAATATTCTTTTAAATCCATTCTTCCAAGATATATGGCAGCATGAGTTCTATAATGAGTATTTTAGTGGGGAAGGCAAATAGTTTTATAACAGAAATTACGTTTTCAACTGACGGCATTTTCAAGGCATTGTGAAGATTGTAATTTTTGTTCCGAAAAAAATAGTTTAAGTCAAATTGTGTCTTATTTTTTTTGTATGTAAATGGAGACCTTATAAAACCATTTGACTATTTATTTAAAGTGAGCAGTGGATACAATTAATTTTACAGTTGATTATCTTTAATTAATTAATTAGCTCTAACGGGTTAAATTTACCAAAGCTGAGCATTTTCTTATGTATATCCCTTAATTTTCAATGTAGTGATTCAAAAAAAAAATATCGCATCAAAAAAACTGCAGTAAATCATAATGCGGTAGATAAAGGGTTAAATAATTGAATTTGTTATTACAACGGGCCATGTCTGGAGGGTCACTCAGAAAGGCCCGGTCGGCCGCATGTTGAGTATTGCTGCTTTAAGTTATGCCACGCATTTTCAACTCCTAATCGGCAAAATATGTATAAGAAAATAACTCTTGTGGGGAAACAAATGCATCACTTCCAAAAGAGAACGTTCACTATCTGCTCCTATATAATTCATTATCTTTAACTAATGTATAAAATAGAACGTTTGTATATGCTTCTGATACCTTCCACGCTTAGTTCACCAGTAATGAACTAAATTTTCTAAGATATATTTGAACCATCAAAAAATTTCTTTAAAATTATAACTCGTTTAAAGTAAAGCTCGCTTAAAAATGTAAATTTATTATTATTATTTTATTATAAATTGTGTATTATACTTTTTTTTGCACGTAAAAAAAATCTATGATAATTGAAAAACTGATTAGAATTATTTAGGATTTTAATGCAATTTTAAAATCGTAAGCGATCATGATTGCCTCAACCCCCCAAATTTTTGGGGAAAATTCATTTTTCTTATTTTATTGTAGCCTCCTATAAAATTATATATTATATGTAAAAAAAAAATTTTTAACCTTATTGTTGCCCATTTAATAATCATTTTCTTCTTTTTCTTTCGGTTTTCTAATAAGTAAGTGTTATATTTACTTCACACAATAAAGCTGCTCGTGGGCTTTGGACGACGAGCATCGTAATTTCGAATCATGGTCAAGTGTCGAGGACGACACCTGAGCTAGCATCCCCTTTTCCTAACTTCCACACCACACCCATGGGAGGACGTTTGAACCTCGACATATTTAAAATAAAATATTTAAAATGAATCAGCTCGCTCTGCACGGCTCTAGTTTTATAAAGTAATTACGGATGGAAATATTTCTAAGTACCTGTACTTTTGCATATGCATTTAATTATTTAACTGGATTTAGATATTTATTTCTGTGTGTATTACATTGTTTTTCATTAACAAAATTTATTGGCATTATTAAAATAAGTTTTAAATCAGTAAAAGTCTAGTTCAATGGTAAAAATACCGTCATGGGAAGACACTGCTCTAAGAGACTTCCAGTAACGTGTATTTATTTCCATATATGAGTTCGAGAGCATTTGTAAATCTGCAGGAGATACACTTAAACCCCAATAGAAGTGACAAAAACGCGTTTCATACTTTATAACATGTTTATGGATTAGTAAAAAAGAGAATTGAAATGTATGATTTTTATATTCAAGAACAATAAGAGTCAATTATAAATTAATGTAAACAGGGACCTTTTAAGACTTCTGGAGGAACCTGGGACCCTGGGCCCTTACACAAATGTCGGCCCCACCTATTACCCTTAAAAGTAGAGAGTACAAAGCATACGTTTACAAATACTCGTACAAACAATAACCTGAAACAATAAATATGTATGACTTAGAATCGCACAGACCGGTACGACCGACTGCCGCCTTCTGACTGTAGGGGTGTTGTTGTTGCTCATGCCACCTGTTTGACCAAGTCAGATCGAGGTCCACGAAATTCATCGTGACAATGAGTTAGATGTACGTCTGTCGTTGGCCTTAGCCTTGAGTACCATACAGGGGACAGTACGATTTAGCTCGGTAAAATTCCCGAAGGGGCGATAGAGCATTACGATAGAGGGCGCAACCATCTATCTCCACCTCCACAATTTAGGCGAGTGAGTGACTGACTGGAACTGAAATGGAGGGAAATTTTCTCCTGTTCCCTGCACTCGTGATTCAGCCTACAAGACTTTCGGACCCACTGATTTAACGAGCCCGTACTCCGTGTGTAATCGGAGGGTATTTGGCGGTACGGGCATCGAACCCAGGCCTTCCGGTCAGGAGTCCAGTGCTCTAACCACTAGGCTACCCACGGCTATGACTGTAGGAGTAATTAATGATGGTGTATGGTAGTAAGCCTATGCCTGTACGTGGACAATGGTCCTCACATGTAGCCAGTTAACATTTCGTCCGAAATACCCAGTTTTTTTGGAGAATACAACCGGAAATTACATTTGACCTTTGAAATTATTCGAATTATGATCTTATTAAGGTTGAGTCGAAAACGGGACAATGCCCCTATTGGGGCCGACGTCCTGGCCCCGAGCCCAGTTGGTGCATGCCTTAAAACTTCCCTGAATGTAAACATGAAATTCTTGAATAAAGTACTTGTGGTATTATTGGTACAGAAATTTTTTAGGGACCTTGAAAGTTTAATAATTCCCAACATTGTGATATTATGACAATGGTTGCTTTTTATTGAGCTTCAGAACTAAAAATATCGTCGATGGTTTTTAGATTTTGAAAAAAATGATAAATATATTATTTTGCGAAAAATTTTATTTAAATATTACAAAAATTATACATATTCAGAAGCACACCATTCATGATCGTAACCGCTACCGGAACCCTCCTCATGTACGTAAGTGTAAGTATAAAAATGGCTCTTAGATACCTTAGCTGTTTTATTTCTCTTACAATTCGGCTCTTCTTTCTCTCCGAAATTCGTTTTGGGTGGCGATATCCGTAAAACCCATTCTTAGCGAATCTTTAATCAACAAAAGAAACGTCCTTGTCGAATTTTAAGTCTGTGGGTCTAATAGTTCCGAAGACCTCAGATGAATGAGTAAGAGTGTGTGAGTCGATTTCCTCCTGTATATATAGATTTTGGGAGAAAAGGTAGAAGACTCTCGTTACTTATATCATTGACAATATAAATAATTCTCTGTGAGTTATAATTCACCCTCTTACCACAAGCTTACATTCTTCAATCTGACGCAGTGAATGTGCCTGAATACGGTTTTAAAATTTGCGAGTTTGTTTTAAGACAGGGTGAAAAATTTTGATGACTTTTGCCGTTTTTCTTTTTTTCACCCAAGGGAAGGAAAGGGGGACAGACCTCTCACAACAAAGGTTTGACGCAGGGAATCCCAACAGGACTCAAGTGGACCCCTTGGAAGTCTATAGAAGTTTTGAAAGGGTCTCCATAACGGTGACTCTCAATCTTTATAAAACTGCCACAACTTAAATAGGGGAAGATTTTTTAATTCATCTGTGAACAAAATTCTGTAATTTAGGCCAGGGGTGTCCGACCCAAATGACCTTGCGGTACACTTCGGGAAAACATTATAATCTCGCGGGCCGCACATCAGAATATGTACCTTTATATCAGATTTGGAAACAAAAAAAAATTAATTGGAGTGAAAATTTAAAACAGAATGAATTATTATTATTGTTTTCATTATTTTTCATGTATACAGACATAGATAATATAATAATGTTTATATAATACAATGATCAAATAATGTTTAAAATATTGCAGTTGCCATTTTCTTGAAAATTACGGTGCTCCTTTTGAATTGATCTTTCGTTACTCATTGTTGAAATTTGATAGTGCTGTCATTCGCAAACGATTAAATATACATTGTCCTTTATCTTTACTGTCCTGAATATTTTTTTAAACTTTAAAAAACTTCTCAAACTGCCTCTTGCTTTTTGGCCACTCCAAACAGAAAAGGAGGAGAAACGAAAGTCGCACACACAAAGAATCATGTACCCTCCATAATAAAGGATATGCATAACGCAATTCGAAATGTATTGAAAAAGTAATTTACTATAGTAGAATCAAATGTAACTGTTTGATAAAATATAAATCTATTTTAATCTAAACGACATTTCTATTATCAAAAAGGATTTATTTTATATATAAAATAATTTATTGTATATGTATAAATTTCCCTTCAAATAAATTTCAAAATGAAAAAACTTTCAAAATCTGATATTTAAATAGAGTCGGTGGGCCGCAACTTACGTACTGGCAGGCCGCGTGTTGGACACCCCTGATTTAGGCTACGGGAAGAAGGGGAAGGTTACTAAATTATAAAAGGAGATATTTTTTCAGTAGATTTACATACCAAATTTGTTTAATTTAACTCAATATTTTTGTTCTGGAAGGTAATTGTATACCTTTTGTTAAAATTAAAATGTCCAATGAAAAAAAAAGCTTCAATGCACATTTATGTTTAAAAATTATTTATTCTGGATTAGAAAATTAAAAAAGAATAACAAAAAAATTGTTATACAAGAGTTATGCCAATGAAACAATCAAGCATGCCAAATAGACGGCCGTGCTTGTTGATTTAAAGCCAATTTCTGAACATTCCGTTCAATATTATTAGACAGTTGAAGGAGCAAGTCCCGCCTTTCCAAAATTTGGAATTGACTTTTCTTTTATGTCAGTGCTTCTCAAACTTTTAGTATTTGTAACCCAATATTCAATCATAATTTTCATCACGCCCCTCCCCCCTTCCATACAATTACAATGCATTGAATTCAATAATACTATGACTCTAAGACTACAATACGACTTTAACTTCTTGGCGTATATAAACGTCTTACTCACCAAAGCGTTAATTTCCCGGACGTATATATAGTCTTTTCGAAGTACGATCTTTTCTGTGCACTGCCATTCATAAAATTATTCCGAAGTCTTTGGGATGTAACAAAAAGACCTTGACAGTGTTTGCAAAGGATTTACTTATTTCAGAGGATTTGCTTATTTATTCCTTTTTCTCCCCTTCCCCTCCATCACATGCACACGCCTGCGTGGAAAACGGTAGCGCGTTGGGCAGTGAATCACTTATCTTTTAATCAGCAGTAATGGGATCAATTATAAACAGTTCAAACTATCAAGACAAAATGTTAGTTTTTGCATATAATCTTATTTATGACAAGCCCATGGGGTCAATGGTAATTATTAAACTCATTCTTTACTTAGTATTCCTAAATTAATTGTAAAATAAAGTGTGCAGTAATGATACATTTATAAGTGTATTATATCAGTGTAAATGTGCATTTATTTCTTAAGTCAGAATGCATTTTGCTTGTTTACTTTCAGTAAATTAATAATTTTTTAAAATTAGCCTTTTGTTTTCGACTTTTCAACATGCTCGTGCCCCCCTCGTAGAGTTATAATGTCCCCTTAAGGCGGCGTGCCCCACAGTTTGAGAAACGCTGTTTTATGTTATCTAATCAGTCATGACACTGAATCCACCCTCGATAAGAAAGGAAGACAGTTAAAAATATTTTGAAATTAAACCACACTTCTGGGTAGGACAATAAAGCCAAAATTCTAAGAGACGATCGTCTGGAAGCTGATTTTCAAACAATCTCATTAGTCAAGAATTCGAAGAATTCCTTTTAAATTTATATTATTGCTGTCTAAAAATTCATAAGTGGGTTTATGATCCCACTGAGAGTTTCCCAGGGACAAAGTGTCTGATAACGCTCGTCAAGGTGTTGACAGTAAATACGTGTCTCATCGAAGGGGATTTTATCTGTACAGATAAATACATGATTGGAAACTGGAGGAACTCGTTGCAACAAAAAATTCCTAGAATTGCGTGAAGATAGCCATCACTTAAGTTCCTTTTAGTTGTTGTTCCTTGATCGACAGTAACAAGGTACACGATGTTTATCGTGGAAATGGGTTAGGTTTTTACGTCTCCGGTGCAAATCATGTAAACAAGGGGGTCGGCAAAGTTTTGAAAAGATGAGCCAACCTGTAAGTGAAACAAGATAAATAAAATATCAAGGGGTTATTTTTACAAAGAGCCATATCAGCGGCTGCTCTAGGGCCGGACAAACCGGACCTCTGCCTGGGGCGGCAAATTTTAAGGGAGGCATTTGGATCGAATTTAAAAAATATTTCTTTAGTACAAAAAATTTGATACATTTTCTGAAATAATATTGGGTGCGAATTTGGTGTTCCATTTAACGTATCATATTTCCTTATTTTGCACTCTGTATGTTTAATGACAGTTTTCTTTCATGTTGAAACTTGAAGGGTTCAAGGTGGAAGAATAGGTTAAATCATGAAATTTAATACGTTTATACACATCTTTCACGAGTAACTTTCTCCCATCCCAAAGTGAGGTCGCAACGGACATTTCTTTCACCCTTACGATTTCCGGTGTCAACTATCCAAATGAAGACAGGGGTAATAAGAGATTTTTGGTAGATGAAGAGCCACAGAAAATGTTTTATTTTAGCCTTGAGTGAAGTTACTATAAGTTAAAACAAACGCTTTTGATCCCCATTATCAGCAGACTATTTTTCTAACAAATTAATCTGCTGAAATGGACGTTCCTTCTCTTAAATATATATATCAGTGGCGCACACAAGGGGACGTCCTAGGGGTCCGGACCCTCCCCCCAACAAAGCCCTTCATTTTTTTTCCGATTGATAATAATTCTATGTATATAGTACATACAATTTAATTAAGTATTTGTTATTAATGATTATTTTTATTAATTAATGCTAATTATTTATTCAATAATTAGTTTTTTACTGTTTTTTGTTTCCGAAAATCGACAAAATCAAAAGGAGCATGATACAAGAATGGTGGACTTTCGACCCTGGACCCCCCCCCTTGAAAAATTCCTGTGTGTGCTACTGATATATATATATATATATATGTGTGTGTGTGGAATCGGTAGTTGTGGAATCGGTTGTGGAGTCGCCACCCAATTGAATCTCTCAACAAAACTCCAAAGACAAAACAACACGCAGTCTTAGCGCGCAGCTGATCCAATGTTCTACATGAACTTTGTTTTTTGAAGGGAACGAGGAGGGAAAAAAAGAGACTAGGGGGGCGCGAACAGGCGTTCCCGTCGTCACATCATGGAAATCTATTTGTTAGAAATTTAGCTATCTTTTTAATTAATTTTTGTTACTTTTCAAATAAACCAGAAGAAAGACAAATGTTTTGGACCCTTGTTGTCTCTCATATATATATATATACTATAATATTGTCAAACAGATGAAAACATGATAAGTATCTACGAAAGGAAGAGTTAAAGATTTATTTTTGGAGGAATTCAGGAAAATGAAACGTGGCAAAGAAGACCAAATTTCAAGCTCTATCATTCATATAAAGAATCTAACATCGTTAACTTCATCAAAATACAGGGAATTAAATGGGCAGGTCACGTAGTCAGAATGGACGTAGACCGCACCACTACAAACGTCTTCAATGCCCAACCAATAGGCACACGGAGAAGAGGCAGGCCAAAGCTTAGATGGATTGATGGCCTAGAAAATGATCTCATAGTTTTGAGAACTAAAAATTGGAGAACACTAGCAGGAAGAAGGCTGGCCTGGAAAAGGCTTCAGAAGGCCAAGTTCCACCCTGAAATGGCAAGCCTCTCTGAGGAAGGATATATTGTAATGCTACCTTTTTGTTCAAGCTGGAATTATTCAAGTTTGATAGGTGCGTATTTATGTGAATATTTTATCTTTTTTTAAGTACAATTTTTTGCTTTGGAGGGAGGGGCGGCAAAACTAAAGAGTGTTTTTTTCCAGGTATAGAAGTTTAAGTTGGCATTACTTTCCAAGATGGCGACCGATTTAACAGCTGTCAAGTGATTTATTCTCAGTTTGGTTTGGCAATTCATCAAAACGATCATCAAGCAACGCGTAGATTCGTCGAATGGGCCCAAAACGAGATTGGCGTTGTTCCCGATTTTCACAGGCGAATTTTGTTTAGCGATGAAGTGCACTTCTGGTTGAATGGCTACGTCAACAAACAAAACTGCCTCATTTGGAGTGAAGCTAATCCACAAGTGTATGTCGAAACACCGTTACATCCAGAAAAACTGACTGTTTGGGGCGCTTTATGGGCTGGTGGAATCATTCTTCAAAAACGATGAAGGCCACAGCGTTACAATCAATGGTGATCGGTATAGAGACAGGATTACTAACTTTTTCATTCCTGAATTGAACAATCATGATGTCCAGGAGCTGTGGTTCCAACAAGACGGCGCAACATGTCACACAGCTCGTGCTAAGATCTATTTATTGAAAGACACGTTTGGTGACCGCCTAATTTCACGTTTTGGACCTGTGAATTGGCCTCCAAGATCTTGTGATTTAACACCACTAGACTATTTTCTGTGGGGCTATGTAAAGTCATTGGTCTATGCGGATAAGTCACAAACGCTTGACCATTTGGAAGACAACATTCGCCGTGTTATTGCCGATATACGACCACAAATGTTGGAAAAAGTAATCGAAAATTGGATGTCCAGATTGGACTACATCCGAGCCAGCCATGGCAATCGTATGCCAGAAATCATATTTAAAATGTAATGCCACAAGATTATCTTTCGAATAAAAAAAAATTCATGTCAATCGAATAATATATCGTTATTTTATTGCAATTTAAAGTTCTATACCTCTAAAAAACACCCTATAGACACACATTTTACAAAGAAAAGCAAATTACATTATTGCCTCAGAAATATTCTGCTTTATATTTAACACCTTCCTTCTTTATATAGTTATTTTTTCTCTTTTTAAAATAGACTTTTTTTTATCAAAAAACTTCTTTTTTTTTTGTCTTTTTTTTATCTAAAAAGAGGGCTTGGTCAAATCGTTTGTTTACATTTTTCAGGTGAATTTTTTCCCTACTTTTAACTTTAAGGCATTCAAAAATTATATATCAATCGAAAGATAGCAATACACAAAGAGAATGATCAAATAAAAGTTTTACAAAACCATCTTTTGGTCATTATTACGGTACCGAGTCCTCTTAAGATGAATCGATTTCACCTCTTTCAAATACGATTTAAAATTTCTTTGTGATAGGAGCATGTAAAATAAATTATTCCACATTAAATCTGAAGCATTTAAAAAAAGTCTATATGTAAATTTCGATATATATAATATGTTTATATTTGTTTTTGATGTTCATGATCTACGCATAGTTTCTATATAAGCAAAAATTGATTATATATTTATGTTTACTTATGCTAAATAAATAAGTAATTTGAGAGTTTTTTTTAAAAACTTCACGATTTTATTTGAATTAATTCAAGATATTGTGATGCTTGTAAAATAATACTTACTCATTAGAAAGAACATGCGATTTGTCTTGAATAAATTTTTAGTTTAGAAACTTGCCGAATTCTCTAAAAATATGAATAGTTACTAAAAAGCGGTTGAAGATTAAACATATGTAAAAACTATGTATAAATATAATTTCCGTGAACCTAAGTATCTTTGATTTATATAAAGTAAATGAGAATGGGAGGGGGGTTGATAGCTCAGGCAAAGGTTTCTTATAGAAATCACTTATAATGTATTTTAAGTACACCCAACTCTTTTTTTTTTACTCGGAGAGAAGATACGTTCCATAGAAAACCATGTAAAAAGAAAAAAAAAAACGTGTAACAAAAATACGTGTGACTTGGTAAATCTGGGAATATGTTCTATAGCTTTAAAAAAGATGGAAAAACTGTAAACATTTAATTCAAAAACCGTGCTAAAATGTAATAATGAAATCCCCGTTACATGTTTATAAAACGAAAAAAATTCATTTTTGTTAAAAAAAAATTTAATTAGAGTACAATGAAAATTAATAAATAGTCTAAAAGTACATACAGCATTTAAAGATTCAAATTGAAATTAGGAATAAAACTACTAACAACTATTCATCGGTACTTGATAACAAGCGTGTAAGTTTATTACGAACTGGATCAAAAAGGCTATCATTAGTCGATGATATATCCACACTGTTCGCTTTGATTCAAATGAAGAATTTCGTTCCTTATTAACAGCCTCTGGTGGTTTTTTTTTTTTGTTGTTGCTGCAAAATTTGTTACTTCCTCAGGGAGACGACAGCCCAGGATGGGCCTTGACCTTCTCAAGAAGCCTTTTCCAGGCCAGCCTTCTTCCTGCCAGTGTTCTCCAATCCTAGTTCTCAAAACTAGGAGATCTTTTTCTAGGCCATCAATCCATCTGAGATTTGGCCTGCCCCTTTTTCGTGGGACGATTGGTAGAGCATTGAAGATTTTTTTATATACTGGTAGGTCTTCATTCATTCTGATAACGTGACCTGCCCATTTAATCGCTGTATCTTGATGAAGTTGACAATGTCAGATTCCTTATATGATCGATAGAGCTCTAAATTTGATCTTCGCCATGTTCCATTTTCCTGAATTCCTCCAAAAATGGATCTTAAAGTTTTCCTTTCGTAGATACTTATTATATTCTCATAAATGTGTTACTAGCGGCTGTATTTTATTGGTTTTTCAAGTTGCCTATATAGTTCTTGATATCCTGCTACACAAAAATTACAATTACGTTGACATTTTAAAGCAGGCTCTAAATGTCAGAATCAAAAGTCAGAAAATGTTGTGTTCCATACTTGTAGCAAATTTCAAGCTTTCGTGAATTAAATCAGCTGTTCACAGCTGACCTTCGACTTCGACTTCTAAATTTAACACTCATAAATTCAATCAAGTCGCTTTCATCCAAAGCGCTTTAACACAAAATAGAGTTATACGGAAGAACGAAATGCTGTGTTCATGTTGAAGTACAACAAAATAAAGAAAAGGTGATTATAAAATTTGGATATTCCACTTAACTCCAGAAAACAAAGTAAACGAGCCATGAAGTAGACAAAGTCACTCACACATGTGTGGGCATAAACCAACCGCGTCTTCTTTTAGAAAAAAAAATTAGGAATTGAGGGGGGGGGGATTCAAGCTAAAACAAAAAAAAATCGTGTAAAAAAGTATGTTAGTGAAACGTACTATTTCAAAATCGTGTAAATGAAGACCATGTAAAAAAAAGAGAGAATTGGATATATTTTGGAATCTTTTATTTTTTTTTCAATGGGACTACGGATTGGTATTTTTACCATTGCAGACCTAGTACATTCCCCGGGAACTGGTAGTGGCCGCGGTAGCCGAGTGGTATAGGTATCGGACCGTGGCTTGCTTTGCACGAGTTCGAGCCCAGTACCACTAAAGACCCGCCGTGTAGGGCAGCGATGCACGTTAAATCTGTCGAGAGCTGAAACGTCCTCCCGTTGGTGTGGTGTGGTAGTTAGGAGAGGGGGTGCCAGCTCAGGTGTCGTCCACGTCACTTGACCATGGTTCAAAATTACGTGGTCCGTCGCCAAAAGCCCTCGTGTAGCTGAACAGTGCGACGTTAATATTAAATCAATCAAATCAATCAATCAATCGGGAACTGGTATCACTTTTTAGTGCGACATTTTGGAATATAAAGCAGTATTATGAGCTGAGATGTTTCTTTTTCATTGTTTTTTTTAACAAACAAACAAATTCAAATAATGCTTTGGTTTTGTGTGTGTATATATGTTTGCACTGATAAAAAAAATCGGTACTTATGTATTTTACCGTCGATTAATTTCGTCAAATCACAAACGTCGCCAAATGCCACGAAAAGTAGCCAATAGTGAAAAATTATTCCCGTGCATCTTCGCACGTGATAACATAAAGATGATAACAATTGGCGACATTTTTTGAATAGGCAACGTCAATTAATTTGATGAAATTGGTCGAAGGTATAATACGTAGATACAGAGGAATTACGATTAGATTTTCGGTGTAATTATCCCAAACATAGAAAAAAAAATAACCTTGATATATATTTTTTTAGAAAATAAAATTATATCATTGATATAATATTTAAAATTTCAAAGCAAAAACAAAAAATTAAGGCATACTTTTTAAAATCCCAAAGTAAAAGCATAAGTAGTAATTCAGAAAACTAAAAGGGGTATAATTCTGGCTTCCATAATAAATTAAAAATATAGAGACAACAGCGATATATTTTAATAAACTTATTTAAACGAGGTTGATAAAAAAAATTATAATTAAGTTCATTTGAATCGTACGTTTGAATAATAATATAGACACATCACCTAAAAAATTACAAAAATATTTTCAAAATATTCCGTACTAAATAGTAAATACTTTATGAAAATATTACATTAGATTTATTGAAGAGTTTTGATTGTTGTGTGTGCATTTTTTATTATCTAACACTTGAAACTAAAGGTGATCATTGTGGTAAAGTTAACCTGTGTCAATCGCACCTTTGAAATAATCAAATTTAAGTCAAATACTCCGAAATAAAAATATTAATCAAATTTAAAAAATTCAATTTGAAATACTAATATTAAAAAATATTTTTTTCAAATAAATATTTTGTATTTATGTTGTTTGTTGCTTAAACAAATTTAATGTAATTAAAATTTAAAGTATCAGACTACGTTCGGAACCGTGATTTTAAAAAAGCTCATAAATGGATAATTTTCAAAATATTTAGTGTCACTCGGATTAGAATACATGCACAAAATTAATTTAAGGATATTTTGACAAAAAAAATTTATTTAAATATAATTTTTTTGGCAAAAAATAAACTTAGAATAATCTTTTTTCCAAATGTTCTCCTTTTGCGAAAAATGGTTCTATTATAATAATATTTTGACTGTGTATAGCTCAGACCTTTCTACAGAGGCTCAACTAGAATTTTTGAAAAATTCACGTTATTTTCAGAGTTATCACCAATTGAAATAATTACTCGCGTTTTTTTCTTAAAATTGCTCCCCTCTGTTGTCGTAAAATATGAATAAACCCTATTCTAAGTCATGTATTTCAAAAATTCTAGTTGAGCCTCTAAACAGAAGTCTGAGCTATATACAGGCAAAATATTATTCTAATAGAAGCATTTTTCACAAAAGGAGAACATTTGGAAAAAAGATTACTCTAAGTTAATTTTTTTGCCAAAATATTGTATTTAAATAATTTTTTTTCTCAAAATTATATTAACACTAAACAGTTTTCTTTTCCTATGTCAATAATTCTTAACATAATTTGTTTATATAAGCGTGTATGCTCTTTATTCTGCCTATTCTGTTTTTCTTAATCATCAAGATTAATTCAGTTTCTGTTGAATTCAGTTTCAGAGGAAGAATTATACTTAAGGTATCCAAAAATACGTTCGGAACCGTGATTTTTAAAATGCGTATATTATATATATATATATATATATATATATATATATATATATATATATATATATATATATATATATATAGTGTCACTTAATTGCACATTAAACATATAAAATTGACTTGAGAATATTATTAGAATAAAAAATTTCTTAAATGGAATTTTTCGGCAGAAATAAAGAAAGAATGATATATTTTCAAAACATTCTCCCTATATATCGATAAGATAATATTTTACTTATATATAGATAAGACTTCTCTACAGAACCTGAACTAGGATTTTTGAGAAATTCACATTATTTTTAGAGTTACAATCAATTGAAATAATAACCAGTTTTTTTTTTGTTAAAATTTATCTATTCTCATACATTAAAATTTGAATAAATCCGCTTCTAAATTATAAATTTCCAAAATCCTAGTTCAGGCTCTATATAAAAATTTTAGCTATTTATAGGCAAAATATTATTATTATAAAAGCATTTTCCATAAAAGAAGAATGTTTATGAAAATAGGTAATTCTAAGTTCATTTTTTGGGCCAAAATATTGTATTTAAGTTATCCGACTATGTTCGGAACCGTGATTTTAAAAAGACGCATAAATGGATAATTTTCATGATATTTAGTGTCACTTAGATTAGAATACATGTATAAAATTGCTTTAAGGACATCTTGACAAAAAAATTATTTAAATTCAATATTTCGGCAAAAAAATAACTTAGAATAACCTTTTTTCAAAATGCTCTCCTTTTGTGAAAAAATGCTTCTATTATTGTAATATTTTGCCTATATATAGGTCAGACCTCTCTACAGAGGCTCAACTATGATTTTTGAAAAATTCACATTATTTTCAGAGTTACCACCAATTGAAATAATTATCGGCGTTTTTTTCTTAAAATTTCTCCCCTCTGTTATTGTAAAACACATGAATAAACCCACTTCTAAGTTATATATTTCAAAAATTCTAGTTGAACCCCTATACAGAGAGGTCTGAGCTTTATACAGGGAAAATATTATTCTAAAAGAAACAATTTTCGCGAAAGGAGAATATTTTGAAAATAGGTCATTCTACGTTCATTTTTTGTCAAAATATTGTACTTAAATAATTTTGTATTGTAATACTATTCTTGAAACAATCTTATATACATTCTCTAATGTAAGTGACACTAAATATCATAAGTATTACCCATTTATACGCTTTTGCAAAATCACGGTTCCGAACGTAGTAGGGTACCTTAAATAACTTTTTATAGCAATAATATTCTTAAAACAATTTTATACATGTATTATAATCTAAGCGACTATAAATATTTTAAAAATTATTCATTCATACTCTTTTTCAAAACTACGTCCCGAATGTAGCCGAATATACCTTGAGAAATAATCGATTCTAAAAATTTGCATTGGTAATAAAGCATGATTACATATCGATGAACTATGTATAAAAAGAATCGATTAGATCTCGCGAAATATAAGAGTTATTATGGCTAATAAAGATTTATTGATGACCTAAAAGGTCAATCAAAGCGTGTGGTAGGCATTAAAAACACATCTGCTACCGTAATCATAACTTGAAATATTTCCATATGAACCAGATAAATGTGCTTCTGAAATACGTCGTGATCTGTTGTAGTTATGAACAAAAAATAACATGGCTCTCAAAAGCAGCATTTGAAACTAATAACCAGTTAGATAAACTTTAATATTGTCTTATTAACTTGTCATTGAACCGGCTATCATACCTGATCGATCACTGTAATTATTCCTAAATACTCAACGACTTCATATCACTCGTCCAAGAGTATTTTTACTATAGTTTATCCTGTATTTCGTTGTAAGATATTTCTTTGGTCTTAATTCGCATGTATGGTGTTGCTTCTAATGATAATTCTGAAGAAAATATTAAATTGTTAATAAAAAAATTTTCAAAAAATTAAAGGTAAAGTTTATGAGTTTCAAGTTTATATCATGATTTAGGTGTCGAAAAAGTTCGCATATCAGATGATTAAACTTTCTTTAAGACTATTCGATACTAATTATTAAGACTATTCTATACCAGTATACTTATTTTTAAATATGGTGTTTATATTTAATTTCAAAGCAATAGGAAAATGCTAACATAAGCCATGAAAAGGGTCATTTTTTGTGTTAGTTGACACAACAAATGTAGATCTGGAAATATAAAACAAAAATAAATAAATTAACAATTTTTTATTTCCTTAGCAAATTTAATTTAATTTATTTATATACTAAATTTTTACATTTTCGCTTTCTTAAATTTGTTTTTCAGGCAATTCTAATTTTTTAGAGGTGTATTACATAAAAAATATAGAATTGTGAACGATATTATTCATAAATTCGTAATTGTAGAATTCTTAATTTTTCTTCTGTTATTTATTTGAAATTTATCATTTTATACAATAAATACAGTTTTACATGCTATAAGTACAACAATTATGCAATATAATTAAAACAACGTGCATTTTATACTGTTGTAAAAAAAACTTACATAAATTAAGTGCAGTAATCCATTAAAACCCTTATTTTTTTTAAATGATCATACATTTTTTCAATGCTAAAATATAATTTCATTCTTGAGAGCATCATAATATTCCTGACAGTAATTAATAATAAACATAATATTTATAAACGTAATACGCATCCTCTTTTGAACTTCGTTTCATTTTTTCTGTGAGTGGTGGATTTTATTTCATTTAATAATTTCTGAATTATATAATATATAGCGAATATTTTGAGGACATACAATATATAATAGTGTAATGGTGGATTAATCTTTTTATAGCAGTTGTGACAAACTTATGTTTTCAGACATGATACAAATCGAATTTCCCAGAAGCGTTGTGACAGTTTAAAATCGGTCTATTTGAATTCAATTCAAAATATCTATGGAGCAATTATATGGGCAGAGCGAATTATACAGTGGAACTTTAGTAAGAATGAGTGAAAATTGTATTAAAATATCTGACTATTTGCAGCACCTTTTTTTTTTTAAAAAAAAATGGAGATATGGGGATTTTTTTGTGGTTTTTAGATTTACAATCGAACCTTCATATTATGAACCTCTATATTGCGAATTTTTCTATATAGCGAACTTTTTCCTGGAACCAAGAACATTTCACGATTTTCTTCGTAAAATAACCTCCCAACAGTGAAGTGCATTTTCTATATAACGAACCTTTTCTCGTGTGATTTAATCCTCCCCCTATTTTTAAAGTATCTTTGGACATTCCAAGTTATTCTCACTTTTAACAAATTTTATGGTGGTCATAAATCTTGCTCTTTGGGGTCTTTCTCACCTAGATCAATAGAATTCTGGAGGTTTCATCTGTGCAACCTTTAACCTCTATTGTCCAGTTCACTAGAAACATCTTCTATATCCCCTTTCACCCTCAGTGGAGTTGCCTCGTGTTCCCGTGTCCTTGAAAAGTCAAACGTCAATTTCTAGTTGGAAAATAATGTGTTTAAAATTTTTTGTATGCTTTAAACTAGAAAATGTCCTTAAAGTTAATTAATTTTAATATAATTTTTTTACTAAATGTTGAAAATATAGTGTGTTACTCGACAATCTTTTTTCTTGTTTTCCTTGCATGTTTTCCTTCTTTTTTGATGAGTAAGATATATGAAATAAATATATATACTAATTTATAAGAAGGTGTGAATAATTACTTTTTTAATATATAGTGTTTATGAATTTAAAATTTGTTTTATGAGGTTTATGAAGTATATTGAGAGATGAACCTCTATATAACAAACTTTTTTTTAAAGATTTAACGACTTCGTTACATAAAGATCTGACTGTATTTAGTAAATTTTAAGAAAAATATGCTAAAATTAAGGAGAGAAAAAGAAATTATTATTACTAAAATGAAAAAAAATGGGTAACAATTTACAAAAAAATTACATAAACGGGGCCCAATCTGTACAAAAAGTTCACGAACAAATTCTCAATTTTTCAATTTTGATGTATTACTTTGCTATTAATTTTTGAAATGACCTTCAGGTTAAGAGATATTTTAAATTTTACAAAAACTAGAGCACTTTATCTTAGTTATTATATGAAATTGCTTAAAAAAATAATCATGTTCACATAAGGGACTAAATTTTGTAATAAAACAGTTATTGATAAATATGAAAGATAATACACTTCTACTGTTATACAGAACATACACAAAAAAGTTCAGTTAATTATTTTCAAAACTTTTTGAGCAATCGCTGTCCCCGTTTGAGCATTTTCATAAAAAAAATTTTAAAAATCACATTTCGAGTAAAATGCTTTTTAAAGTATGACATCTTGCTTAAAGTAGTAACATCTGCTTTAACTAAAACACTCGTAGTTTTTGTTCTAGTGAATGAAAAATAATAAACTTTGTATTTTTATAAAAAAAATAAGATAGTCTATAAAATAATAATAATAATAATAATAATGTCAATTTTTGTCAAAATTCAAAATTTTAGGGTAGTCGGATACCTTAACCCATCGTGCTGCACGAGAACTATTGGTGACGGACCTCATACTTTTGAACCATGGTCAAGTGACGTGGATGACGCCTGAGCTGGCACCCCCCTCTAGCTTCTCTGTGGTGCCGGGAGCACCGGAATTGGAGAGACAATGAATGGGGACGAGTACTCTTTACAGATGAGAGCAGATTCAGTTTGAGTAGCGATTCTCATCGCATACTCATCTGGAGAGAGCGGGGAAGCCGCAATCATCCCTCGAACATCATTGAAAGGGACAGGTATGGAGGTCGCGGTGTTCTCGTTTGGGGAGGCATCTTGCTTGGTAGTCGTACAGACCTTCACATCTTCGACGCAGGTTCATTCAACGGGACCCGTTATTGTAACGAGATTCTTCTTCCATATGTGCGTCTTTTTAGAGGCGCTATGGGTCTGCAGTTCATTTTCATGGACGACAATGCACCATGTCATCGCACAGTAGCTGCCGAACAGCTCTTAGAGAGTGAGGATATTGAACGTATGGATTGGCCGGCACGATCTCCGGATCTCAATCCCATCGAGCATGTATGGGATTTTCTAGGAAGACGCTTGGCAGCTCGTACCTTACCACCAGTAACGATTCGGGAGCTTCGATTGGCGCTGCAAGACGAATGGGCAGCAATGCCTCAACAACTCATTGACACCCTCATTCTCAGCATGGGCAGACGCTGTGAAACCTGCCTAGCAGTCAGGGGAGATCCTATCCCCTACTAAAGACCGGATGTTTCTTGCTGGACACCCGTCACAGGGATGTTTCGGCCTTCAGTTTCATTGCGCTCCATGCTACTTTTTCAATCAAGCTTCTTTTTATCCCTCTGATTTCTCTTTTAGTAAGTGTTGCTTACATATTACACATGTCCTTACGTATTGGGGATCTTACGGTATTAAATGTGTTGATTTGGAAAGCTTTTGTACAAAGTTATATTGAAAAAACCGTCTCGTCCTTAATTTTTGCACACCAGTGTATATTTGCAGATGCTAATGAAAGATTTCCCATCGAGGATTATACAATTAAAAAATCATTTGCGTTTGCTGTGGTTAAATGCAGGGGCGTCAGTGGCGCACACAAAAGGGGGCCCAAGGCCCTCGTTTTTTTTCGATTGATTATAATCCTATGTATACAGTGCGTAAAATTGAATTAAGTATCTGTAATTAATAATTAATTTTATTAAGTAATGTTGATTATTGATTCAATAATTGTTTACTGTTTTTTTCCCCCCGAAAGTCTACCAAATCAAAAAAATATGTTGGGCGGCGTATTGGAGCATAATACGAGAATAGTGGATTTGCGACCCTGGAACCCCCTTTGTAAAATTCCTGCGTGCACTACTGAGGAGAGTAGTTACCGCCGAATCAGCATTATTAATGATACGGGGCTCTCATGCTACAGGTGCCTTAACATGTGTAATCAAAAAAGCGTAAAATATTAAAGAGCTTCAAAAAAGAGCTCCTCCCCCAGAAATTTTTGATACAGGGTCCGTTCGCGACAAGCTACGCCACTGGTCATATGTTTAGGCATCAAATAATATCAATTATAATCAATGTATTTTTCTAAGACTTAGATTTTTAAAAAATTTAAATCACAACATTATATTTAAAGACATTAAAATATGCATTTTCGTTCTAAAATGGGGGGAAAACAGGAGTTTGCAAATAACAGCCCACCAAGACAGTCAAAATAACAAATATAGAGAAAATGTTCTTTATAACTGTCTACTAAGTTTTTCTTGCATAAATATTACTAAGAGTAAATATAGTTGTAAATTGTGTGTGTGTGTGTGACTTTAACTTCCATGCTGCGAAGAGAGTTTAAACTAGTGATCTCACTCCTGCTTTAAAAAAAACTGTAGAAAAGTGTAATAGTGTACTTTTGTCTCAAAAAATTGATTCTGAAATTAAACACGCGTGTAGCTAACACGATTATATGGAATTAGTACAATAAATAAATTGAATAAAATTATCATTATTTTATTTAGCTAATACTAGCTGGTATACCCGTTCTTCGCACGGGTGAGTCGAAAAATTAAACAATACAAAATGAAGGATAAAGAAGTTTTTAATGAGTTAATTTTACGTGAATTGTAAATTAAACAAAAAATATTCTTTATTAAATATATTCGTTTTATATTCTTTATTAAATTATAATAAATGTTTAAAAAGTATTGCAAAATAAAATTGTTGTGTATTAAAAAAAACTTTTAATTTCTTAAAGACAGGGTTAAGCTTTAAATTCTTGTGGGTATAGAAACTTCATACAGAAGGTGGATCCATTTTTGATATACATTTATAAGTTTCTTTTGGATTTTTTTATTGTGACTCGTGGAACTCTTGGAACCTCAAGGTTCCATGGAATATAGCTTGAAGGCCACTGGTTTAGACTTTCGAAATGATCAAGATAACAGGATTTTATTATTTGGAGAAGAGTCTCTGTACCTTTTGGAAAATAGAAATACCATTTTCTTAGATGGAACTTTTAAAAGTTATCCGAAACAATTTTCTTAAATATATAAACATCGTACCATTTGAAAACGTCGTAAAAGAATTCGAAATATCGAAAAATTTAGAAAAATGTCTAAAATCTTTAAGTTTTGTAACAAGTGAGACTAAATCCAATGGTAAACGACATTTATGCCTTTGTAATACAGGTTAGTATTAATTTACTTGTATTTATTTTTCTTTTATATACTTGTATCTGTTTTATATACTTTACTCTTCCAGTATTTATCTTTACTTATATTATTGAAGCTAATTAATTTTATGGTAATTAATTTATTTAACTCTAAAATACAAATCCCTGAGATTTGACCATAATCTTTATTATACTATTACTTACTATTAATTTTTAAATATTTCTCTGAAAGTTTTTATTTTTAATACATTTTGCTATGTTTAAAACGCATTCCCACTATAATATCTTTTAACAATTCAATGTAAATAATTAAATTTGATTGGTAAAAATGTATTTATCCTTGAAATTCGATAATCGAGGGTAAAAACAGAAAACTTCGATTAAAAAAAAAAAAGATCGTGTGTGTGCTTATGACCACACGTTAGACGTGATAACTTCAAATTTTGTAATGTTATTTCTGAGGTCAGTTAAGTGAATAAAAAACCAGGAGATGTTAGTATCGCCCTATAAAATTATTTGTTCATATGTCTGTACTCATAAAGGAATGTTTTTGTGCGAAATATACAATCATATTTGGGAATTAATTGTATTCTAAGAAGAAAACAATAGGTTTATGGTACCTGAAATAGGTTATAAGTCCTTTAGATTCAAAATGTTATTTAAATTTTTACAACAAAAAAAAACTCCTTCAAGCGTTGTTCTGTACTTCCTCGTGCTTCATTTGGATCATTTGACATAATTAAATTGAATTTTAATTTTAAAAAATCAACTAAAAGTTTTGATTTCTTTTTCAATGCATTCAATGCATTCCCGACATAGTGAAAAGTTTTGTTTTTTTTTACTCTGAGGTCATTACGTTTCATTGACTCTTTTCAATTTTCAAATACTTCTCTAGAGAAACTTGCCCAACTTTAAAGCCTTGTAAATTTCATCTTTGGGATAGGTATTTTGCAAGTAATGCACAATTTATAACTAGAAAGGGTTGCTATCCATATGAATATTTTGATTCCTTTTCTAAATTTTATGAAACGCAGCTCCCTCCTCAATCAGCTTTTTTCAACAGTCTAACAAATAAAAATGTATTCAGAAAAGACTACGAATATGCTCACCATAGATGGAACATGTTTCAAATGCGCACATTGGGAGATTATCGTGATTTGTGTGTAACCGTAGACGTATTATTTTCAGACATATTTGAAAACTTTAGAACTCTATGCCAGAATTACTACAAAATCGATCCATGTAATACATATACGGTTCCTGGTTTGGTATGGCAAGCATGTCTTATAAAATGACAAAAGTACGATTGGAGCTTTTAACGGATATAGACATGCCTTTATTCATCGAAAAAGGCATTCGCGGAGGTGTTGCGATGATTGGTCATCGCTACGCTAAGGCTAACAATGTGTATTTATCAACGTATGATTCAAGCCTACCTAGTAGTTACATTATATATTTAGAGGCAAACAATCTATATGGTTGAGCAATGTCGCAAAAATTTGTCTACACACGACTTTTCCTGGACTGATGAATACGTTAACTTCATGGATGTACCAGACGATTCGGATATAAGTTGTATATTTTTAAGTTAGAATATCCAGATTAATTGCACGATTTGCATAACTGCTATCCATTAGCTCCAGAAAAAGTTGAAGTGTCTCTGAATGTTCCTCCTATACTAAAAATATTGCTAAAAATTCAGTATTTTAGAATCGAAGTCTGTGGAAAAATTGGCTCCTAACTTAAGAAATAAAACTAAATATGTACTTCATTATAGAAATTTGAAGTTATATGTAGAATTAGGTTTAAATTTTTAAAAAAATACATCAATTTCTAAAATTCAAACAAAGTCCTCGGTTAAAAAATTATATAGATTTTAATACTGAACATCGAAAACGAGCAAACAGCAATTTTGAAAAAGATCTCTTTAAACTTTTAAACAATGCCGTGTTTGGTAAAACAATGAAAAATTTACGCAAAAAGTTAAGATTTATCTAGTGAATAGAGAGAAAAGAGCTAAGAAATTCATAGCATCTCCAGCATTTCATGCTTATAAAATAATTAATAACGACCTTGTATCTATTCAAAGAAAACTTACTTCTTTTTTATTGAAATGACCCATATGTTTGCTTCCAAATCATTTTCTTTATAATCCTTTAACTAATAATGTTCTGGGAAAAATGACAGATGAGTTAAATGGTATGGTAGCAACTGAGTTCGTAGGTCTCAATGCAAAAATGTACAGCATAAAAACATTAACTTTAGAAAAAATACAGCAAAAGAGATACATAGATCTAATTTTAAAAGTAAAATTTCTCATGAAGACTATAAAAATTGCCTCATAAATAAGTATAGAAATCGTGAAGAGTTTAAACCCATTAACAGTTCTATACATCAAATACATTCTGTAAAAGTAAAAAAAAAAAAAAAAATTCACTTTGCCCTTCGATAAGATATATTCTTGAAGATGGTATTACAACTTTAGCTTTCGGTAACTGCCGTATAAATGAAAGCTAATATTTTATATAAATGAGAATTTAATTAAATAGTTCCTTTTATAAATATTGATTTCTGTATATATCTTATTCTTTCATGTTTAAGAATGTAAATTTTTCCTCTTCATTTTATGCATATACCTGTCGAATGTATTTATTATTCATATTGAATGATGTTACTTATTTCAATGCTTCTCATATAATACATTTTAAAAAATATAAGATTAAATTAAGTTTTGTGTTAGCACATTGTTTTATAAAAGGAAAATTGTTGAGATCTGAAGGACTTTATTTATTGAGAAATGGATTAACCAAGGGATATTCCTTATTTCTATGTGGTCATTATTTTATATTTTTCTTGGTGAAAATCAGTAAAGGCTTTTCAATGAATTATATTTTATATGAATTTGTTCGTAGCAAACAGAAGGATTTCAGATTGTATCAATATTTTAAGAAAAGATATAATGTAAGAATAAATTTTAGAAGGTGAATAAATACAATATTGTTCTCATATTTTGTGTTTGTATTATTATTATTATAAGATGAATAAGATTTTTGCTTTGAATTTTTTTATAAGTTTACCATATATTTAAATTTATAAAGTTATTATTATTTTAAGATTAATATGAAAAAAAGAAATTTTATCACTATTGCTCTTAACTTAAATACTCAAGTCCACCAACAATATTCTAAATATTTCAATATTTTTCATCTTTTTTCAATACTTTTCAACTTTTTTTTCAATATTTTTTCAACTTTTTTAATTACTTTACTCATATTAATATATTTAAGTGTAAGGAACAAGAAGGGAAACAGACTAAAAATTAAAAACAAATGTTGAAGAACACAAACCACACTTAATATTCTATCCATGACAAATGTTTTGCATACAATGTTTTTGTTCTGAGATATTTTTATTCGTAACAAAACTCTATGAAAATTTTTTTCTTTTGAAAAATTCATTAAATGATTCGCGAACGAAAGTTTTTATTTTTCTATCTCTCACAAAGTGGATAGTCAAATTTGCAGCATTTGTATTTCGTATAGTTTTCCTATCATAAATTTCGATTGAGATGGATACATTTGTCTTGCTAGGCAAGAGATCTATTGCTTGTCTCTAACATTTCTAAAACAACTTAGGTTGGAAGTATTTAAAACGTATTCCAATAATTAGTTTTTCATTGCAAAAAATATTTTGTAAAATAAATATTACGGAAATATCTCTATGATGGCTTCCTTTCGTGCACAAGTTTGAAAGTTTTTTTGTCATCTCCTACTTCATTCATTAAGTCATCTATTATTACGAAAGCATTAGTAATATCTTCTACATCGAAAGGCATGCCTTCATGAAATTCTATGCCAGACATCTTATCAAACAATTTTGGATAAATTCCATAACACCAAATAATTTTGGGAGGAAAAGAATTAATTAATTTTATTTCTAAGATTTGTCTAACAAAGAAAGTTTTACCAGAATTACAAGGTCCGCATATATTATCATAGGAAAGGGATGTTTCATGCAAGGAAACTACTTTGCAAACGAAAAACATATGCAGAACTTTTACTTTATATAAGCATAGTATTTTTAAGTTATCTCAGAATTATAAAAAAAAAAATACATGCAAAATCAATGAAAATATATTTTAGTTATGCACAAAGTATCAAATTTGAAATGTAATAAACAATAATTCAACACGTATATCATAATTTTCAGAAATAGACTTTATCAGAATTATATACAAATATTTATATGTACAGAAAAGTTTGACCCTTTATCCTAATTAAAATTTGCTTCCAATGACGTACTTAAAAAAAATCAGAATTCTACCCATTTAGTTAAAACTATATAAGAATATAACTTGTTATCTCTAAAAACATGCATTTCTAACACCCATTTACAGAGCCCCGAAACCCTTATCAGAGCGGAGGGGGTACCATCCTCCCGGTTCAGACCCGGGGGGAATTTCCACTCCCTTTCGTTTGCCTAATTTTCAATCCTCTGTTTCAGAAATCACAAGCACAAAGCATCAAATTTGAACTATAACATATAATCATTCAACACGTATATCATGATTTTCAGAAATAGATTTATACGGAATTATAGAAAAATAATCATATGTACAGAAAAATTTGTCTCTTTATCCCAATTAAAATTTGCTTCCAATGACGTAATTAAAAAAATCATAATCATTTAATTAAAACTATATCAGAATATAACTCGTTATCGCTAAAAGCGTGCATTTCTTATCAGTACAGATCCCCGAAACCCTTATCAATCACAAACCATCTTCCCGGTTCAGATCCGGGGACTTCCACCTTCTTTTGTTTGCATGCGCCTCAACCTCCTGGCGCCACCGGCTCCACTGTTCCAGAACCGGTATATTTTAACTACTAATGCGTATACAAATAGTGTAATCACCTAATCCATTTTCAGATAATGCTATCGAAAATTTATATTTAGTATCGAATTTTAGATAACTATATTTGTGATGAAAATTTGAAATTCATTATCTCGTTATTGGTATGTAAATTCGTTTGTGATAATGCAGTTACTAAACGTGACACATATTAATCAATGCTATTCTCTTTTCGTTTGCACATCTTTGGAAAAGTAGTCCTCTGTTTCCATACATTATCAAAAGATTTCAAGAAATGGATTAGTTTTGCTTTGTGTATTGGCTTTTGAGATGCTTCAAACAATGCAATTTTAATATACAATCATTACAAAAGGAAAAGCTTTTTATTTTTCCCCACAACTGAGTTAAAAACATTCTAAATAATATACGAGTTTAAAAGTTTTAAGAAAGATTGGACGAGAGAGAGAGAGAAATTAAGTATCCATCTATTATCCTTACTATTATTATAATCGCGAAAGTTTGTATGTATGGATGTTTGTTGATCTTTCACGCAAAAACAACTGAATGGATTTTAATGAAACTTTACAATAATGTAGCTTATACTTCAAAATAACACACAGGGAATAATTTATAAAGATATTGTATGAAGTGTTCAAAATATAACGATAAATGTCAAGTAAATAGAAAAAAAATTCTACCATTCGCAAGCTATTCTGGCATACGCTGCAAAAACCATTAGAGTTACACCTATATAATCACGTATACAAAAAAGCCCGCGACAGCATATATCTATCTTTTATGTGTAAGCCATTATCGCCAAAATAATAAACCATACATACAATAAAAATTGATAATTTATTTCTATGCATGTTTTTCTTGTGATTTTATTTTGCACGTTTAGTAGTAACAAATTGATCCTTATATCAAAATAAATACTTTTATCGCTTCTGGTGTTTAAAGTACATAAACTTTGTCTTAATTTTAAATTAATCTCTTAAAATTTAACAAATACGGTTTTTTTGTTCAGCTGAGATATGCAAAAAGCTTTTCTTTGTTTAATTTGCAACTCACGTAAAATTAACTCATTAAAGCTTTAAACAATATGTATACAAAATATGAAAAAAATACATTCGTAAATTTTTTAAATATTGTTTTAAATAACATAACTTTGCAAAAAAAAAATCTTCATGAAGTTTTGATTCTTATTTTACTAGAATAATGCTTGATATCAAATATTAAAAATATATCGCTTTAATGGCCCAGATCTTCCTCGTTCTCTATATTATCAAATTTTTTCTTTCTGTGAACTCGATTTTTTTCCCTACCTAAAACGAAAAAGATAAAAAAAATTTTTGAAAACCTAAAACACATTAATTCACACACATATAAATGTAGGTTCATAACCATTAATTCATAACATTAGTTCATAAAACCTTAATCATAACAAACATCGAAAAAGAAAATAAAACAATGCTAATATAAAAAAGATACATAATAAAATATAAAATATTGGGTGCACACATTAATTTAATTTATTTTGCGATGAATTTTAATTATTATATTACTTTGTCTTATTTCTTTACAAAAGTTTTAACTGTTGTATAGAGATATTTTTATTTGGTTTAAATATAATTAAAAGGAATATTCAAAAATATTCTACCATCCTTATAAATAACGTTAATTTATATCTGTAAAAGTTGAAGGATTATGTGCTAGTTAACCCACTTTCTCTTTTCAGTTGATAGTAATTATAACTGAAGCTATGGATAAAAGTCTGTTTAATAACTGGCCAGAAACAATATATTATACATAAAACTTTGTGTCAGAAGGCACATATACTGAAGTAGTTGCCGTAAAATCGGACGTAAAACGTGCACCTATAATTTCAAGCTGCATTTTTTTAATTTTTAGGTATATTCACTGTATAACGCGAATATCTTTTAGTGCAAAGAAGCCTAAAATGTGAGTGTGCAATGCTGGTATGTTTTGGAGTAATTTTTTCGAAATATTATCCCAAGCTTTTGAAAAAATAGCGTATTTTAGGGTTACAATTCTTTAAATTCATAATGAACGTCATTTCTTTTAAATAAAAAGTATTTTGATATACCATAAAATCCAGCGTATAACGCGCCCCTATAATTTCAAACTGAAATTTTTAATTTTTAGATATATTCGCCGTATAATGCACCCCACCCCCTATTTCCAAAGAAATTTGAAATGTACGTAACAATGCTCTTATATTTAGATGTAATTTATTCGAGGCATTATTCCGAGAAAAAAATCGTATGCTTCTAGAACTACAACCTTTTAAGTTCATAAGGAGTGGGATTTCTTTTAAGGTATCCGATTACGTTCGGAACCGTGATTTTAAAAAAGCGCATAAATGGATAATTTTCATCATATTTAGCGTCACTTAGATTAGAACACATGTATAAAATTGCTTTAAGGACATTTTGACAAAAGAATTTATTTAAATACAATATTTTGGCAAAAAATTAACTTAGAATAATCTTTTTTCAAAATGTTCTCCTTTTGTGAAAAATGCTTCTATTATAATTATATTTTGCCTGTATATAGCTCAGACCTCTTTGCAGAGGCTCACCTATGATTTTTTGAAAAATTCACATTATTTTCAGAGTTACAACCAATTGAAGTAATCGGCGTTTTTTTTCTTAAAATTGCTCCCCTCTGTTGTCGTAAAACATAAATAAACCCACTTCTAAGTTGTATATTTCAAAAATTCTAGTTGAGCCTCTGTAGAGAGGTCTGAGCTATATACAGGCAAAATATTATTATAATAGAAGCATTTTTCACAAAAGGAGAACATTTTGAAAAAAAATTAATCTAAGTTAATTTTTTGCCGAAATATTGTATTTAAATAATTTTTCTTTGTCAAAATGCCCTTAAAACAATTTTATACATGTATTAATCTAAGTGACACTAAATATCTTGAAAATTATCCATTTATGCGCTTTTTTTAAATCATGGTTCCGAACGTAGTCGGATACCTTAAATAAACAGTATTTTTAAAAATTTGGAAAAGTCTAATTATTTTTTCAAATATTCATCTTTTTTTATTTTTAAAACTCTCATTCTTATGCCCGGCGTATAACTCGCAACCATAAGTTTCGATTCTATTTTTTTGTGTTCAAAGGGCGCATTATAAACCGGATTTTATGGCACGTAGAAGAATAGTTTTTTCATACTCCTCTCTCTCTCTCTTTTTTTATTTTTAAAGCTATCATTTTTATATCCGACGTATAACGCGCACTTGTAAATTTCGATCTTATTTTTTGTGTTAAGAGGCAGCGTTATACACCAGATTTTACAGTATTTGAGTTAAACGTACTTTTAACTCTTTTCCCACGATAGATATGTTTTTTGAAAACCGTGTAAAAAAATTGTGCAGGAAGAAGAGGGGTCTTTTCACGTATTACCACATATCATGTAAAATGAATTAAAGAGTTTTATTAAGTTATAAAAACAAGGATGAAAAAAATCTATTGTTATTTCCTTTTAGATATAAGTATTTGTAAACTTGAGAAAAACGATAAAAATTTTTAATCAAAAATATTAGAAATAAATTATCCGCCTTTACTTGTTGATAATGACAGTTTTTGCTGGAGGAATCCAAATCTTTGTACTCGTTACTACCACAGCCACTCTCTGCTGGATTTCACAGAAGTTATTCATATAGTAATGGGGCATTATATTTATAGACTGTTATTATTAACTTAGATGCTATTGTTTTATTCATTGCCTTTTTCTTATTTTGTAAGTTCTTAATACTATTTTGGTATCCAGCACGTTATACGTTTAACAAGTAATTTTCTGGACTTACACTATGTTTAAAACCCTAAGTAGAGCTGGTGTTGATAGAGAAATTTCATCCTTTGAAGATTAAGTTTCTGTTGTTGTTGTTTCTTATCTCAGATGGTGGCAGTTTCTGCAGAGAAGTAATAGCCTACCGCCTAATCCACGGTATTTTTATCGGTCAAAATGGGATGTCGTAATCCAGCCCAGGACTCTGGACGCCCAAAAATCTCCGTTACTCCTTACTTCACTAAGGGAAGATAAGATTTTTTTGAAATAACTGTGTTAAATTAAGCTCCATAAATCTTTATAATATAAGTGAGTGTTTTTTAGAATACAATTAATTGCGCAGACGAATTTCTATAAAAAAATTGCATTTAGAATTGGCTCAGAAGTTATGACTTAGAATTACACATAACAATTTGGGTTTCATAAATCGGACGGATGACCTCTGGACAAGTCAACATTTCATTTAAGCTGTTGTTGACACCAGTTGAGACAGTTCATCAACATTACTGCAAGAAATTTCCACTTTCACTCAAGTAAACCAGAACCTGTCCAAATAAGATAAGATCCCGAAAATATATATTTTGGCTATTTATTTGGCCCATATTGTCATTGTAAGAATCAAAGTAAAGAGAAAATAGTTATTAATTAATTTTTTTTAGTAAAAACATTTTGATCGGACCAAAGAATTATTTAATAATAACAAATCATGTTGCTTCCTGAGTTATAATTTTCAATACGCATGCGACTCATTAGAATAAAGTTACAATTTCTGACTTTTATTCCATTATTTTTTTATCCCGTTGGTTTGGTGTGGGAGCTGGAGAGAGTGCCAGTACCGAACTCGTCATTTTGACCGAGGCTCACAATTTCGAAATCCATCGCCAATTTCCCTCGTGTTGCTTGACGAAGTACGACGTCCATTTAACTCTCATTCTCTTACTCTCCTTTTTCAATTCCTACTATTAAAGTTCTCACTCTCCCTATACATTTATTTATTTATACATTTATCTTGTTCAAATTTTCAGTCGTTAATAAAATACTTTCTATTCATCCAATCAAGTTCAAATAAATTTTTTTAAACTTGTAGTGGATGACACTTGTGATGTTGATGCAGTTTTTTCAAATATTAATTAATTGATTTAATTAATTACAGGTTTTTGACGTGAACTTAGAGTCGCCTCTATTGTTGTAACAATGTAACTGTTAAAACAAAGACAAAAGTTGGTGTCGAAAACCTGTTTTTCAGCCAAATCAGGTGTGCATTGTTACAAAAATGCAGACACAAATCATGCTCTTTTTTTAATTCCTACTATTAGTTTACTTTATATATATATATATATATATATATATATATATATATATATATATATATATATATATATATATATATATATATATATATATATATATATATGTATGTATCTTATTCAAATTTTCAATCGTTAGTAAAATACTTTCTATTCATCCATTCAAACTAGGAATTGACTTAAGATTTTTTTTTATATTACTTGTTTTTTAATAGGTTTTATGGCACATTTTCATTAATAATATTATAATTCTGTTTTGTGTCTAATATATAAAATGGATCAGAAAGTAAATAATTTTTTACTAGATCTCGAGTAATTTTTTGTCAAATTTTCGATCATGAGAATATTTTTTTTTCTCAGATGTGTTTATACACCGGCTTTCAAAATTTTTTAATGCTACAAACACATTATTTTCAATAAATAGAATTATCTACCCCATTAAAAGTGATGCTATATAGTGTAATTTATTAAACGATTTTTCAATTCATGTATCAAGGTGCTATTTAAGGGGTCATTTTCCAATAAATAAAAAAATTAAATTAAAAAAAATAAAGCGGAAGTATATAGAATTTGAAGTGTTAAAAAGTGAAAAATTTGTGTGGATTCTCCGTAAATTTGTATGAGAAATTCCGCTTTTTAAAGAATACACCAGTCGCATAGGTTACAGTTAAAAGGACTACACGGAATAGTTTAGTCAATGAATTCCAACGGAGCGTTGTTGGCAGACTAGAAGCTGGACAGTTAAAGGAGGAAGTCACTCGTCGGCTACATGTGACAGCAATTTCAGACGTCGGGTCATTGGGACTGGAGACGGTCGCCCGAGAGTGCCAACACATGTAGAAGATAGCTATGTCGCTTTAAATGCATTGCGCTGTAGAGGTATGACATCTAGGTAGTTGTCAGGAGACTTAGCTGCTGCGTCTTCAACAATGGTGTCGAGACAAACCTTGTATAGATGTCTAGCCAAGAGGGCTTCTACATCCGGTAACAAGTGGTGTATACTCTCTTTGTGGAGTTACACAATTAAGGCCATCTATCTTGGAGCCGTGAACACCACTCTTGATGTTCACGGCTCCAAGAAATCGAGCAATATTAATACCATGTCCTTCTTCTGTGACAAATCGCGATTCAGCTCAGCTCTTAAGAGTTTTCGTCTGGAAGGAATTTAGGAAACGTTATAATTTTGCAAAAAGAGATACTGATCGCTTTCTTGGCACTGGTATTCTTGTATTGGGAAAAATAATGTTCGAAGGGCAGACACCACTCTCTAGATCAGGGACGGCGTACCAATGGCGCGCGTGCCATTGATGACACGCGACACAATATTTTGGGCACGTCACCAATCAAAGCAGTTTGCATTTTAGTTCAAAGTAACAAATTCCACCTCGAATTATTAGATGTACATGAAAAACCAGACGAATAAAAAGTTGTTGAAGAATTGATTCTTCAATCACGGATTTTGAGTGAGATTTTCTCCTTTTTTAAAGAATTATACGAAACTCTCCAGTTCATTTTGGATCCTGATGTGATTTAAATGATAAACTGAATTTGCCCCAATTCAATTGGTTGGAAATTGTAGAATTTTTGAAATGAAACTGATTAATTTCCAATCTTGTAATCTTGTTCGATATGGATACAAAATTTTATTTAAACTAGAAAAAATTGAAATTGATTGAAACAGAAAGATCAACAAGCCATATAAGTAAAAATACCAATAACGAAATTTTGAAAGAATAGATTTGAATTTGATTCCAGGCACATTTAACTGTTTGAAGAATCTGGCTCGAGCTATTTTAACCTATGCCTACGTGTCATTATTTGCAGAGATGAGAGAGAGAGAGAATAACATTATAGACTCGCTTAGAAACCGTTTGGCAAAAGACTCCGATTCAGCATGCAATCTGTGCTAAAAGTAACATCTTACAATCCTAATATAAGTTATTTGCCAACACTAATGTTACTTTAATTTGAATTACACGCATAATTAAAATATTTACTATTATACTGAGCAAAATGTATATTTTCGTAGTAAATAAAGAGTTTTGAGTTGTTATTTAGTTTCATTGTTTCTTAAAGTATCACAAGTCAAAAATGTTTGACGGCACGTGTGTACCTCATTAAACATTTCTTTAGAAAAAATGCCACGTTGATCCATAAAGGGGGGTTCGCCACCCCTACTCTAGATCTTCTATATTAGTACAGTGACAGTAGAGCGCTATAAGTAAACCCTAAGATTCTCAAGCCCTACATGCGATTTTTTGGGGCTACAGGAGACCAATTCATTTTCATGGACCCCCGATCCCACAGAGCTCACTTGATGCGTGATAATAGGAGATGAAGACATCTAAAAGAAATCACATGTGCTTCAATAAGTTTTCAACTACAGATTTCAATGTCATGCAGCATTTGTGGAATGATCTAAAAAGAGCCAATGCATGTCGACATCCCTCTACAAGGACACTTTAGGTGTCAAAATCGGCTGTATCGGCAAAATCGGAATTATTGACCCAATCATTGATCAATAGTTTTTTTAACAGCATGAGAGCATTTTGTGACGCTTTTGTATAGATAGCTGTACCACAGGTGATCTAGCTATCGCTAGACGAACCGTACAGAGTTATGACGTATCCTATCCTGACTAAAGTTACTCTCATTTGCATGCCAGCCTACATTAAACGCCTGTGCTTTTTTTTTTTTTTGTTACCATTTCCTATCTTACAGCATGAAATATTTAATATAAAATTTCCACGCACTAAATAGAATTTTTGTCGCAATATCTCATTTTTCATGTTTGCAACCTTACTTTTCGATTCGAGTGTAAATATATTTCGATTAAATTAAAAGGAAAAAGCAAATAATCCGTTCCGATTTTGAAAAATTGGGGTCTTGAGGTCTGCATTTTTTGTGTCATCATTCGCAATCTCCTCGGGTTGGTGTTAAGGTTATTTATTGATTACGATCATAAATATATGGTACAAAAGTGTAACGTCGACCATCCGGTCTAGTGGTTAGCGATGCTGAATGCTGTGCCATAGGGCAAGAGAGGTGGGAAGCCCCTGACCCTCTCCCAGCTGTTCTCTCTCAAAATTGGGGTGGAACCGAGATAAATCGTACTGTCACCTGTATGGTGCTCAACGCTATGGCCAACGACAGCCATACATCTAGTCCCATACCATGATGAATTTCATGGGCCTGAATCTGACGTAGTCGAGATCAGGTAGCATAAAAAACACCAAAATTGTGACAATACATCTTTGAGGATAAACTTCTGTCCTAAAATTTCACTTCTAAAAATAAGCCACAAATCCGAATTTTCTGCTCCAGTATTCAGCTTAAACCTTTTAAGTTTATTTTATTACTAGTTTCATATATTAAATTGCACTTTTACTGTGTACCTTTACATCCTCGTTTAATATATAACTTAGCTATAATATAAACACACACACATACATATAATAGTAGAAATAATGGACAAATTAAATACCCTACAAAATACAGAGAAAGCCGAAATTCGGAAACTGAAATAGAAACCAAAAGAAAAAATCAGTGTATAAAGAGAAAAGTCAATTCAGTATATTTTCTAAAGCTATCACTGACTTAGGGCACTGAAATAAGATTAAATTTGTTTTATAGGATTATATATATATATATATATAGTATATATATATATATATACTGTAAAAATCCGCCGTATAACGCGCATCCGTTTTCTATCCCTACTATTAATTCACACTCTATGCATTTATTTATTTGTTTGTTTATTTATTTTTCATGGTGGAATTTTCAATCGTTAATAAAATACACTTTAAAGCGCTCAATTGAGCTGAAATTTTATATACATGATTATTTTGGATGACAATACAGTAATTTTATTATAATTAATAAAATTAATTGATTAAAATTAATTTTTCAAAGAATTACAAATACATCTACGTTGGCATCATTTTTGGTGACTTGGGTCAAAACTTTAAAAGATTTTTTTTTCTCCCGTTTTAAAGCATTCAGTTGAACTGAAATTTTATATAAACAATTGTTTTGGGTGACAATACAATATTAATATTTATATTTATATTAATTGCAACTATTTAATAAAAAAGTAGCTAAAATAAAAATTTTCTTTGTTGATCAAAGTAGGAGTTTAATTAAAAAAAATTTTTATATTGCTTGTTTTTACGAAGAAACCTGCTACGTGCGTACGCAATGCTATTATGTTTTGTAGTCCATTATTTGAGGTATTATTCCAAGCTTTATAGAAAAAAAATACCATATTTCTAGAACTACAACCCTTTTTAATTTCATTAGGAGTGTCACATTTCTTTTAAATAAATAATATTTTGATGTATGTAGAAGTCTATAATTTTTTTCTATGTCCATCCTTTTTTATTTTTAAAGCTCTAACTTTTATGCCTGGCGTATAACGCGCACTCATAAATTTTGATCTTAATTTTTTGTGCTAAAAGTGCGCGTTATACGCCGGATTTTACAGTATATATAAGCTTCCCCTACAGCAGAACATATATTCATAAAAATGCTAGAAAAACTTTAAGAGAATGCGCCTTGATTGAAAAACATTTAGGCCTAAAATTTGAACGTGTAAGCGAACACTAATCCTTTAAAACATAAAAGTAATACAAATGATTATTATATAAATAGGAATACAACAGCAAAAAGATACACTTACTAAGAGCAAACATAAATTCAAGAACTTTCCTTAAAAAAAACTTAATTATAAAATAATTATACATATAATGTATATAATATTTTTGCGGTTAAATTTCCAATGTTAAATAAGATTCCAGTATTGACATAAATATCTTTAAAAAGCAAATAATTCCAACTCAGGAGGTAGTGTGATGAGATTTTGAATATATTCGGATATAAAAATTTCTGAATATTTTATTCTGAATTTAATATTAGGGAAGCTCTCTTAAATATAAGAGAATTTCTGTTATGAAAAACGGATCATATTTTTGGAATTTAACTATTTTGCTTATCTATATTTGTGTGTTTTCAATTCCTACTATTAGCTCACTCTCTCTATATATTTATTTATTTATCTTGGTGGAATTTTTAATCACAATTATAAATACATTTTAAAGCGCACCATTGAGCTGAAATTTTATATACATGGTTTTATTTTGGATGACGATACAATAATTTAATTATAATTAATAAAAATTTATTGATTAAAACTTATTATTCAGAGAACTACAAATACAGCCACGTTAGCATCATTTTTGGCAACTTAGTGACCCTTTTGGCGACGTGTCAAAACTTGAAAAGGTTTTTTTCTCACATTTTAAAGCGCTCATTTGAGCTGAAATTTTCTATACACTATTGTTTTGGGTAAAAATACGATAATTTAATTATAATTAATTAAAAATAAAGTAGGAATTGACTTAAATTTTTTTTATTTATATATTACTTGTTTAAGTTTGAAAATTACGCTTATATATACGGTCGGACATCGATTCAACGAAATCATCGGGACCGAACATTTTTTTTCGTTAATTTGAGGTTATTTGTTAAATCAGGGTCCAAACAAATTACACATTTTTTGCTCTTACATTTTGTTAATTCTATAAGCAATTACTCAAAAAGTGATCATGGTTAGAAATTGCACACTTTTTATTCAACAGCTAAAACACTACTAGTGTATAAATATGCACCTTAAATGGGAATTTTAAAATGCTGACTAACCCATGTCTGCAATCTTTTGGATTCATGACTCTAAAGTAATGTTTTTCTCAAAGTCTTAATATTTGTGACCCAACATTCAATCATAATTTCCATGGTGCCCCCCTGTTGTTGTGTTGTGTCCAATCCTTCAGGATCTAGCGGCAGCTAGATCAGATCCGTGAGACCATTAATTCTAGCAAAGTCCAGCACTAGAAGTGGACTCGCATGGACATCTTTCAAAGCTAATAACAAACAGTCGAGGATATGTTCAGGGGAAGCTGGCAATAGGTGACACTTGGAATAAGTCTGGGATACCTTAGGGCCAGATTCGAAGGTCATGCTTTTCAAATGCCCACTGATCAATCTGGACACAGCCGTTTGATCCTTTCTGTGTTTCCGTCAAATTTCAAAGCACTCCCAGGGGTTTTCCTACTAATCCCGGGATGGTAGGGAGGGGCTATCCAGACTTGCTTGTCCTTGATTTTCATTAAAGAATAAATCTCTCGATATGTGAGTGCATAATCAGTGGTCGCAATCTCTGAGTGGTGCCCCCTTCATACAATAACAACGTATTAATTCAACGATACAGACTTTGACGGTAAAGCTACAATACGACTGTAACCCCTTAAGTACCACCGGCGTATATAAACGTCCCACTCAGCCAAAGCGTTAATTTCCCCAGACGTATCTATACGTAAATAATTTTTTATTTTCGACTTTTCGATATGCTCAGCTTCCCTTAGGAGGCGCATCCCACAGTTTGAGAAACACTGCTAAAAAGCGGTCTTTTTCGATTTTACGCAGAGAAAAAAAATACTCCATCATTTACATTCTGCTGTATAAGAGAGAGGTATATTTTTATAATGTCCAAATATCGTAAAACATTAGGAAATGTAAGAGGTTTGATAGGAGTTTCATTGTCAATTTCTACATCCGAGTCGCTATTCATTGGCTCCGACAAATGAACAGATGCCTTAACTTCAGTTCACATATAGGAAGTTCTTCATCAAATGTAACACATTCGTTAAGATATTTCCTGCGTTGTGGATTGGGATGAGGTAAGAAAGGAGTTCCCTGTACTACTCACTGTCTTAGCCAGTCCTGAGTCCTATATATCAGAATTTCTTGTACACTATTTTTTGGGTACTTCTTAATATGTTACGATTTTTTTTGCTGAAGTATGTTGGGGTCCTTATAGCTTGGTGGCCTGTATCATTGATATGGTGGCTGCTACGCCCCTGGACCTTCTCAAGACTCACACTGTAGCGGTTGTATTCGGGTTTTCTACTAATCATCCTGGGTAAAATAATTTAATCTTTTTAACTGTGATTTCAGTTGAAAAGTCCGTGAAGAAGGATTGGTTTTATGTAAATTAGAATTTCTATTTATGTGTTAGTCATAGAGAAGGCATGTGGATAGTTGAAAGGTGAGATAGAAGAAAACATAGAGTTATATATAACGACAGGATGTCGTATAATTAATTCAAGTGGAATATTCAATTATTGAAGCAAGAGAGCTCAGGAGATTAGATAATTGCTCTTATTTCTGTTATGATTAATTTGTTAAGCTTCATTGCTCTTGGGGTTTAGTGATTTAAGGTATCCGACTACGTTCGGAATCGTGATTTTAAAAAAGCGCATCAAGGGATAATTTTCATATTTAGTGTCACTCAGATTAGAATACAGGCATAAAATTGTTTTAAGGACATTTTGACAAAAACACATTTTATTTAAATACAATATTTTAGCAAAAAATAAACTTACAATCATCTTTTTTTCCAAATGTTCTCCTTTTGTGAAAAAAGGTTCTATTACACTCATGTCCATAAATTAAGGATAATTCAGAATCACACAGAAATTGAACTCTAAAATAAAAATTTCACCTGTAGAATTATCACACACATCTTGAAGAATATGCAAATTACAGGAAACTACCAGATGGCGCGGATAGTACGTCATAATGACGAGAGTGTAAGAGAGGGGTATATAAGGAATGGTGGCAAAGATGTAAAATTTTTCACAAGCGCTTTTAAAGCCTTTCAGTGCAATAACCACATAATTATGGCACAAAGGAAGCATTTGCATGATTTTTTACGTGGTAGAATTATTGGACGACTGGAATGTGGACGTACCCAGCTGGAAGTATCCGAGGAACTTGGAATCGCCCAGAGTGTCATCTCCAGGCTTTGGCAACGATTCCAAGATGATTGTAATGTGAGTAGATGTTACAGCACAGGTCACACCCAAGTTACAACGCCGAATGAGGACCGGTATTTTGCAGTTACTGCCAAAAGAAACTGACGGAGCACAGCATCAGACATGCCTCGTCAGCTCTCTTCAGCTACCGGAACGACAGTTTCAAGGCAGACCGTGTACAGATGCTTAGGTCACATTGGTCTATATGCTCGTTGGCCTGTCAGATGTGTTCCACTTACCGGGAACTTTCTGTCGCCTGCGATTAACCTGGAGTAGGGAGCATGCATTGTGGACACCACAACAGGGGTCTTGTGTGATGTTTTCCGACGAGTCCAGGTTAAGTTTGCAGTCTGATTCTAGCCGGACTTTAATATGGAGAGCGCCAGGTACCCGTTACCACCAAGAGGACACCATTGAACGACACCGTTACGGTGGTGCAGGATGGCTCGTTTGGGGAGGAATTATTCTTGGTTCCAGAACTGACCTGCATGTTCAGAGTGTAACGATGACAGGCCACATCTATCGGGATGTCATTCTGGAACAACATGTACGTTTATTTCGGGGCGCCTCGGGTGCTGAATTTCTGTTTATGGATGACAACGCCCGTCCTCACCATGCAAACATTGTAGACGAATGCCTTCAATCAGAGGATATCACCCTTATGGATTGGCCAGCATACTCACCGGACTTTTCAATAGAGCATGTGTGGGATATGCTTGGCCGACGAATTGCAGCCCATGAACCCCCTCCCACCTGTCTACCGGAACTTCGGAGGACATTGCTTGATGAGTGGTGTAATATTCGCCAAGATCAGATTGATAATTTGATACTCAGCATGCCTAGGCGTTGTAAGGCCTGTATTGCTTCGTCCGGGAGACATACTCCGTACTAACCATCATACTAACCATGTTATACTGTTTTTCGTAAATAGGTTTTTTTTTTGAAATTTGCTCCAGGGAGTAAAAATCGCAATTTTTATTAATTATGTCAAACATATAGCATCTTTTTTTCTCTTTACCTTTTGTTTAATGAATAAACTTTACAAATAAGTCAAATTTGTTTTGCTTCTGTTTTTTCTTTGCCTGAACTTCATTATCCTTAATTTATGGACATGAGTGTACAATAATATTTTTCTTGTATATAGCTCAGACCTTTCTACAGAGGCTCAACTAGAATTTTTGAAAAATTCACATTATTTTCAGAGTTAACACCAATTGAAATAATTGTCGGCATTTTTTTCTTAAAATTGCTCCCCTCTGTTGTCGTAAAATATGAATAAACCCACTTCTAAACTATATATTTCAAAAATTCTAGTTGAGCCTTTGAACAGAGTTCTGAGTTATATACAGGCAAAATATTATTCTAATAGAAGCATTTTTCGCAAAAGGAGAACATTTGGAAAAAAGATTATGTTAAGTTCATTTTTTGCCAAAATATTGTATTTAAATCAAATGTTTTTTGTCAAAATGTCATTAAAACAATTTTATGCATATATTCTAAACTAAGTGACACTAAATATCATGAAAATTATCCATTTATGCGCTTTTGAAAATCACGGTTCCGAACGTAGTCGGATACCTTAAGTGAATTCTGAAGTAAGTTCATTCAGTCTATTAAGAGATATAGTCAATAAAATTGTGTTAATTTAAAAATAGCTGATCTTTACTCAAACCTTCCAACACCCGTTGTCGAC
The DNA here is from genome assembly GCA_019973935.1 of Trichonephila clavipes. Taxonomy (NCBI): domain Eukaryota; kingdom Metazoa; phylum Arthropoda; class Arachnida; order Araneae; family Nephilidae; genus Trichonephila; species Trichonephila clavipes. The sequence continues at coordinate 181,153 of BMAU01020109.1, read as the reverse complement.
GGGACGAGACAACCCGATAAATTACACTCCTGGCTCATCGACTCCTGTAAAATATAATAGTCTTCACCCTTTCTCGTCAACATCTGCTGACAAGAAAAGTCATTTTCTGTTCCGGACAAAAAGGATGTCATTTGGAAAAAAAAATCTAAGTTTTTTAAATACAAATAAAAAAAATTCCAACCGCTGAAATAATTCGTTAATTCGGCGTTTATAATTCGTTAAATAGAGATTTTTGCAATCATTTTAATCGAAAAAAGAGACAAAATCGTGAAATAGAGAAATTCGTTAAATAGGGGCTCGATTAATCGTGGCTCGACTGTGTTTAGAGAAACAATCCGAGATCTTTACAGACGTACAAATTACTGAAAAATAATTTAAAAAGAAATTAAAAAAATATTGTGAATCTTAGTTCTTTATTAATATATATATATATATATATATATATATATATATATATATATATATATATATTTTTATATATATATATATATATATATATATATATATATATATATACATATTATATTTTTCTTTCTCTCCTCGCTGTTATATTTCGCTCAATCCTAAGTGAAATATTGCTTTCGTTCTAGAATTTTATGAATCGGCTTAAGTTTTAATTAAAAAAAAGTTTCACGGTTTTAATTATTTGTTCACAAATACACAGGTGTTTCAAAAAGATGTTCTTTTTAAGTATTCGTATTTATAAAATTAAGCATACCAACTTAACTGGATTTGTTTTTGATTACGTTCGGAAACTTTTCAAAGTTTTCCATAAAAAATTTGGAAATTTTTATTGTTTTTAGAAAAGAAATCTAAGGTTGCATATATATCTTATAATCTGGAATGTTTTTGTACTCCTACCTTCTAGATATTTGCCTTAAGTGTAGATTTTATCAAAAGAGTTACGTTATTTCTAGTAGCAGCCATTGGTACTTTTTTTTTTCAGATAGCATACGTAAACTACTGTTGAAAATAAATAAATCCTTATCTTTACTGGAAAAATTGTAGAAACTCTTTCGATAAAATGTAGACAGACAGAAGTTCATATTCAAAAACCATTAAGTAACAAAATATTGCAAATTAATAAATAATGCAAACAATAAATTGGGTAATAACTTGGATAACAACAAATAAAAACTGATATATTTTAAGGAAGCTTTTGCCTTTTCCTTATTTTTTTTCAATAAGCTGATTCAATAAAGTCCCGAAAACTCGACACTCGATAGCTTAGCAGTCCGGATAACTCAGACACTCTTGCAGATAGAAAAAGTCCTTAACAGGAGATTACGCGTTTTTTTTTCAAAAAGTAGTCATTTCTTGCCAAGAAGGCAAGATTTAATATTTATTATAGACAGCTTTATATATGCCTTTATAATGTATTTTTCTGTGATGGTTAGATGAGGTAGCATTTCGCAAACTGTGGGTGCGCCCCCTCTAGGGGCGTTATAATCCTGTAACGAGGGTGCGAGCATATTGAAAAGTCGAAAACAAAAGATTATTTTAAAAAATTATTAATTTACTGAAAGTAAATAAACAAAATACATTCTGACATAATTAAGAAAATAAAATGCTCATTTACACTGATATAATAGACTTATAAATGTATCAATGTATTTTATATAATTAATTTAACAATTCTAAGTTAAGAACAACATTAATTACCAGTGGCCCCATGGGCTAGTTTTATATAAAATTAAATACAAAAACTAACACTTATCTTCATAATTTGTAAGGTTTATAATTATCCCTTAACTGCGGATTAAAAAATACGCGATTTGCAAATCTCGTTTGAAATAAGTAAATCCTTCGTAAACACAGCCAAGTTCTTTTTATTGCATTTCCAAGCCTTCGCAATAATTTTATGGATAGAAGTGCACATAAAAAATCGTACTTCCGAAAGATGTACTTATGTTCATAGCAATTAATGCTTTGGCTGAGCGAGACGTTTATCTACGCCGGTGTCACTTAAGAAATTTAGGTCGTATATTGTAGCTTTAGCGTCAAAGTATAGCATTGTTGAATTCAACACATTGTTATTGTAAGGAGGGGGAAAGCGATGAAAATAATGACTGAATATTGGTTCGCAAATATTGAAAATTTGAGAAGCACTGTTGATAAGGTAATTAAAATATACTATGCATTCATCAATTTTCATTTTCGTGTAGTAAGTGTTCTATGCCAGGGTTGTCAAACACACGGGTCACGGGCCGTAGGAGGCCCGCAACGAACATTTTTGTAACCTGGTCTGTGCATCGGCAAACAATAACGTATAATAAAACATCAAAACTTCTCCGAAAAGGAAAGCTAGTTGCAGAGAAGAGATGTCAAGTGTGAGGACGTAAACATTAAATTTTCTTGTTCTTTTGTTTATGTTTATTATAATGTATTATTCGAAAAAGCCTTACGTTTCTATGAATATTGATTATTTTTTTTTTGCGGTCCACCTAAAGTTAAACCTTGTTTTTTTGGCCCAAGTTAGCATTTGAGTTTGGCACCTTTGCTCTATGCCTTCAAATAATACATACAAGTGTAGTACAATATTTTCTGAGGAAACACTCTTCTTAATCCCATTCTCGATAATCCATCATGTTTACAAACTCGGCCGCATTTCGGTTCACATTAAGCCGAGTTTTTAAGATTCTACTGTAAAACTAAAAAAAATAAATTATTTTTTAAAATTATTTTTGAATTGTGTATGTTTTAAAATATTGTTTCAAGAGCTTTTAGTATATGGGCTATCCCCAAAAATATACAGATAAATAATAATGTGAAAATTTTATCTGTTTAATTATGTAGATTCTATAATATTAACCGAATTTATTGTTTATTATTTTAATCTGATTACAATGTTAAATTTTTTTAAGTATTTATGTTATATTATCAACAAAATTGAGTTTATTAGAGTTTATTTTATTTTTACATAAATATGTATATATGCATGTATATAATAAAAATCAATAAAACAAGAACATTCATAAGAACTTAAAGAAATTTAATACAAATTTTTCAAATTTTGTGAAAAACACAAAACTTTTTTTTTATTTTTTGAAAAATAATCTGATATTTTTTTAATTGTTTTCTTAGAATCAAAGTGTTTGATATCAATCATTTTGTTATTCATTTCACCATTGGAATAGGCTTCTAGATAATAAGATTAAGTCATGCACAGAAATTCGATTAGTTTAAAATGGAGTACAATTATCAATTTTCTCTTTGTCGGCATAATCAAGTGGGATTTGATAGAAAGCCCATTCTAGGTCAAGAAAATATTCTGCATCACTCTAACTGGTGGGGGAAATGATATAAAAGTGGGATAAGATACTTGTCGATTTGAGTGATGGAATCTAAGCCATGGTAATCCCCTTATGAGGGGTCTCTAATCCTCATCTTTATCTTAAATCGGATGAAAAAGACTTACCCACACAAAAACTTTGGGTTAGTCGGCAAGTTCCTCAGTGCATGATATATTCGAATTCCACCATAGAAGCAAGGTACTTCTCTATGGATGATCTTCGTACATTTGTGTTGCAACTAACGAACTAAGAACTTAATAGCAACTATTTGATGCTTTGCGTTGTGACTGAAATTAGATCTCTCGGGCATAAGCACGCGTGCGCACTTACGCCGGATTACGTTGTGTTGGCTAGATAGAAGTGGTTCTGCATTTCCATTAGTGATAACTTTGAATCTGTCTAATAAGTTTATAATGTATTTATGTAAATCAGGGGTACTCAAACTTTTTTTCGGCCAAGCCACATACATATGAACTATTTCACGTGGGCTGTAACTTGAAGATTGATGGGGGATTCAGTAAGATAAGGACATTTAAAATGCGGCAAATCAATTAAAATATTAAAATTCATAAAATTTTGGATTTTATTTTAAAACTATATTAGTCTTTATCAAACTCAACTTACAAAAAATAGGCTTTATGCATTTTTTACCCAGTTATAAGATAATTTTGATTTCCTTTGATCCCAAGCCCCTTGTTTGCATTCTACTGTCATAAAAACAAAATTGTCATGTACTTTGAAAATTAGATTTTTTTTTATTTCAGATTTTAATTTATCAAGTGCAGAATCGTAGCAAAGAACTTTTACTGAATTTCAGACTGAAATCAGTATTATTTGTTTAAAATTAGACCAATTTTGAGTTTGCATTTTTATTTCAAATGTATTCAAATGCTTTTTGATTTTACTAAAAAAATCATTTGAACAAATAACTGAATTTATCAAATAGTATTTTTGAAGCAATTACGAAACACTCGAACAATTTCTCTGTATCGATTCATAGGTTAACCTTAACAATTTCATATGTTTATCAATATATATATATATATAATATAACTAATTTTATAGGATGCTTTTGTTACCTCTGCAATTTGTGACATTACCACCGAAAAAATATTTTGTTACTGTTGCAAAGTTTTTTTAAGAAAGACTATCTCGTCTCGAAAGAGATTCTCAGAAAAAGATTCATTGAAAGATTTGTGCTTAGTGGTATAGTGACGAGCTCAAAATTATATTTTTTTATATGTAACATTTTTACGGCAAATCAAACAAGTAGTTGTCCCATGTATGTTTTTCTCTTCGAAATAGTTAAAATCCCAATCGTCTTGAAACAATATATGTTTTTTAGATATTTTTCGCTTGGAAGACATGAGGGTTAATTATAAATTAGCTTCCCCCGTAACATGGTTGTTACTCCACTGTAATTTGTTATCACTAACAATTACAATTACAAATGAAGGGAAAAAGTAATCTCATGGATGGTACCAGCACGCTATCGATAGCAAAATTTATATATTTGATTGTTTGATTGATAGAATTTCTTGCTAAGTTTTTAATGCATTGTTCTTAAATAACTGAATTTGTTACTGCAACGGACCATGACCGGGCCACTCAAAATGGTCCGGTAGGCTACATGCAGCCGGCGGGCCGCAAGTTGAGTATCACTGATCTGAATTATTGTTGTCAATTGCAGTTAAAGATAATGTAAGTCATCTGATGTTTCTGACATTAATGCTGAAAGAAATTAGCAGGTCTATAAATTTATGTTTGATATCCACCAGTAGCCCACAGACATTCAAAAAGTCAGAACCAATAATTGGATGAGTGGTATAAGAGATGACCAAAGACCAAGCAAATCTTCAGCTAAGACTTAGAGTTTTAAGATTAAAATATTAGATTCAATTTGTATGTATAGCAGTGGAACTAGCAGCAAATAATATCCTATCACTAACCTTTTTCCTTTGATTTTTGTTCTATAGGATAACGAGTATGTTTCTAGTGTAGATAAAAGAAAATAGTGCTAGTTTAAATTATCGATCAGGATCAGGCGGTAATGTGAGCAATCGGTCAGTTAGATAGTGCGTATCGGTCACTATTGTCAATAGTGCCCTGGCATCAGGACATTGACCCCAAGCTTTGTTTTGACTAGGAATTACTTAGCGTTTTGCTTCGGCTTCTTGATTTCGAAAACTAAATCGTTGAAGTTGTCGACCAAGCTGTGAGATGCTCTCTGCCATTGCCTAACTTTTCGAGTTCTAATTCGTCTCAAAATTACGGCTGACAGACGTAGAGAATATTTGCGGTTACGAATATACTAAAAGAATCTTATCAGCTATATAAAAGAAACTGACTAAGATATTTCGGCTAGGGTGGCTTGGGTAGCCAAATAGTTTTCAATATATCTTCTGAAAATGAGCTTTATTTTAAGCTAAACTTTGTATGTGGCGTTAAATTCCAAAGACCGTCTGTCGCCAAGTTGTGCCTACGATAAGGGTTTCCTCTAATGTATTTTTTTCGGGTCTGCTAAAAGGGGTGCAAAGTGTTTATCATATATTTGGGGAATTGATTAGAACATTTCGAGGCATTCCAAGCCATTTTCACCGAATGCTAAAATCACCGCTGTTAGATCAGATTCTGCTGATAGTGAATTGCGCAACAAGTTGAAACCATAATTTTGACTTATTTTATTTTTCCAAAACGGGAAAGATTTCACAGCCCCTCTTCTTATTTAATCATGCAAGAATTAAGGTTTATTTTCTGTGGAATTTCTATGAGAATCTTTCATGCCTTTTTTTAAAGAAAAAAAATATGATAATATTTCAAGGAAAAATTTAAAAGAATACTTTTTCAAATCCCATTCACAGGTCATCAATACTTGGAATGTTCTAGAATTCGAAACTGGTATAAAAGTATGGTTGCAAAAACAATAAAAAAAATGCAAACTTTTTAAATCGAAATGGAATCTAATTACTTTATTTCGCTCGCGAGTTTAGTTGTATAAAGCAAACGATATACACTCAGGAACATTGAAAATAGCGACCCAAGAAGGAAGCTAAGTACAATCGCGAAACTTTGCAAATAAGTACAGCGTAATGTGATGTGCAAATGATCCAAGTTTTGTGCCAATACGCATGCTCATACACACCGAGGTGGCGCTACAATCAGGAAGAGGGTGCTATATAAGCCAGCGCAAATTTGAGAGAGGCTTGATCATCGGGATGAAAACTGCAGGCTGGTCGACGCGCCGTGTTGCTGGCCGGGTGGATCGTTCGGAGTGTGCCGTTAGAAATTATTGGGAGCAGTGGACACGAGAAGGTACCCACGCGCGGAAAACCGGGTCTCGAGCGATCAGGAAGACCACGAGGAGAGAGGATCGAAGGATCGTGCGGCAAGCACTTGTGGACCTCACAGTGACTCGTTCAAAGATACGAGCAGACGTAAGCGTAGCAATTGTTCCACAAACAATTTCCAGATACCTTGCGGAAGGAAATCTTAAACCCAAGCGCCCTTTCCGTGCACTCCCCTTTAACACCGGAACATCGGCAACTGCGTGTACAGTGGTGCCAAGCCAGATCAATGTGGAATGTCACAGATTGGCAAAGGGTTCTGTTTAGTGATGAATCCCGGTTTGTTTTGGGGACAGATGATAACCGTGTACGGGTGTGGAGGCGCCCTAGTGAGTGGTACAATTCCCCCCTCACACACACACACTGTTCTATGTCATATTGCCCGCACATCTGATGTAATGGTCTGGGGGCCATAGCCTATGATAGCCGGTCCACTTTAATTGTGATGCGTGGAACCTTAATGGGCCAACGTTACGTTGATGATATTCTTCGACCCCATGTAGGACCTTTCCTAAATGGTCTCCCAGGGACAATTTTCCAGCAAGATAAGGCTCGTCCGCATACAGTAAGAGTTGTTCAAGACTTCCTACGTCATTTTCAGACTCTTCCATGGCCAGCCCACTACCCCGATTTGTCCCCTGTAGATCACGTGTGGGATCAGCTAAAACGGCAGATGCCATCGTGTCACTCTGTACATGATTTAGAGTTGGCTGTTCAAGATTTGTGGGCCCCTCTGCCTCAGGACAACATAAGATGTCTAATCAACTCAAAGCCGGACCGTGTGGCGGCATGTATTGCAGCTGGAGGAGGTCTAACGCGCTATTGAAGTTGCCCAGTATTTGTGTCGTTGCACACCCTGTATTCGTTTAATTGTCTTGTTTTTGAGTTCAAGTGAATCTCTCATCTGTGTCATTATGTGTATTAAATTTCATTTCAATCTGATGCTTTCTTCTTGGGTCGCTATTTTCAATGTTCCTGAGTGTATTTCATAATGAATATTGAATTATAAGCATTACTAAACGGTAAATAAAAAAAACTGATAAATAGTAAAGCACATAGTTGTATATCAATATTCTCCATGTGTTTCGAGTACTAAGATCGTTAAAGCGTATATTATTAGCATCATTCTGTGTGCTTATAGTTGGATTCAAAATTTTGACAATAAACTGTTCTCTGATTTTTATGGGGTTTTCTTTTCCACTTTTTATGTTTTTTTTAATGTTTATTTATTTTTTTATTAAATTTTTGCTTCTTTATCTGTTGTCTTAATTTTAAACAAATTCTGTATAATTTTAATCCATATATTTCCCTATTATCTCTTTTCTCTCTCTCTCTCTCTCTCTCTCTATATATATATATATATGTATGTATGATTTCCCTTTGAAAAATTTTGTTAAAAGGTTGAGTCATATCCTTTTCAAAGGACCATAAATCTCAATTTTATTTATTACTGCATTCCGAAGCAGCGTCATTTAGTGAGCTTTCGTAGCTCCGGCTTGAATAATTTTTCGGCAGAGGCCTACTAACCACTGCTTGTTCAACACGTCGCGTCTTTACCACATTTTCGCGCCTTGCGCGCAACACCAGTCCTAACGTCCAATAATAAGAAAGGTTTATTTCCCCGTCTTCTAAAGGGGTATAACTCAACTTGTAATTAACCTAATTCCTGTATGTCTTTCTCTTTGTAATTATCCCCTTTTGTAAATACTTTCCTTTAACTTCAAATAAATTCTCTTTTTTACTTAAATGAAGTGTTTGTGTTTAAATGACTTAGATTCATTTAATTCATCACTCACCCTTAAATACTTACCCCTAGACAAGCCACCTCGCCAATCTAAAATCCCGCCTTCTGAAGAGTCTGATTTTTATTCGAAGATTTATTCGGACTCCCACAGAAATAATTGGGGGATCGCCTGGGATTTGATTTCGAAAATCTTCTCTAAATAATAAGTTGATAACCTTCTAACTCTCTTCTTCTTTAAAAAAACCCATTTTTGGCTGCAAGCCTAATTTACAAGCGGACTGAATCGAAAATGCGGATTGCCTCTCATAACATACTAACATTTAGGTGAATAAAACGAGTCACAACTCAAGATCTTACAAGATCGCTCGCCGAAACCACGTTATTTTCTGCCGTGTTCAACAACCACAAGAGTTTCAAGTCCAGTGAACACATCCAGGAGCCTTTGAAGTTTGTTTTCAAGTAATTCATCACACGTCGTCAACTGTATCAGGTGTGTACTGTTTTTTATTTCGTTTTCCTTGCAACAGAAAAAAAAGGGAATCTTCTGAAAAGAATACGTGAGCAAGTGTTAATTTACTTATAAAAAAAATTGTTGCAGTTGATTTCATGAAGTAATTTATACTTTTAAATATGTGTGTTTCTCTGAAATACTATTTGTGTATAGAAATCGTATCAATTAAAATTTTCTACAAGTATATCTTTTAAAATATTAAGAAAGTCCTACGTAATATTCATCCTACGTACGAATCTGTTCAAAGATATCAAGACAGCGCGCAGAAAGGGTATTACAACAAAAATTACGAGAAACACTCAAATCACAATGCTTCCAAGCATGCTCAAACAAACTATTCAAAATCACAGAAATTCAAAGAACCTCCAAAAGCAACTTGCACACTCATCGTTAAGGAAGGTTTACGTACTAAAGAGATATTTTTTGGAAAGGTGAAAATCACGGCGCTCATAGACAGTGGTAGTACCGTAAGTTTGCTTCGAGAAAACACCAGCAGAAGAATAATGGATCCAACAAAATTATCGAAGAACAAGATGCTTCTCATAGGTATTGGTGAAGCACAAGTGACAGCTATCGGTTCCTTTGAACATAAGTTCAAAATAGATGATGAAAATTACTCGTTAACTTGGCATGTTGTACCGACTGATAAATTAAAATTCGAAGCAGTTATTGGATCAGATCTTTTGGAACAAGCATCGATAAGTTTTACTAAAGAAGGAGTTAAATTCAACAAATATGAGAATCATGCACAGCTTATGCAAATATCTGCTGAAAATCTTCAAGAAGAACTAGACCTACGTCATGTTGAAAATCGTCAAATCAAGAAGGAACTTGAAAAGTTAATTCAAGACTACAAGCCAGAAAAAACAGCATCTACTGACGTCACAATGAGAATTATTTTAAAAGACGAAGAACCAGTCTGTCAACACCCTCGTCGACTAGCTTTCACAGAAAGACAAGAAGTAAACAAACGGATAGAAGAATGGCTCAACGAAGGCATTATACGTCCGAGTTCTGCGGAATATGCAAGTCCAATCGTAATGGTAAAAAAGAAAGATGGATCTTCGAGAATGTGCATTGACTACAGAAAATTGAATGAGAAGCTTGTGAAAGATAAATTTCCGTTAATTATCATCGAAGATGTTTTAGACACTTTGCAAGAAGCAAAGGTATATTCTACATTAGATTTACGCAATGGTTTCTTCCACGTCGATGTTGACGAAGATTGCAGAAAGTATACATCCTTTATCGTCCCAGATGGACAATTTGAATTCAACAAAGTTCCTTTCGGACTAAGCACAAGTCCAGGAGTTTTTCAACGCCACGTATTAATGCGACGCTGGTTAAACTTAAATTATATATTTAATTTATTCCCATTATATCCATCTTATATTAACCCGGTTTTACTCTCCTATTAGCGTCACATTATAGCTTAAGTTTAAACATTAGATCTTTTAAAGACAAACAAACAGTACGCTAAACCAAAAGACATTCTTTAAATAACCATTAATTTTATTTAAAACAATAAGATTGAAATTAAGTTAAAGCATAAAGAGACACATAACAGGATTTTACTTAACTCTGAGAAAGAGGCGAGGAAGAGGAGTCATATCGCCGCTTGGAGTCCCGCTGCTTTCAGAATGGGAAGGGACGTGTCAGACCAAGTGGGTGTGAGCGAGTGCGTCAGAGAGAGAGAGAGAGAGAAATCGGAGTGCATCTCCTTTTTATTCCGCGGCGACTTGCTTCTGTGTGCTGGAGCGGATTCTTTACAATGTCTGCATAATTCTCTCTCATTGGTCTAGAGTCAGCGGATGAATACCGTCTCACGGTCAGTGACATCCCAAAGCGCGGGAAATTCTAAAGACACCCCGATACCACGATATATTTATGGGTACGATGCCCTTTTCTAGGCGTGGGAACATGTTACCCTATTTGGTGGGGTAAGAAAGAGACATTCCAAATTCCTTTTGTTGTAAACAACAAGAGCAGGGCAGATGTAAAAATTACAGTTGTAACCTTAGGGACCGGCGACCTCCCATCAGTATCAAGTATATTTAGAGATCTTACTCGGAAAGGAATTGTAATCAGTTATTTAGATGATCTTGTCATTCCAGCGAAAAACGAACAGGAAGGTCTTGAAAAACTTAAAATTATTTTTGAAGTCGCAAAGAAATACGGATTAGAAATTAAGTTCAAGAAGTGCCAATTCTTAAAAAAGAAAATTGAATTTCTAGGTCACATTGTAGAAAGCGGAACTATTAAACCATCTCCTACGAAGACACTAGCTGTCCGAAAATTTCCAGAACCAACAACAATAAAACAAGTACAAAGTTTTCTTGGTTTAACCGGATATTTCCGCAAGTACATCAAAGATTATTCAAAGATAGCTAAACCACTTAGCGATTTAACAAGAAAAAAGAAAACATCTTTGTTTTTGTTTTTCGGGACTCAACAAAAAGAAGCATTTGAAAATTGAAGAAAATCATGTCCGAAGGCCCAATCTTGCACCTTTACAAGTATGGAAGAAAAACAGAACTGCATACAGACGCCTTTAAACAAGGGTACGGCGCAATTTTGTTACAAGAAGCAAAAGATGGAAAGTTACATCCCGTTTACTACATGTCGAAAAAGACAAATACAGCAGAAGAAAAGTATGACAGCTACGAATTAGAGGTACTAGCAATTATCAACGCATTAAAGAAGTTTCGTGTTTATCTTTTAGGACAACACTTTAAAATAGTAACTGACTGTTCAGCATTTCAGAAGACTATGCAAAAAAGGAGCTAATTACTCGCATAGCCAGATGGGCGCTTCAATTAGAAGAATTCGATTATGAAATAGAGCACAGAGCTGGAAGTCGTACGAAGCACGTTGATGCTCTTAGCCGATATCCCGTAATGATGGTATGCAATGATACATTAACTTCAAAGCTTTAAAAAGCACAAGAGGAAGATGACAACATCCAGACATTGAAATCACTTCTAGAGAAACAAGAATCAGAAGAATTTTTTGAGCGAAATGATATACTCTATAAGTACTTAAATGGTCGAGAATTAATTGTAACCCCTAAAGCAATGCAAGCTGAACTAATTAAATTGATTCACGAAAATAGTCATTTCTCAGTAGGAAAAACAGAAGAAATTGTGAAACAGGAATTTTTTATCCCAAATTTATCCAACGTCGTTAAAAAAGTAATAGTTACTTGTGTTCCATGTATCTTAGCTAATAAGAAAACTGGCAAAAAGGAAGGGTTTTTGAATCCTATTTCTAAGGACAGCATTCCTTTAAGTACGTACCATGTTGACTTTATTGGTCCTTTACCCTCCACAAACAAAAGTTATCAACACATTTTCACCGTAGTAGACGCATTTACCAAATTTACTTGGCTATATCTCGTCAAAACTGTGTCTGCTGAAAGTGCCCTCGAAAAACTAAAACAACAGCAGAAGACCTTTGGTAATCCCATCAGAATTATCTCTGATAGAGGTTTAGCGTTCACTTCAAAATTATTCAATGACTACTGTGATGAAGAAAACATTCAACATCTACAAATAGCGACAGGTGTTCCTCGAGGAAACGGACAAGTTGAACGAATTCATCGAACTTTGATTCCAGTTCTCACCAAACTATCATTAGACGACTCAACGAAATGGTACAAATACGTCGACAGATTACAGAGAATACTAAATAGTACTATAAGTCGCAGTACAAAATGGACACCATTCGAACTATTAGTGGGAATCAAAATGCGTAACAAGGAAGACATCCTAATCAAAGACTTACTTCTAGAAGAAATGGCGGAAGAATTACTAGAACAACGCGAATTTTTAAGAAAAGATGCAAAAAAGAACCTCGAAACCCTACAGTCTGAAAATAGAAAGACGTATAACAGAAGAAGAAAGAAAGCTTCGTTATACAAAGAAGGTGATTTAGTAGCCATCCAAAGAACCCAATTTGGAGCTGGACTGAAACTAAGACCAAAGTTCTTAGGCCCTTACAAAGTAACAAAAGTTAATTCTAAGGATAGGTATGAAGTGGAAAAGGTTGGTCAGCACGAAGGACCGAACTCAACCACCACCTCAGCTGATTTGATGAAACATTTTTATGCTTAATTGATTTTTTTATATTAGTTATTATTTTTAATTTTTCTCACATTATATCCCTCTTGAGAAATTAATAGATGTTCTATGGTAACACTCGTATCCATTAATCATTTTATAATCACTTGTAATATTTATTATATTTTCGTATTATTCATTATCTTTCTATTGATGCGAAGGATTTTTTAAATGGTTTAGTTAATTGTAGGATAATATGTAATTGTAGGATGTAATATGTTAATTGTAGATCACAACATAGAATATTTTGTTTTTATATGCTTTATTTTAGGTCCGGAATTGTGAATATTAGGTATACATCTTTTCATCTGTAATATTTTATTTTATTATCTTTAAGAATCGTATTATTTGTCTTTATTGCATCCACATTCCAATAATCATCAAATTTATAGTTGTAACTAAAAATAGTTTGTATTTAAAGTACTTTAGCTCTCAACATTTTGTAAGAGCTGAGAGACCAGCTCTGTCAGGAGAGGGTGATTTTGTAGGATTTCCCTTTGAAACATTTTGTTAAAAGGTTGAGTCATATCCTTTTCAGAGGACCATAAATCTCAATTTTATTTATTACTGCATTCCGAAGCAGCGCCATCTAGTAAGCTTTCGTAGCTCCGGCTTGAATAATTTTTCGGCAGAGGCCTACTAACCACTGCTTGTTCAACACGTCGCGTCTTTACCGCATTTTCGCGCCTTGCGCGCACCACCAGTCCTAACGTCCAATAATAAGAAAGGTTTATTTCCCCGTCTTCTAAAGGTATAACTCAACTTTTAATTAACCTAATTCTTGCATGTCTTTCTCTTTGTAATTATCCCCTTTTGTAAATATTTTCCTTTAACTTCAAATAAATTCTCTTTTTTACTTAAATGAAGTATTTGTGTTTAAATGACTTAGATTCATTTAATTCATCACTCACCCTTAAATACTTACCCCTAGACAAGCCACCTCGCCAATCTAAAATCCCGCCTTCTGAAGAGTCTGATTTTTATTCGAAGATTTATTCGGACTCCCACATATATATATGTAATAAAACTTATAATGTGACATAATTTGTCGTGGAGAGTGGATGTTACTAATGTAGGGTACCAGAGTGTAGGGCGTGGCTGGTGGTGAGTGATTCTTGTATTACTTGGCGAGTGGATGATTACTGTAGTATCGAAGAAGCAGACTTGTAATTTATTAACTCCCATTTATTCACATGTTGAAACACTTAAGGCCGTATCACACGTATACATTTCAAGCAATTTTTCGTCCACAATTCGAGCAATTTTTACTCAGTTGCCATGGCAACCGCTTTAGAGCAATTTCTTGCTAGTGAGCTCAAGAAATTGCCCGGAATAAAAAATTGCTTGGAATTCCAGCCAATAGGAATCCTGTAAGCTCGAGCGGTATAAAAAAAATGTATGTTTCGGAAGGAGAAAAATCGGCGAGTAACATTTCAATGTGGTGAAAGTGCGCGGTTGACGTCAGAGATGTCGTTTTGTTTACGGCAACCCTTCACCCTGAGTAGGAGGAAAAATTGCTTGAAATAAGTCTGCGTGTGATACGGCCTTTAGGCATATTACAAACATAAAAGCTGGAAGGCACAACACAGACAAAGAAGCTACAGAACAAAGCAGCAAGCTACATGATTACTGAGAGAAGAACGAAGAGCGAGCGTGGGAATTCCAGAGTCTTGCTATTTATATTAAGCGGGGCATCACGTGATTTAGGAGGTGAATGAATGTAGTTTCAACAGTCTCTAGTAGGCAAGTTGCCAATTAAAATAATTACACGATTGTCCTGAAGGACTGGGCATTAAATAATTAAAAAGCTATTACAGATTACATTATTGAAATTATTACATATATATATACACTGCTGGACAATTGCTAAGGACGGATAACACTATCATCCATAGCAACCACAAAATGAAAGGAAGCAAAATGTGGAAAATTAGAATAAGTGCGGGATATTAGTAAGAAGAAGTATGAGTATGCAAATTTTTTTTCTACGTCGGTTCATCACGTGATAGCATTCATAAGAGCTTTAAAGGTTTTGACGCGTGTGGACAGTTGTTGTTTCAAGTCAAAGTTTTACAGGAAAGATTTAATAGACGAACTTAAAATTTTTGGTATGTCTTCCCGACATCACATAGATGATTTTATGCGTGGCCGAATTATTGGAAAGATCGAAGAAGGGCGAAAAATAACAGATGTTGCCAGGGAGTTCGACATCGCTCACAGCGTTGTTTCACGGCTGTGAAAGTCATTTAAAACTACTGGAATGTGTAGTAGACGGCACGGGGAGGTCGTGTTAGAAGTACGACGCCTGCAGAAGACAGATATATCGTCCTATCAGCAAAAAGGAACAGGCGCACCACAGCTCAGCAGGTGGCAAATCAGTTTCTTGCTGCCTCAGGAAAGCAGATCTCCCGAAAAACTGTGGCCAGACGTTTGAGGGGAGGAGGACTACACGCACGCAGACATGTTGTGTGTGTCCCATTGACCAGACAGCACCGTACTGCCTGTTTTCAATGGTGTCGTGAGCATCACAATTGGACTGAACAGGACTGGGCATGCGTACTATTCCCAGATGATCTGGCGCGAGAGTGGTACTGCTTATCGTCCAGAAAATATCCAGGAAAAGGACCGATATCCGACATGCAGTATCATGGTGTGGGCCGGCATCATGATCAATGACCGCACGCGTCTACATGTGGTTGCGAATGGGACTATGACGGGCCAACGATACATTGATGAAGTTCTACTTCCTCATGTTCGTCTTTTCCGTGGTGCTGTCGGTGATAAATTTGTTTTTATGGGCGACAACGCAACATGTCATCGAACACTCGCTGTTCAGGATTGTCTAGACAGCGAGGGTATTCAACGTCTCGTATGGCCAGCGCGTTCTCCAGATCTAAACCCCATTGAAAATGTGTGGGATGCTTTGAGGAGGCAAGTTGCTGGTCGAAACTATCCTCCGACAAACAAGAACACCCTCATCCGTGCACTCACAGAGGAATGGGATAAATTGCCTCAACAGCTGCTGGATAATGTTGTTCAAAGTATGGAACGACGTGTGGAATGTTGCATCACACTCCACGGTGGACATATCCCGTACTGATACCTTTCTTTAAGGTGCCTGCTGACTTTCAGATGCATTGTTTCATTTCTCCGTACGCAGATCAAATGAACAATTTTTTTTCTTTGAGATGTTTCACAGCTTTTGTACTTTCCAGAACAATAAATATTCTTTATTCTAATGTCTGAACAGTGTGGCAACTATATTTTATCCTACTAGGTGTCATGTCTCGCTTAATGTTATGCTACATAGCAATTTGTGATCCGTCCCTTAGCAATTGTCCAGCAGTATATATATATATATATATATATATATATATATGCATGAGACGGGTCATAAAGTTTTATTTGCTACTGAAAATAATTGAAAAAACTTTCTTTTATTTGCTCTATTCCCATGAATTCTGTTTTTGTCACCATTCATATTCGCATTTTCTCCATCGCTTATTGACTTTTCAAGAGCTGTAATTGTAAAATTCAGCTTGTTATGTTGAAAACCATTGGTCCATCTCTTGAATGATGTCAGTTGTGTTGTCAAATAGTTTTTTGAGCTCTGAGAATAAGAGAAGTTACTTGGGGCAAGATCGAGAGAATAACGTGGATGTGGAAAAAGTTCAAAGCAATATCACTTTGATTCCTCAACCGCATCTATAGCTGAGTGAGCAGATGGATTGCCGGTTGGAACATAGACATTATATCTGATCATACCACGTTTCTTGATCAGAGTTGAATTTGTTCAGCAGTGTGCACTATTAGACATCAGGAAGGGTGCGACTTTTCTCCAGGTGGTCGATTAAGAAGACTTCCTGGAGAAAATTCCCCCAAAAAATACACAACATGACCTTTCCTACAGATTCCTACATCTTAAGGCTCTTCCATACAAGTAAATTTGCGCCACACTTAACAGAAGGAGCAGACAGTCGGAAGCTAGTTTTAAACAGAATTTGCTTGGTTCTCTCTACATGTGGTTAAATGGCACTTTTTACTGTACCACTAATTCAAGAGTTAAAAAAACACATTCTACTCCCTATCCCCGGGTTCACTAAACTTATAGGATATTTAGGAAGTTATGCTCTTCACACGCAGCTACTTTTATACTAAAAATGTAAATGACTTTTTATTTTTTCTTTGAACGGTCCAGCACACATCCTTTTCCCTTGCAGAAATCCATATTTTGTTTGCGTGTAAAAGGAATTTTCTTCCCTTTTTCCTGTACTAAAGGAATGGTGACAGAACACGAGCTGTCTGCCACAAAGCTGCATCTTGTGAAACTGGCTTTATCCTATTTGAGAAGGAGAGGGAGGAGATGAGATGCTATGCTTCCATTGCTACCCTATATCTTTAGTCTCTGGATCCCACTGATAGACCTAAGACTAGTTCATTGATACCAGGTGACCAAAAATATCATCTTTGTCTTGCTCCAAAAGATTCAACATCTCTCTTGATAAGTGAGTGCTTCTAAAAAGAAGTCGGTCATATTTTGGAACTCAGCATGTTGACACCTTTGCAGTTCCGTGTGGTGAGTTTTCCACACGTAGCTGTAACTACACTGGTGTGCAAAAATTAAGGACGAGACGATTTTTTCAATATAACTTTGTACAAAAGCTTTCCAAATCACCACATTTAATACCGTAAGGTCCCCAATACGTAAGGACATGTGTAATGTAAGCAACACTTACTAAAAGAGAAATCAGAGGGATAAAAAGAAGCTTGATTGAAAAAGTAGCATGGAGCGCAATGCGACTGAAGGCCGAAACATCCCTGTGATGGGTGTCCAGCAAGAAACATCCGGTCTTTAGTAGGGGATATGATTTCCCCTGACTGCTAGGCAGGTTTCACAGCGTCTGCCCATGCTGCGAATGAGGGTGTCAATGAGTTGTTGAGGCATTGCTGCCCATTCGTCTTGCAGCGCCAATCGAAGCTCCCGAATCGTTACTGGTGGTAAGGTACAAGCTGCCAAGCGTCTGCCTAGAAAATCCCATACATGCTCGATGGGATTGAGATCCGGAGATCGTGCCGGCCAATCCATACGTTCAATATCCTCACTCTCTAAGAGCTGTTTGGCAGCTACTGTGCGATGACATGGTGCATTGTCTTCCATGAAAAGGAACTGCAGACCCATAGCACCTCTAAAAAGACGCACATATGGCAGAAGAATCTCGTTACAATAACGGGTCCCGTTGACTGAACCTGCGTCGAAGATGTGAAGGTCTGTACGACTACCAAGCATGATGCCTCCCCAAACGAGAACACCGCGACCTCCATACCTGTCCCTTTCAATGATGTTCGAGGGATGATTGCGGCTTCCCCGCTCTCTCCAGATGAGTATGCGATGAGAATCGCTACTCAAACTGAATCTGCTCTCATCTGTAAAGAGTACTCGTCCCCATTCATTGTCTCTCCAATTCCGGTGTTCCCGGCACCACAGAGAGAACGCCTTCTCCGATGGGCAGGCGTTAAAGGTACACACCGTACAGGGCGTCGTGCAAACAGACCACCAACGTGCAGTCTTCTGGCCACGGTAAAACGCAATATCGGTCGTCCAGTCACCTGTGTCGTGTGTCTAGCGATTTCTCCCGCTGTCTGCCGCCTGTTTCTTCTGGCCTGTAAGAGAATGTACCGGTCATCTGCGGGTGTGGTTCCTCGTGGACGACCACTACTGAAACCCCGGATAGCTGTTCCTGTAGTTTGAAATTGTCTCCAAAGTCGTGAAACGATGCTGGGAGCAATTCCGAACTCTGCAGCCACACTTGTCACACTGCGGCCTTCCTCCAACTTCCCAATGATTCGACCTCGAGTAAAAGCATCCAGATGTCGTCTAACAGATTGATTCTTCGCCATTTCTCGCTGAGGCAGCAACTCGGTGTGATTTTAACTGCTATACGGCGTGCAATCTCTTTGCCAGAAATACTGATCTTACACCGACAACATGCTTTATACTACTCAGACACTCCCCATTACGGCCACCTGCATATCTGCGCATGTGCTACCGTACATCCCCTTACTTAATCTCCTGATTGGTCTTTCTGTCCACTCTGCCTCTTCGTTCAGCTGATATGCTAATTTTTCGACTTCGTCCTTAATTTTTGCACACCAGTGTAGGTTCAGTCCCATTCATGATCGTTTGGATGGTTCTTCATCGATCTAATAGAACCCGTTTACGTGCAAACCAACAAATTGCCGGTGAATAGAGGTTGGGAAGAAAAGCCGGCTTTTTACCGGTATTTATTTTCAGCCCGTTTACATGAGAAAACGAACTCGTTTTTCTCCGTATTTACACTGTTCCAAAGAAGGTACAAAAATGAAACACGATTTTAAAACCGGTATAATATCGGCTCGGCATGTAAACAGGTCTAGAGAGGATCAATGTCGGTATTTTGCCGGCAATTTTCGTTCATGTAAACGAGGCTATAGGATAAAATCCTCCAGTTTTTTCACTGTAACAGCATCGTCTATGAGGGGTGCTCTTTTTCTTCTAGGATCGTCCATAAGAAACATATGGCCAAATTGAAAATTCCTCCGAGCTTTTGGGACTCTACTATACTATTAATCCATATTGGAATCTTTTAAGGAGGCCTCAACACAGTGGGCACACAAGGGGGGTCCTGGGGTCCGGACCCCCCCAAAGCCCTTGATATTTTTTCCGATTTATTATAATTCTAAGTGTATATGTACGTAAAATTTAATTAAGTATTTGTTATTAATGATTAATTTTATCAATTAATGCTAATTATTTATTCTATAATTAGTGTTTTGTTCCCGAAAATCGACAAAATCAAAAGGAGCATGATACAAGAATGGTGAACTTTCGACCCCGACCCCCCCTTGAAAAATTCCTGTGTGCGCTACTGCTTCAACATTAACATGTTTTCGATGATGATAATAGAAAACTCTCACTTAAGTATGTGTGACTATATGTGGATCGATTTCTCTACATTACTGACAATATTTAGCCACAATGCAAAACAAAAAAATTAAAATTATGATCATTTCATACATAAACAATACATTACGCTGAACCAATATAATATAAATGAATGGATACATTAATAACGCATAGTACAAATTCTATGAATTTATATATTTCCCCTGAAGCCGTTCTTCTGGAATTATCTTTATCTTATTTTTGGAGGGGGTAGCGGGCATTATATTTGATATGATCCTTTCCAGAGTTGAAGCATTTCCTTTTTGCTTATCTGAAATTTTGAAAGAATCAGTAGAATGCAGAGTTTTAAGGTTTTTTGCTCAGTAGCAAAAATAGCAAAGGTTCCCAAAGATGCATCGGTATCACTGCCATAGAGAATAAGTTGCGTCAATAAACAATTTTTATTTTTATCAGCTTACTTATTGAAATTCTGCAAAGATTTTACGATATGAAAATCGATTTCAAAACTCTTTTGCATCCATTTGTTGAGAGAGATCAGGTGGAAAAATTCTTTCTTTAGCTTAGACCAGTTATCAAATCCCCCCTTTTTTTGGCAAATTCCGGTTTCTGAATTCATTTTCTTGTGAACTATTAGCAAAAGAGATATTATTTCGAGTTTATTCGACTAGAAGGTAAATAACCCAGGATTACGATATAGGGTTTGCAATCACCGGTAATATTTTCAATATCGGGATTTCGGGATTACATTATCCAAATCCCGGGATTAGGATTGGACTATTTATTAAAAATACTTACACATTAGCATAGTTGAAATTGCATAATAAAACTGAAAATATAACTAAAAAATCGGTTTAATTAATTAATTCGATTTAATTAAATAATTCGATTTAATTAAATTATTCGATGAAATTAAATAATTCGATTTAATTAGATAATTTTTTTAATTCATTTATTTTATTTTATTATATTTTATTAATTTTATTTTATTTACTTAATTTTATTTAATTTAATTAATTTATTTTATTTTATTTTATTTTATTTTATTAATTTAATTTAATTAAATTAATTTATTTTATTTTATTTAATCAATTTTATTTTAGTTTATTTTATTCATTTTATTTTATTTAATTAATTTATTTTATTTTATTTTATTATTTTATTTTATTTTATTTTATTAATTTATTAAATCAAATTTAATTAATTAATTTTATTTTATATTTAATCAATTTTATTTTATTTCATTCATTTTATTTTATTTAATTAATTCGATTTAATAATTTATTTCGGAAATAAATTTAATTTTATTGGAACAAATAAAAAAAACCTCATTCATCATAGAAACAAATAAAAATAGTACATAATGACATTTATAAAAAATATTTCTTCATTTCTTGTGTTTCTGCAAATAAGCTTTTAAAAAACACAGCTCGTCCAGCGTTTTATCGTTTAAACAGCTTCTTATTTTTGTTACAAATGGTCCTGCTGAAGAAAATGCTCATTCGGATTCTTTACTAGTAGGTGCTTTCGTCATTAAACAGGAGTAAGTTCTTTTAGGGTAGTGTAACGTTTGAAAGAATAATGGTAGCGTATTCTTGGTTAATTTAAATATGGAATTTATTTACGTCACAACTATTGAATATTATTTACAGAATGATACATTACAGTTATTAAAGTTAATTATAGATTGTTAGAGTCCACTATTTTGTGAGAGGAGGATTCGTTGGCCACCGTTCCCGTGCAAGTTCAAAGCATCTCTCCCCTCATCTTCCGGTCGACGAGCTAGATTCTTCAGGGGTCAAAAAGGGGTTGCGTTGCAGCTGCAAGATGCACGTGTGGGTGTCGGGTCCACAAAGAAGCCGACTAGATGTTGATGTTTCGGAGAAGTGACGTTACAGTAGTCACCACATCTCTCTCCATTTTCAAAAAAAAGAAACATTTCTTTTTGTATTTAATGACAGTGTCTCAAATCTAATAGGCTGCACTGGTGCATATCTCTCTTTGATAACTTTCTCTGGTTCTGCTACACTTAATGGTTTTTGTGTATAAATTGATCCAGTTATTGAATCAGAGTGTGAATCAATTTTAAGTGTTACCTTATTTGAAATAGAAGGTCCTGTTGCTGTTAGTAATGCAATGGGATTTGAAATGTCTCAGATCTTTCAAGCGGTCCGTTACTAATTAAAGGCATTTAATTGAAGAAGGAACTGTGTGATAAAATCTATTATTAAGATAGTGCTTATATTATTGTGGAAGTATTGCAGTGAACCACTTAGATCCGTGCGGCATTCTCCCATTCGAGAATGAGAGTGCATATATATATTTTTTTTACTTATAGTACTTATAATTGCACAAAAAAATTCTACGTACATATTTCATAAGCAAAATATGAATTTTCTAAGAATTTAATTCTTAAAAAATTTGATAAGAAAAAAATTTTAAAATATAAATTAGACGAAAATTAAATCCCGGGACTAGTAACTTTAATCCCGAGATTGCGGGATTGGTAAAAACACCCGGACTGTGCAAACCTTATTACGATATCTATACGTGAATTTTAACAAAATATTAATTTTATTAATTAATAACAGTATAAATTAAAAACATAATGAACTTATAAGCACAAATGAGTTGTTAAGCTTCAATTGTACCTCACTCAGACCTCAGTTCTATCCTACGCAACGTTTCTCAAACAGGGGGCCGTGATACTCCTACTCCTATCGAAAATTTGAAAATAGAAGGTTGTTTAAAAAGATTGGTAATTTACTGCCAGGAAGCAAAACAAAATACATTCTGACATAATAAAAAATAGAGTGCACATTTGCACTTTATAATATACTTATAAATGTATCAAAATTACACAATGCATGTGAGAGCTAATTTATCAAAACTAAATTAAGATTAAGTTTAATAATTTCTGTGGTATTGGAAATGGAAAAAGTGCACAAAATACTTTTGTTTTCAGTGCAGAAAATTCATCATCCACCCCTGCTCATAGCTTAAAGAGTGATTTGTTATTAAGTTGTCTTTTGATTTTGCTACTTGAAGTGAACTCTATGAAAATTTCTTCTTCGCAGTTGAGAGCCCTTCTGTATCAAAGCTCTTGGTAGCCTTGATACCTTCTTTAACTAAATATTATTTTGCAATCTCTCTCAATTCAAAAGTTAGAACGAATAAATAACATAATACATATACTATTAATCAAAAATAATTCACTTCAAATACTTATTATTTAAGGGCGCGACGAAAATTATGATTGAAAATTGGGTCGCAAATATTGAAAGTTTGAGAAACACTGATCTAACGTATCTTTCCATATACAACCCAAAAGTACGTTTTTTCTTCAAAAATTTACGAAAAATTTGAAACCCAAATCCAATTAAAGAAAAAAAAATTCCTTCAATTCTCAAACATGTCGCCATAAGGACAAAAAGGTTACCACGTATACGGACATGTGATCGTCGACTTACGTTTCTTGCCCTGGAAGAAAAACTGACTGCATAATGATCATAAGCATTCAGATATCCCAGTGAGAGCATGTGATTTTTTCTATTCGGAGACTCAGATTCTATTTTAAAAAGATTTATGCGATACTTTTTTTCTTTTACAATAAAAGTTCCATTCAAAACACCCAAAAACTTAAAAGATGAGTATCTCTCTTGGGCATAGCAAATGGAAAATGTTTTTTAATAAACCGTTTCTTCCCTAAATCAGGTTTCGGCAACTTGTTTTGGCTCTCGCACCACTTTGTGGAAGCTAAGAATACGAGCGGATCCAGGGGTGTAGCTACCACACCCGTATCAATTATACGGGGCTTCAACATATGTAACTTCAGTCCTACTAACAGGGATCCCATACCTAAAAAAGGGGCCCCAAAGGAGTTTTGGTACAGGGCCCTTCAGAGCTAGCTACGCCAGTGAGCGCAACGCATCTTTTTAACACCCTTGTATAAGCTTCACTCATGTATAACGGAATCTGTGAACTCAATTTTTACCCACTTTAAAAAGTCAGATTAATTCGTAATTTTGCTCACTTGCCCAGGACCGATGAAAATACAATAATTTAATAGTTTTGTTCCATTGTCCGGATCAGGATCATCAGGATTAACAATTTCCCATTTTCAGATCCCATCCTGCATCTGGCGGCTAATTTCAGATCCCATTTCCAGATTTGGCGACTAAAAGATTAAGTTACAACTTAGTTCGACCAGCTATAAAAGGGTGTTTTTAGTTGTGTTGTTTTTAAACTATAATTTGTTTAAAGATGGCATTCATTGGTTGAATTCACGTTTCAGAAAATGTATAAATTGTACCATAAAAATCAGTAAATATTAGTTAAATAAAAAATAGAGGTGGTTATATTCAATTTATTTCTTGGGCTAATTTCATATTAACTTTAACTGCAAGCACATTTAATTTTAGAAATAGTTTAGTGAGATAAATATACCATCGCACTTTTTCTCACTTTTTTTTAAATCAGGAGTGATATTGCTTGTTGAAATTTGCTGCATAGCCTGTAAGTTTATGTCAGCCAACTTGTGTATACAGTCGAACCTCTATATTGCGAATTTTTCTATATAGCGATCTTTTTCCTGGAACCTTGAACATTTCACGATTTTCTTCGTAAAATAACCTCTCTATAGCGAAGTGCATTTTCTATGCAACGAACTTTTTCTTTTGTGATCCAATTTTTGTTCTTCCTTTTTTTTTTTTTTAAGTATTCCTGAAAAAATTTCAAGTTATTTTCTCTTTAACACATTTTATGGTGGTCATAACTCTTGAACAGGGTTTAATTATATTCTAACTCGCCGAGAGGAATAGAGATCTGGACGTTTCATCCAAGAAGTGCAACCCTTAACCCCATTGCACCGTTCACTAGAAATCTTCGATACCATCTTTCACCCTCAGTGGAATTGTCCCGTGTCCCCGTGCTCTAATTATAAAAAATGTATGTTTAATATTACTCGTATGCTTTAAGTTATAAAATGTCCTGAAATTTTATTAATTTAGTATAAAATTATTTTCTTAATATTGAAAAGACAGTGAATTCTTCGACATTCTTTTCTCTTGTTTTCGTTGCAGTTTTTCTTCCTTTCTTTCCTTTTTAGTGGGTAAGGTATATAAAATAAACATATATTAATTTTAAAAAAGGTGTGAATAATTAATTTTTTTATGTGTAGTGTTTATGAATTTAAAATTTGTTTTATGTGTTCCTAATAAAGCAGTGCTTCTCAAACTTTCAATGATTGTGACCCAATATTCAATCAGAGTTTTCATCGCGCCCCCGTTCCATACAATAACAATGTATTGAATTAAATGATACTATACTTTGAAGTTAAAGCTACAATATGACTTTAACCTCTTAAGTGCCACCGGCGTACATAAACGTCTCGCTCAGTCAAAGCGTTAATTACCCTGGAAGTATATATACGTCGATCTGAAGTACGATCTTTTCTGTGCACTGCTACCCATAAAAAAATTCCAAAGGCTTTGGAATGCAATAAAAGGACATTGACAGTGTTTGCGAAGGATTTACTTATTTCAAAGAATTTGCTTATTGCGAATTGCCCCCTCAATACATCACATACACGTGCCTACGTGGAAAACGGTGGCTTTGGGGACCAAATTGCATAACTTTAAATCGGCAGTAAAGTAATTAAATTCAAATCGTACAAATCATCAAGATAAGTGTTAATTTGGCAAACCCATGGAGTCCCTGGTAATTATAAAACTTGTTCTTAACTTAGCATTGTTAAATAAATTGTAAAATATACCGTGCAGTGCTCATATATCTACAAGTGTGTAATGTCAGTGTAAATGTGTATTTTATTTTTTATTACGTCCGAACGTATGTTGTTCGTTTACTTTCAGTAAATAGATATTTCTTTTAAATATTTTGCTTTCGTCATTTCAATATACTCACACACCCCTTGTAAATTCATCACGCCCCCAGGAAGGCGCGTTCCACAGTTTGAGAAACGCTGTAACCCTTAACTTCGCAATTTTTTAAATTTCTATGAAAAAATTATGTCAGCTAGTTCTCAAGTAATAATAGAAGAGAAAAATATGTAAAAAAAAAGTTAAGCTGTTTTAAATTGAATTTCAGTCGTTTTTTTTGTTTGGTGCAGAAGTGCAGCATTGCATAGTAGTGCTGTAAATTACAAAACTTTTTTTTATGTGAGGATTTTATTATTCATCACAAAATGTTTAAATTGCTTACCTGGTAATTTATTTCGTCAATAAACAATAAGAAGTATAAAATATAATGGATTCTTTTTATAGCAAAAACACAGTTCTTGAGGCATCAGAAATTTTTATAATTGCTGTGATTTCTGGAAAGAATGTACTTCCATCTAGAGACAAAATTAGCATGTATTTCGTTGCAGTAATCTTTTTTTTTTTCAGATAAGTGATTTGTAGGTAGTTAAAAAAATATTGAGTCTGTTAAATTAAAATAAATCATATGTTGCAGAAATGCAACAGTGCGAAGCTAAGGGGTAATAAAGAAACAAAGTAATTATCTGTTTTTCTAATAATGAAAAATACAAGACAAATCTTTAAACACTCACGGAAAGAAATCTTGATAGTAAGTGGAGTTTCTGTCTCGGAGGGCCGTAAAAAATTCTTTGGGGGGCTGTCTTCACACCCTTGTCATAAACCGAGTTTTTTTCGTGCGACTGGTGGATCTCGCATGTAAGCCGATCCTTTTGCTTTAACTCTCCTTGAAAAAGCTAAAAAAAAAAAACGCAACTTTTTACACGGAAATGTACGGTACCAATAAACTGACATTTCCATGTACAAAATGCCATATGAAAATCTAAGATTAGAAATGAACTGTGCTAATAGGCATGCATCTCACACACACACACACAAATTAAAAAACAAATATTTCTGGGTAATATTTAACATTTTTAAAAATATATTCATTTCCTATAGTGTGCTTATTTTAACTAAGGAAACACGATTCCAAAAACTTATTATTTATGCGTGTAGTTTACATACTTTCTTAGTACAAAAAAGTCATCAATTGTATAGTTTACCACATTCTTAGATAATTTTATATCTAACAGATATTTTTTGGTATTTATAATTGCTTCCTTTCTCATATCATATTATTTTTAGATCTTATTAAGATTTATAAACATTCAATTTCTCACAGATGTTTAACTGTGGACAATGATAAACATTTAACTCAATCGCGTAGTATTTATAGCATGTCGATATTATTAATATCTTTATAGGTGTACATCCATAATACTCATATAAGTCTGCTTGGTGGCGTGAGCCTAAGGTTGCGAGTTCGATCCCAACTAGAGGCCGCAGTAGCCAAGTGATCAAGGTATCGGATTATGGCTAGCGTGTCATGAGTTCGAGCCCAGTACCACTAAAGACCAGCCGTGTAGGGAAGCAATGCACGTTAAATCTGTCGAGAGCTCAAACGTCCTCCCGTTGCTGATATGTGGTAGTTAGTAGGGAGGGTACCAGCTCAGGTGTCATCCTCGTCACTTGACCATGGTTCAAAATTACGAGGTCTGTCACCAAAAGCCATCGTGTAGCTGAACAGTGCCACGTTAATATTCTCTCTCTCTCTCTCTCTCTGTCTCTCTCTCTCTCGATCCCAACTAGCTTCGATAGATTTTCTGGATGCAAAAATCGTAGGCACTCATGTCATATGATTATATGGCATGTAAAAAATCCCTTGAGTATCAATTTGACTCTGGTTCTCTGGTTCTTCCCAATGTTGCCACCATTGAAATGGCTTCCCTTTGGGGGATTTGCCGTGTCAGCAAATGGCTTAGCTGCCAAAATGCAGCTTATTTGAAACAAACAAACAAATTATACTCATATATTTTACCACTTAAGTGCAGAAATCAGTTAATCTGCAGATTAGTTTGGTAATCTGCCCATTCCCTAGGGCAATCTAGGTTAAAGTGCGGAAAGTGTTTCATTTCTCGAATTACCTAGATAATCTGCACAATAACTACTAGACACTCGTTAAAGTGAAAATAAGATCTTTAGTGGGACAACAGCAACGCGTGAACAAAACTCTGTACGCTTAAACTAAATATTTTTTATTAAATTTTTATTTATTTATTTATTTATTTTTATATTTAAAGGTCCTATCACACACGCATATTTGGAGCAACCGATTCGCCGAGTTTTCCACGCAGCAGAGGGTGAAGGGTTGCCGTAAACAAAACGGCATGCTCTGACATCAGCCGCGCTCTATCTCCACATTGAAAAATTACTCGCCGATTTTTCTGCTTCGGAAAACGAACATCCAATATTATTTCTTTTATTTTGCTCGCGCTTTTGTTGACAGGCGTAAAGAGAAATGAAGCACTAATATGTTTAAAATATTATACACCTTTAAAATATTATACACCCTTAAAATATTATGCACCATATCTGTCGCGTTTGATGAAGCCGAAACGGTCATCTTGTATATAGCTTCGGGTGCCAAAGAACCCCATTGGCTGTAATTTCAAGCAACTTTTATTTGGAATTTTTTCAGCTCACTAGAAAAAAGTTGTTCGGAGCCGTTGCTTTGGCAACTAGGTAGAAATTGTTCGGAATTGGTTGCTTTTAGGAAAATTGCTCCAAATATGCTTACTTATGATAAGGCCTTAAAGATTCAATTTAATACAATCGAACAATTAACACATTAGTTGACAGAATCAATCACCAATCAACTGATAAATTACATACAAAGAATCCTAATTTTATTACAAAATTAAGGAAACTGATATATATATATATGTGTGTGTGTGTGTGTGTGTGCCGTTACTTATTTATTTTTCAATATCTAAAAAATCACGGTTTTTTTAAAATACAATCAAGCAAACAATAAATTAAAAATAATTATCAATCATTTGAAAAACTATAATACAAAGAAACAAGTGGCTTAACGTATTACAATTAAGGAAATGAATTTCCGAAACAAGATAAAATTATGCTTTCTAATAACTGCAATCTTAAGATCGATGACTGATTTTTTGAGACAAGCACACCTGTTTGCGGTACATTTTTATTTGCAGTTACATTTTTTGAAACCCTGCTGGCTCAAAGGGGTTGTTTTACTGCTAGACGTCCTTCTTTCAGTAAAAATCTCTCTTTGTAAACACTGAATTCAGATCTTAGAATACAACTGTTTCAAAAAAATACCCGTTTTAGTACAAGTTTATAAAACGGCTTCTCTGTTTTTGTCTGAAAATGAAAGAAACGAACTTTAACCATACGGAAACAGCTTATGTGAAGATTTTACCTAGTTATATAAAAAAAAAAACTTTTGATTCCGTATTTTAACGGAGCAAGTCAATTAATCTGCATTTTAACGGCTTTCGAGATTTAGCGGTAACACACACATGTATGAGTGTTGCTTTTTCAGTAATGTCTGTTCGAGAATATCGTTTGCAATTTCACGCATGCGCGAGAATGAGTGCACGAGCAAGCTTTCTGTATTCTTTGCATATTATCGAACACCATTGACGGTGTCAGTTTGTATGCCTCGCAGGGACGTCTAAAGGCCTGGGCCAACTAGGCCGTGACCACAATGGGAGCCTCGTCTCTTTCTCGACTTAGCCTTGCTAAGATCACAATTTGAATAATTTTAACGGTCAAGTGTTGTCGGCTGTATTATTAAAATCTTAAAATCGGTAGTGTAATCGGTAGATTAAGGGTGAAAGTGCTGTCAGGAATACTTATTGCAAGGAATTCATATGCGCAAATGAAATCTCTGGAGGGCCAATGCGTACAAATGGAAATGCCAAATCACACAATTGTGGAACAGCCAATCCATGATGCCACCCGTGATACCTTCAACTATATCACGGTGCTAGACTGTGTTGGGATTACGCAGAAAGGGATCTTCAGAGAATGTTTATCTTTAACCTCATAAAATAGCCAGATTCGTATAGAGTGGTATCGTAGGCTGTCACCATAGGTATCAAAAAACCGGCGTCGAATAGTCACAGTTGTGAATTCCACTTCAACCTTTGAGTAAATGACCATCGGATCCGTGTGTGGAGGCTGATTGGGCCAGAGGTTCCAATTAGTTTATGTTTTACTGAGTCATACATTCTATTATCCTTGGCATGAGGGTGTGAGGTTGGACAGCAGGTATTCTTTTATCATCTCGCGTATAACTTCAACAGTTTAACGATATACTTACGACATCCTGATTTCAATCACGTTATCCTTCGAAGTATGTCAATTCAGGGCCATTTTTTCAAAAGTACCAAGTTTTATACGGATCGAAAAATAATAGGTGTAAAAACTAAGAATTTTGGACGATATGTCAGCTGGTTATGTGGATATGTCAACTATAGGCATAGGCATACCACTTTACTCCATCATTACTCATTCAGTCAAAAGGCGGTAGTCGGTCTGTGGGATTGTAAGTCATACAATTTATTTGCTTCGGGTTATTGTTTGTACGAGTATTTGACAACGTATTCTGTGTGCTGTCTACTTTTAAGGTCATATGTTGGGGCCTACATTTGTGTAGGGTCTCAGGGCCAACTTTCACGTAGGTGCCCAGAGCCTCAAGAAGTTTTAAGACGTGCCTGATGCCTCGTAATGGGAGGTTCAAATGTTTAGAAAACCGAATGCCCCATCTACTCAGGGACGGCTTAAGGCATGGACCAACTGGGCCTAGGCCTTCGCCCTCGGTGAGGGCCTCGTTTTGTTTTTGACTCTTTCTTATAAAGATCATGATCCGGATAATTTTAATGGTCAAATATTATTACCGTACATATTCTTCGAAAAACAGGGAATTTTAAACTGGATGTCAACTGTCGAAAGTGGTAAAACTGTATTATTATATGATGACCGATGTCCATGTCAAGGTCTGGCCTAACACCATAAACAATCATTCAATTCATGTTGTTGAAATTTTGCCTTCGGTCGAGCCGGTTTGTTCCTTGGTTTTTGAGATTGTGTGTCGAGCCAATTATTTGCTTCAAACTGTCGTTTCAAAGAGTATTTGACAATGCATGCTATATAATGTAGGGCGATATTATAGGTAGGACTTGTTTTTTTATAGGGGCCAAGCGCTTCAAAGAGCCTTAAGACGTCCTTGCAATTAGTGTGAAATACTGTAAGTGATTCGGTTCTTAATAGCCCGAGATTTGAAATCTGTTGATATTCACTATCAGGTAGGTGGAATGTACATGACAATACAACGCGTAACGCTAAAATGTGAAAGGTGGTTTGATAGTTCATGGATGGGGTCAAAAGATGTCCTTGACAAACCCCCATCTAGTCGGTCATCTGTTATCGCTGAGAATCTAGGGAAGTCAACCGACGGTCAGGTTTCCCTATCACCTCTTCGAAAAACTGAATACCCTTCAATCACTAAAGTGCTTTGACACTAATGGAGAGAGGATAACAACTGTGGCCAGAGGTACCGTTTGGGTGTCATCACAGGCGGTAACGTTATATGAGAAGATTATCCAAAAAAATCAGTGTTCGTTACGATACGCGTTAAAGATCAACAAAGTAATTATGTTGAAAAATAGAGAATAGTATGCAAATTTAGAAAATGTATGATTTTTGAAAATTTTTACTTGTTTCGTTTTTATTGATTTTACGTTTATCGTTTTTTTACCGATATCTCAAGCATATAGATGCTCATTGACATACTCAGAATTTTTCCTATTGGAGTTCAAGATTTTTGCTCAATGAATTATAAACTGGAAAATAAATCTTAAGCGCACTTTTAAAAAGCAATTTAATGATTTTTGAAAGAAATGTAGGTCATTTTTGAACTCTTCCCCTTTAATACGCGTGCAAACATTAAAATTTTATCAAAGTTTGGCTTTAAAATTGATGAGTAGATTAACAAGCGTATGGTCGTAAGTTTAATTGATTTTATGTTAACCCTTTGCAAGACCGTGGTAAGTATACTTAACACCACAGCTTCATTCATTTTTAAATGTCCATGATAAGCTATTTAATACTATTCATTTGTCATCTATTAGCAACTTTAGAATATTAAAAAAAAATTCACCCCTACTCTACTCTCCCCCCACATACATATAATGACAGGATTAAGAGATGTCAATATCTTGAAGCCATTGTTTCCCATCGTGCTAATCTTCATCTTCGTGCATTTGAGGTTATAAACACCTTGATATCACCAGAATTTCATGCATATATTGTTATAAGGTTTTCTTCCGAAAATAATGGCATCGAATATTTTACTTCCTCATTTATCTGGCAATTGTCAATTTTAATTTGTGGAAACTATGTTTAGAGATATGGTTTTGTCTTCGGCTAGCAAGCCATTTGATTTCAGGATTTTCAAGTCGAAAAAAAAAAAGAAAAAGAGAAAAAAAAATGGACGACCGATAAAGTTTCCTGGGAAATAAAAAATGATTCTAGATAAAGTCAGATTGAATAAAGTTGGTAATAATGTTCCAATTTTAGGGAATATATACAAGCGCTGCCCTTTAGGTTCTACTAAGGCACATCAAAAGAAAACACGACATGTGGGCACAGTCTGCGATGTTCCATTATGTGTATCTCTGTGTTTTCCAAAATTTCATGGAAAATAATAATGTAATTTTTCATCTATGAATTGAAAAAAAGCCAAGATATACAATTCTTTTTCAATTTGTGGTATTTACATAATATATTTTATTAAGATATAACAAAAGAGAAATAAAAAGCATTTAGTTTCGCCCTTTTTAATAGCCCTCAATGGGCGTTGATAAGTATAATCACCACCAAAAAATTATTTTAAAAATTAAATTAATTTTGCCTGATAAGCTTAGTTAGTTTCATTTCTTAAATTAAAATCTCAATCCCAAAAATACTTTGACATAACATTACTAGGAAAAAGTGCCCTTATAAACAGTTAACGCTGTACTCAGAAACTACATAAGGGGCAACGAACTTTGAACCACGGGCAAATGATGAGGATGATGCCAAGCTGGCGCTCTATTCCACAAATTTCTACACTACGCCAACTGAACTTTTATTCTCGACAGATCTAACGTGTGAAACCCATCTGTAAAAGGATCTTTAATGTCACCAGAACCAGAACCTAAAGACCTTATCACACGTACATGTATTTGGAGCAATTTTTCTTTCAAACAACCATTTCGAGCAATTTTTGCTCAGTTGCCACAGAAGCAGCTTCGAACAACTTCTTTTTAGTGAGCTGAAAAAATTGTTCGAACTTAAAATTGCTCCTAATTTCAGCCAATAGGTCTTCTTCGTCTCCTTCATCATAAACAAGATGGCAGTTTCGGCTTCGTCAAGCGCAGTATCGGATATGTCTTATATATTAAAATGGAATGAAATGATGGAGAGCGCTTTGATAGACGAAGTTGAAAACTTTCCTACCTATGGAATCCTGAAAAAACCCATTAAAAGAGAAATAATATTGGATGGTCGTTTTCGAAGCAGAAAAATCGGCGAGTAATTTTACAATGTAGAGCTGACGTCAGAGCATTTCGTTTTGTTTACGGCAACCCTACACTCTCAGCTGCTTGAAAAAATTTGGCGGTTGCTCGAAAAATGCGAGTGTGATAAGGTCTTAAGGCTCAATAGAAACAACTCCACAACCATGGCGGAAGAAATTCCGCAACCATGGGTCCCGGGTCCGGATCCCCCCCCCGTAGTCCTTGATTTTTTTATTGATTATAATTCTATGTATATAGTACGTAAAACTTAAGTATTTGCTATTAAGAACTAATTTTATTGATTAATGCTAATTATTTATTCAATAATTTAGTTTTTACTACTGTTTTTTGTTCCCGATAATCGACGAAATCAAAAGAATATGTTTAGAGGTGTATTGGGATATAATACGTGAGTGGTGGACTTTCGACCCTGAACTCCTTCTTTGAAGAAGTCTTGTGGGCGCCATTGTTTCACGCACATATTGAATCCATACCCTACCCCCTAACTGCTATTTTGAATACAAATGCAGACGATTCCGCATATTAGGTCTAGGTAGTGTCGTAACGGAGAATATTACGGTCTCCAGCAAAATCAGGTTTTGAGCTCCAAGGATTATCTTACAAAGGATTGCAAAACCATAACATAACATAGGTTTGGGGGCCCCTGAAACCCTGAGCCCCCACCCCACCCCCCAATGCGGGTGTGTACGTTACACCACTGGAACAGGGGTCAAAACAGGGTGTAGCTACCATAGTATCAGCCATATCAGTAATACGGGATCCCTAAACTACTGGGGCCCCAACAGGAGCAACATTTTGATACGCCCAAAGAAGTTTTATTAATGTGATCATTTTTATTTATTTTTCAAATAAGTGCCCCTAAAGAATTTTGATACAGGGCCCACTCAGGACTAGCTACGTCAGTAGGGTGAAATGTTTCGCTAGTGAATGTATTTGGGTACGGGATACAGACAATGCAACGGATTGGTTATTAGTAATATTAATCAAATGTATCGGCAAAAGCAGCGATTCTCAGACTTTTAATATTTGCAACCCAATTTTAAATCGTAATTTTCATCATCTCCCCCGTGCCTTAGACAATAACAATGTTTTGAATGAATTAATTGTGGTACTTTGTGTGTGTGTGTGTGTGACGCTAAGCTGCTATACGATTTTAATTATTAACCATGCAAGAGTTATCAAGATAAGTATTAAATTTTGTATATAATTTTATATATGACAAGACCATGGGAGTCACTAGTAATTTGTAAACTTTTTCTCAATTTTGTATTGATAAAAAAAAATAATTATCAGATACATTGTGCAGTACTGATACATATCAATGTAAATGTGTATTTTATTTATTTATTTATTATTTTCGAGAATTTTCGATATACTTGCTCTCGCCACTTAGGTTTAACACACACCCCGGGGGCGCACCTCCTTCTTTGAGGAAAGCTAGGGGGGTGGTTAAAGGAAATAATTTATTATAATTTATCATGTATGAGGAGTGATAATTTCCCAAAACATTAGGTACTTCAGAATATTTTCTTGACAATATGAAAAATTTGTTAAAAATGTAATAATTTAAATATATTTGTGAAAAAAAACTGTAATTTTTTTTCTCCATAGCAAGATATTTATGCTGTTATTAATGTAATGGCCTTTCATCCCTACTGCAGTGGGTCGATAAATGAGTACCAAGCTTGCTTGGGGACTTAAACACTGAGGGTCTCGCTTCAGACTGACCACCTGATCGGGACATCTGCTCATGCACCTCAGCGCCCAATGATCACTATACCGGGATGAGCACAGTAGGTCCTCATGGGCTATTGCACCACTGAGCTTGAGCTTAATGTAATGAGGAGTGTGTTTTATAAATAGCAGTAATCATATTTTGTTTATTTATTTATTTTTGCATAATTACCAGAGTTTATTAGTGAAACTGTTAATGTATGCAATTCTGTATGTATAAATTATATCACAGGGTACTAAAATTACGACCAAATCCAGGGTTTCAATCTATCCTTCATTAATCATATAAACAGAATTTCATTGGGCCCGTGGCCCGGAGAAACTGGTCTTAACCAAATTTACTGGTTATAAATTTTATACAAGCCAAGGGGGCTTATAGATCTGCGCCTGGGCCCGAAATGAGCTTAAATCGGCACTTTCCTCTGTTTAAAGGGGATTATTTCTTAGCGTTAAATAGTCAATTCAAATTCAAACGATTGTGTAATACTTATTAAATAAAACATCACTCATTGCTGCGTCGCAAAAAAATCTTGAGGGTTACAAAAGCAAAATTTACGGGATTATTTAAAGCTACAGAAGATAATACTCTACTGATACATCGACTGCTATTTTAAATTATGTCATTGTGGAGAGATTTAATTTTTTGAAGAAGATTGGATGTGTTTTTCTTTCCACTTTTGGTTCTACATATAAATTTGAACTAGCTGGTATACCAGTTCTTCCCACGGATGAATTGAAAAATTAAACAATACAGATTAAAGAATAAAAATTTTTTAATGAGTTAGTTTTACATGTGAATTGCAAATTAAACAAACAAAAGCTTTTGGCTCATCATTTCAGACGAACAAAAAAAAAAAAAACAATATTTGTTAAATTTAAACTCTGTAGATTTAATAACATAAAAAAAGGATTTTTTTATTTATAACGCCCCGTAACACTCCTGAGGGTCGATTTTTGAAAACACCTTCCTAAGCTGATCTCTGCTCAGTAAAAGTAACATAGTGTTACAAATTTTGTGAAATGACAGCTTAAATTAGTGTAAATAATTTATATCTGTATGTGTAATACGTTAATATCACTTCCTGATGTATTTATTTTATGTTAAAATTGTAATATTCGCAAGCAACGCCGTTCCTTACATTATAATGACGATTCAATGGAAACAGCGAAATGTTGGCAAAAGAGCCAAGTTGGCATCATTTTTGGTGACCATGTTGGCAACTTGGCGATTCATTGAACGGTGCAGAAGTTGACATGCTGTAGCGCCACCTGGTGATGATCTGCAAGCAAGAGGATAGCACAAAAGCCTTCTCCACAAAAAATACATATACATGCCAATTTTCATAGTAATCGGTTGAACGGTGCTGGAGTGATGCGATTTCACAGAAACAAACATCCATTTATATATAGAGAGAGAGATTAAATTTTTTCTCGTGTTTAATATATTTTGAGTCCAGAAAATGTTAAGAACTGAACATTCAGAAACATGTATCAAATTGAAATTTATAAATTATATCCTGATATTGTGATTAGAAACAGAGCTTTGCAACGTCAAGATTCACATTAAAATTTTACTTTTTTTGTATTTACGTTGAAGGAATGGTTATGTTTTATGCTGCTTATTTTTATGTTAATAAATATCTTTGAATGCACAATTAATATATTATAAAACTTATAACGGGTACTATTCGGATTCTTCTAGTAATACTCTTAGGAAAAAAAATTCTTTAATTGTGATTTTAGTTTAAAAACCGTTTTCCGTAGAGATGGCTTAATTTTATGCAAATGTAGCTGCTATTTAAGCACGAGACGTTGGTTATGTGAGGTTAATGGTCAATCATTGATCGTTAAGCATGAAATCCAAGAATTATAAAAGGTGAACAGTGACTGGGTGGTCCTGATATTAATAGCCGTCGTAGAATTCACCAGGAATTGTGAAAGTAAATAACTTTGGAGTTCACCGAGACATATCGGGATTCGAGAAGGATCTTAACAAGGAGCTCAAACTGAAGCTAAGTGAATTTCAACCATCCTGTATATACAGTGGCGCACGCAAGGGGGGGGAGAGGATCCCCTGGTCCAGAACCCTCCCCCACAGACCTTGATTTTTTTCTCGAATAATTATAATCCTATGTAAATAGTTGTGTGTGTGAGAGGTCTTCACCTCTCTCTAGAGCACCTAGATATGTAGGAGGTAGGCAGGGCTGATCCTAGCAGATGTGCAGCACGTGCAACGCACGCGGGCGGCCACAGACCACATATAATTCCCTCAATGAAGCAAAAATTTTTACGATTTTTTCAAAATAAAATTTATAAGAAGTCGAATAAATATGCTGAATTTTATAAATAGTTATTGAGAAATCAAAATAAATCCCGATTTCTCCCGACAGTATAGCATAGTTTAAGAAAAATAGAATGTTAATGCACAGTGTGTTGGTCAACACACTGCACATTAATGCCTACTCTTCACAAACATCCTTAATTTAATAGCAAAATTCGTGGCAGAGTTTGAAATACCGCAATATAGAAAAGGTTTTCTTGAGTATCAGCGGCATTGGAAATACATTGTGGATTGATGCTTAACAAAGGCGTCTCAAAAATGATTTAAGCGAAAGTGGTTTTCGAGAAAAATATCTAATATCGTTATATTACATGTAAGACATAGGAGTGTTTAAATTCCATATACATTTGAGGAAATTAAAGGTTTTCAGTTTAATAATAGCCTTACAATTTAGAAAAACAAAATAGAATGGAATGATTTTTGTGTCTATTTGCAATTTTATTAATGTTTTACTTTTCATTCTTATATTCTGTAGATGAGTTTATAACATCAGCGCTAAGTATTAGTTAAAATATAAGAAATTCTCTAAAGAGGCGGCACATTCATTAGGTCTTTGCACGAAAGCGACTCTCTAGAATTGGTGCTGGAGGTAGGGAAGAAACACTAGCCATGATCCAATCAATCTATTTATTGATGACACAATATAACGACACAAATTCAATTAATAACACTAAGAGAATGCCTCGGTGCTAAGCGCGAAAGTGGAACGACGACGAAATACACGAAAGATTAGGAGTATCAAACTCGATCCATACTTTATATAGGATTTAATCTATTATCCGATTTAATCTAATATTAATTTAATGTCAGTGATAAATCGTGACTTTAAATATTTCTCCTAATTATTTATTCACAATAATTCAATAATGATACCTGTCAGTAACAATCTCACCTAATTTCTGGTTTATCTCCTCTCCTACTCTCTCTTGCTAGAAAACTTCGATTATATCTAGTAAACTTAATTTACATATCACGATTTTCTTCTTCCGAAGGGTTGGTTGTAAATAACGCGAATGGATAGCACAAAGATTTCCCAAGAGGATTAGTGTAAGGATTGCGTATAGATCCGTCACACAGTGCGTAAAATTTAGTTAAATAGTTGTTATTGATAATTAATTTTATCAATTAATACTAATTATTAATTAGTACTTATTAATTAATTAATTTTTTACTGTTTTTGTTCCCGAAAATCCACAAAATCAAAAGAATATGTTGTGCGGCATAATGGATCATGATACGAGAATGGTCGACTTTCGACCTTGGACCCCCCTGAAAAATTCTTGTGTGCGCCACTGTGTATTTCCGATTCTGTGTTAGGATTTCAAATTGCTCCCAGAGTTAATCTATAAAATTGTGTATTTCATAAAGTGTTACAGATAGAACAAAACTTGCTATTTTTAAGATCATTTCTGCTTTTTCCCCGAACCCTCTTATACTCGCAACTTTCGGGCTGCGATAAATTCTAATTCAGTATTTTTAACCTCTATTCTCTAACTATGTATGTGTATTATAATTCTAATATTTTCTTTAATGTGGCACCCTCAATCATATTGGTAGATTGGTTCGGTACACAGCTATAAGGGGTTGCAGACCCCCTGCTCTAGATATTTCAAAACAAACCTGCAAGAGAAGACGTGCTCCAAAACATTTTGAATTCCTGGAACATAATTTTTCCTGGAAAGACTTGGTTGACTAAAAGATAATGTAAATAATAAAGTGTATATGCAAGGGACGTCTTAAGACTTTATGAGGCATTGGGCCCAATGAAATTATTTCTGAAGCCATGGTCCTCGCTACAAAAGCAGGCCCTACCTGTGATTTTTGAAAGTATAGACAGTATATAACATTCATTGTCAAACACTCGTTCAAACGATAATTTGAAACAAATAATCACAATGGCGCGATTCACGACCTCAGAAACCTAGGCACAAACCGGCTCGACCGATGGCCGCATATCGACTAAAAGATTTGACAATCGAAACAATAAGCGTAACCATGAGCAATCGAATGACTGCTTATGATTACGCCTAGGCCTAGACATGGACAACGGTCATCACATAATAATCTTACTTCTTTTACCAGTTGACACGCAGGTTGAAATTCCCTGTTTTTCGGAGAATATGTACTGGAATAATATTTAACCACATTAAAATTATCCGGATCATGATCTTACTAAGCCAAAGTCGAGAACAAAACGGGGACGTGGTCATGAGTCCAGAAACAGTTAACCAATGCTTTAAGACGTCCCTGTGCATATGCAGAACTTGTTGAGTTGAACCAACATGCTACCCTGGCCAAGACCTGTATAAAACGTTATTGGACGTGCTTTTATTTTATTCCAATGCCTCCTTTGGAAATGATCTAAAATTTCTGTTATCTCATAAAGGGTTAGAAAAAAAAATAGCATTCTTAAAATGGAATAAAATCTTAGAAAAATTTGAAAAGGATTTTTTTTAATAAGTTTTCTAAATTTTCATCAGTCCTTTTATGATTGGATAAGAAAATGGTGAAGAGTTATTTAGCAACAATTCTGGGTTATTTGTAACGAAAAAAAAGTCAATCTCTAGTTTGCATACCTCAAAATTCAAACAAAAGTTTCGGACAATTTATTGATCAAAATACTAATTAGTTATCAAGAAAATGGGCTTTTTTTTAAAAAAAAATTACTGATGCATTTTGACCTGAAGTGTGTTTTGTTAAGGCTTTGTACACGACAATGCAATGAGAGGAGGAAAATGCTGAAGGGATTACAGATAGCCGAGGGAAGAGGTTGAAGAAACAATTTTGCTGGAGATCCGATTGTCAAGGACATCTTGAAAGATCTAGAATAGGGATCGGCAACCTATGGCACGTGTGCCTAGTGTGCGTCTCTAGAAATATATATATATATATATATATATATATATAGAGAGAGAGAGAGAGAGAGAGAGAGAGAGAGAGTGACAACGGCCAGATTGAGTTAAATATACATTTATTAAGGGGAATTATTTACAAGGGAGGGCTAAAAGTTAGTAAAAAGTAATCGAAACATCATTAGATCGTTGGATTCCACGAGGCGTTTCGTTCCAGCGCCCTCGTCATCGTCTCATCGCCGTCGCTTCTCTCGGTCGTCTCCCGCGCAATCGTTCTATTCCAGTCTGGTTTACTCGTTATCCTCGAACCGCCTTGTCAGATAGGTGGCGCTCTCTTGGCATTACGTCATTAATGAATATAGGAGGGATACGATATGTGCACATCCATTCCTACATCGGCCATCATGACCAAGCATGCGTCCTCGCATGTAAAATACAGTGTATTTCAAAATTTCATGAAATAAAACTGAAAAGCTAGAGGAAATAAACTTACAAATAAAACAATTATTAAAACAGACAAATATGTATCAGAAAATCAAAACTAATAATAAAGAATAAAAAAATAGGTATACAGATGGAAAGAAGACAAACAATACAAAGCAATCTTGAGTATGGTGATAATGTCGAAAAAAATGTTAAAGTAAAAGTTTGCGTTCGTAATGTAACATTCATTTGTTAGGCCATGGTTTCAAGTATTCGGCACAAGTACTTGTTTTGGTTGGGCCATCAAAATTTCCACATTTTTCGACGTTGTAGGTATCGTTAGGTTTTACTTGTGTTATTTTATATGGACCGATAAATTTATTGCAGAGTTTTTGTCAGGTCCTTGTTGCGTTTTTTAATAGCAACTAAGTCCTTAACACTGTATAAATAAGGAGATTTTCGTCGAAGATTATAAGACTTTTGTTTTCATTTTGCACTTTAAGTATTTGCGTTTTTGCCGCTTTACGTAGGAGTTCTCTGTTTTCATTAAATTCGAGTTGTAGTTGTTCGTCGATTAATTGTTGAATGCGCAAATCAGTCTTGTTATTGATTTGTGTTCCAAAGAGTAATTCAAAAGGAGTGGTGTTAATGCTTCGTTGGAATGTTGAGTTTAAGACTTCTTGTAGTGAATGAACATGTTTGAACCATTTCGTGGGATCGTCTTCTGACATCTTAGATAAGACAGGAATAATTGTTCGATTAATGCGTTCTACTTGACCATTAGCACGTGGCAAACCTGTAGTAATATGGTGAAGTGTAATTTTTTGTTCCGAACAATAAGTGTGGAATTCGTCAGAAGTGAAAGTAGTTCCACGATCAGTGATAAGAAAACGAGGATTTCCAAATGTAGTTTTTTGAATGTCTAATTTTTTTATTACCTCAGAAGTAGATGTAGTTTTTGTGGGGTATAACCAAACAAATTTAGTGAAAGAGTCAATGACAGCTAAAATGAATTTGTAGTTTTTTTCTTGAAGTTGCTAAAGGACCAAGATGATCGATATGGTATGTATTTAGTGGTATATCATCTTTGACAAGAGGATGGAGAAATCCTTCTTGTTTACCAGACTTTTTATTTTTCAATATACATGTTACACAATTAGAATTTTTTTTTTCAATTTTGGATTGAAGTTGCGGTATAAAATATTTATTTTTTATATGTTCTAGAGTTCTTTTAACTGAAAAATGTCCTTTGTCGTGAGCATTTTTGATAAAGTGATGCTGCATCTCGTCGGGAATAACAAGGACTTCGGCACCGTCAATAAATTTATATAGTATATTATTTTTAATACAGTAGTTATCATATGGACCCTTTTGAAGAAGAGCTTTTATGGAAAGAATGTGTGGGTCCAGCTCTTGAGATTCTTTTATCCTATGCACAATAGAATCATTATACTGGTTTGTTAAAACCTGTATTCTACTTAAAGCGTCGACATGGGCCATTTGTGAGCCAGTGCGATGTAAAATGGTGTAATCATAATCTTGTAAATTCAGGGCCCAACGCGCGATTCGTGTGTTTAGATCTTTCTTACTCATAGTTTTTGTAAATGCATTACAATCAGTAATTATTTTGAAAGGCATTCCTAAAATGTACACTTTAAATTTTTTGAGAGCTTCTATGATTGCTAAAACTTCGAGTTCGTAGCTGGTATATTTTCTCTCCGTTTCGGACGTTTTTCTAGACATGTAATATATAGGATGTAAGGAATTATCATCGGGGAATCTTTGTAATAAAACAGCAGCAAGTCCGTCGATTGATGCATCAGTATGTATTTCGGTTTCACAATTTTGTCGATATATACCTAAGACAGGTTTCTGACAGAGCAAACGTTTTAACTCGTCAAAGGAAGCTTTTTGTTTTACATCAAAATTGAAAGGAGTATCTTTACGTAAAAGATCACTAAGTGGCTTAGCAATTACAGAATAAGCAGGGATAAATTTACGAAAATATCCAGTGAGACCTAAAAAACGTTGAACTTCTTTAGTTGTTTTTGGTTCAGGGTAATTGAAAACTGATTTAGTTTTAGAAGGGGAAGGAAAAAGTTTATTATTTTCAATAATATGGCCTAAAAATTCAATTTTCCTATGCAGAAATTGACATTTATCAAAATTTATTTCCAATCCGTAATCACTGGACACTTGAAGAACTTTTTTGAGTCTCTCAATAGCCTCAGATTCATTTTTCTTGCATCGTCATCGTCCTTTATCTTTTTTTTTTCCTTCGGTTTTCTAGGGGATTTTAAGTTAAGGGAAAGGCCGAGCCCCCATATAGAGAGAGTGACAACGGCCAGATTGAGTTAAATATACATTTATTAAGGGGAATTATTTACAAGGGAGGGCTAAAAGTTAGTAAAAAGTAATCGAAACATCATTAGATCGTTGGATTCCACGAGGCGTTTCGTTCCAGCGCCCTCGTCATCGTCTCATCGCCGTCGCTTCTCTCGGTCGTCTCCCGCGCAATCGTTCTATTCCAGTCTGGTTTACTCGTTATCCTCGAACCGCCTTGTCAGATAGGTGGCGCTCTCTTGGCATTACGTCATTAATGAATATAGGAGGGATACGATATGTGCACATCCATTCCTACATATTCTCAGATAAAATTAAATCACTCTCAGAGTCTCTCCGCTTTACTTCTCATGTTGTTATTTATAGGCTGTTTCTTACTTTAAACTATTTGTCATAAAACGATTCCCTCGAGTCTGCTTGCATGTAGTTTGTAAAGGGTGTTTTTTTAGAGGTTTAGAACTTTAAATTGCAATAAAACAACGATGCATTATTCAATTGACATGAATTTTTTTATTCCAAAGATAATCTTGTGGCATTACATTTTAAATGTGATTTCTGGCATAGGACTGCCACGGCTGGCTCGGATGTAGTCCAATCTGGACGTCCAATTTTCGATGACTTTTTCCAACATTTGCGGCCGTATATCGGCAATAACACGGCGAATGTTGTCTTCCAAATGGTCAAGCGTTTGTGGCTTATCCGCATAGACCAATGACTTTTCATAGCCCCACAGAAAATAGTCTAGCGGTGTTAAATCACAAGATCTTGGAGGCCGATTCACAGGTCCAAAACGTGAAATTAGGCAGTCACCCAACGTGTCTTTCAATAAATCGATTGTGGCACGAGCTGTGTGACATGTTGCGCCGTCTTGTTGGAACCACAGCTCCTGGACATCATGATTGTTCAATTCAGGAAAGAAAAAGTTAGTAATCATGGCTCTATACCGATCACCATTGACTGTAACGTTGTGGCCTTCATCGTTTTTGAAGAAGGATTCCACCAGCCCATAAAGCGCACCAAACAGTCAGTTTTTCTGGATGTAACGGTGTCTCGACATACACTTGTGGATTAGCTTCACTCCAAATGCGG
The DNA here is from genome assembly GCA_019973935.1 of Trichonephila clavipes. Lineage (NCBI taxonomy): Eukaryota > Metazoa > Arthropoda > Arachnida > Araneae > Nephilidae > Trichonephila > Trichonephila clavipes. The sequence goes on along the minus strand of BMAU01020109.1, from coordinate 136,992 downwards.
CAGTTTTGTTTGTTGACGTAGCCATTCAACCAGAAGTGCACTTCATTGCTAATCAAAATTTGCTTATGAAAATCGGGAACAACGGCAATCTCGTTTTGGGCCCATTCGACGAATCTACGCCTTGCTTGATGATCGTTTTGATGAATTGCCAAACCAAACTGAGAATAAATCACTTGACAGCTGTTAAATCGGTCGCCATCTTGGAAATTAAGGCCAACTTAAACTTCTATACCTGGAAAAAAAAGACTCTTTAAAAGGAGTTTTCGTGGAACCTTTAAAACTAGAAAGTATTTTCGTGGAACTCTGCCAGTTGATTCATTATTAGTGTGACCAATTTCAGAGGATCATAAATTTTTATTGAATAAGCTTATTACATGGAATTTTCAATGTGGTTTCCTCTGGCACAGAATACTTTTTGTAAACGTTTTGGCTAGGCTAAAAGAGTTTTTTTTTTATCATTTTTGGGGTACTTTTCTAACACCCTCTTAAATTGCTTTTTGAAACCCATGAAATGCTCTTACTTTACGTCTATTTAATTGTTTTTTAAGTATTCCCACAAAAACTAATTGCAAAGAACACAGACAGTGTGTAGTGATATTCATTTTTCAGGAGCCAGAAAATTTATCTTTTAATCTTTCAGCCATTTTATAGTTGATTTTACAGAATGACTTTGTGCAGAATCTTGGGCAAAAGCAAAGTTTCCTTGAGTGTAAAGACGTTTACTTTTTTTTATCAAGTGTTTCAAACTTTATTCTGATAGTATTTAGCATCAGTGTTAAAGTTTGGTTCTGAAAAAAAAAGGGTTTTGTTAAGCCTTGAGAGAACATTTCCGTCCATACCATAACACCTAACGGCCAACTTGCATTTTTCAAAACAGCTGCGTGTTTGCGCCGTTTTTTGCTTGAAATCTTTTGACTCTTTGTTTTGCCAGTTGCGAATGACAGATGAAACTGTGCTTCATCAGAAGTTATCCATGCTTTGTCTCTACCTTTGCGTAACATTAAATACAGATACCAATAACGTTTTCTTCGTTTTTCTTCGGTCTTCACAGACATTTGATGACAAACAGGAAAATTTACTGTTTTATAGCCAATTTTCTTTATCTGACGATAAATTTATCGATTGCTATACCTATAGTTTATTTGCCATAAGTTTTTGAGGCAAGGAATTTTCTACAGCGATAATTTTTTTTTCGACTTCTTTTTTTCTTTTTCATTAAGGAATTCCTTTCGTTCACATCTTTTCCCTGGAGCTCTTGATTGCAAGCCAAATTTTATTTCTTTTTGAAGTTTAGATAGAAGTACAATAGAAAAATGTCCCTTTTGATTTTTAAATGTTGTATTATTTACAGAATTTGAAAAACCATCCTTCCATAGGTGTAAAATTTCGTTCCAAATTTGAGGATCTAATTTCAGCACTATAATTTACTCCCACTAATAAAAATGGTTAGATTAGTGATTTAAATGTTTCATTTTTCAAATAAAACCAGTAGTAAAACGATAGAAATTCATCATAAACACTTATATGCTTTTAAAATTGGTCACACTTATTTTGATTCAACCGGTATTTTACACACAAACTTAGAAGGATATATCTTAAAATAATATTTAAAGTTAATCAACCATAGATCATGCAAAAGGAAATTATAAAAAGTATTACAATTATTATATTAAAAGCTTTTAATAAAATTTACTCATCATTAACATTAATTGATAATCCAAGTGTCACCCACCTATGCATTATGTTTAGTAACTGGGATAAGTGCTTGCATTTTTTCACACAAATTGTTGAAGCCTAGGTCTATTGAGAATAGCTGTAATTACATTACACATATTCCGAGTTTCATTTGTTTCTATACTTTGTTTTGTAGCTGCTCACGTTGAAAAATATTTTTCACTTATAAAAATTGTCCTGAATGGCATTAAGATGTTTATAGCTGTGTCAGAAATATTGAGTTTTTTTCATGAATTTGTAACATAAACTTTAGGATCCATTCTTGCTTAAGTTTAGATTTTTAACATCAAATTTGTAGGTATGTTGTAGATGTTTTTCCACAAATATAAAAGGGGGCGTTTTCCATTTGAGAACTATTTAGTTTTGCAAGACATTGTACTAACAAGTATAAAATTATCTCGTAGAACTCATGATGGTAAACTATAAAATATTCACAATTTAGTAAGTGTATAAATATAAAACACACGTTTTAATGTTCTTTCATTATAATATAATAAAAGTTTAAAGATTATAGCAAAATAAAGTTATTATGTATGAATAAAGTTTTCAGTTTCTTAATGATAGGGAGGAGCTTTAAATTCTTGTGGGTGTACTAACATTTTGGAGAACGTGAAACCATTTTGCACACACATTTACAGGTTTCTTCTCGATTTTTTTTATTGTGACTCGTGGGACCCCAGGGTTCCGTGGAACACAGTTTGAAGATCAGTGACTTATATATAAAAAAAAGTTATTTGCTTACATTCGACTCATTCTTAGAATTAAACATTCAACTCATATAAAAAAGATTGTGTAGCGCCTGTTACACATGAAACATCACACATAGCTGCATCTTGAATATTCAGAATTATTGAAAAAAAATTTACAGAAAATGAAAATATCTGGAAGTAACTCTATTGATGAATTGACAGCTGTATCAAATTGACGTATGCCATTGCCGGAGCGAGTTAACCCTTAACTTCTGATTTTTTTTATATTTCTATGAAAAAATTATATCAGCTAGTTCTCAAGTAATAATAAAAGGGAATATATATATATATATATATATATATATATATATATATATATATATATATATAAACTCCTGTTTGTGAAAATTGCAACACCATGAAGGAAGCATCATAGTTGAATGAAATTTAATACACAGTTGAGTGGTAATGGTACAAATAAATGATTACATTTTCAAACCAAACAAACAATTAAAAGAGACAGAAATTAATATTTTGTGTGGCCAACCACACGCACCGCAATAAGAGCTGCTACACGACGCGGCATGGAGTTAAACAAATTTTTAATATCTGTCTGCGGAAGAGTATTCCATATTGTTTGTATGCGCAACCAAAGTTCGTCTGTCGAAGCAACAGGACGAAGATCACGAGCGATACGCCGCCCAACGATATTCCACTCATGTTCAATCGGTGACATATCCGGCGAATACGCAGGTCAAGGAAGAAGCTGTACCTGCTGCGAATCAAGATAGGATTTGACAGTCTTGGCGACATGTGGACGTGCATTATCCTGCTGGAATACAGCCCCTGGCAATCCTTGCAGGAAAGGAATATCTTAGGGCTGTAAAACTTCGTTTATGTATCGAGTACTGTTCAAATTTCCCACAATTCGTAGCAATTGTGATCATCCATGATATGCTATGGCACCCCAGACCATAACTCCGGGTGTTCGTCCACTGTGGCGTTCGATAATGCACTCCGGAATGCGCCGTTCACCGCCATAGAGCCTGACTCGAATTCGGCCATCATGGTGGCACAAATTGAAGCGGGATTTGTCAGAAAAGACGACCTGCTGCCAATCAGCACGCCAGCTCCTGTGCACATTGGCCCAGTGTAGTCGCAGGCGGCGATGGTTTTGCGTGAGAGGAATCCTGTATAAAGGAATCCTTGCGCGCAGCCCACGCTGCAGCAGACGTCTCCGAATTGATGAAGCACACAATGAAACACGTGTAGCTGTTGACCACTGTGCTGCCAGTTGTCTAGAAAAAGCTGTGCGGTCCGTCTGAGCCATTCGCACCAGGCGTCTGTCTTCGCGAGCTGACGTCACATTTCGGGGTCCACTCACGGATTTCCGAGCTGTCCGACAAACTGCTTCGAAACACGCATGATTGTGCTGCTGTTACGCTGCACACGAGCGGCTACTGCACGATAAGACAATCCAGCTTCACGAAGGCCGACGATTCTGCCCCGTTCAAACACCGAAATTTTCTCAAATTTCACTCTCTTTCATCGATGAGGCATAGTAAAGATTCAGTTAACGTTTACACTAGCATATAACCACCGATAATAATACACGCCTCACTACAGCTGTCTATTTATATTCGGTTTGATCTACCCTTCAGAGGGCGCTGCTCAGCATACGCATGCGCTATCGGTCTGCAATTCTAATCATTTGCATATCATGCCCTACTTTACACACACACACTTCCTGAAAATTTCAGCTCACTCGCGTAGGTCCTTCGTGGTGTTGCAATTTTCACAAACAGGAGTATATATAATTAAGCAGTTTTAAATTGAATTTCAGTCATTTTTTTGTTTGTTGCAGTAGTGCAACATTGCGCAGTAGTGCTGTAAATTACAAAACTTTTTTTTATATAAGAATTTTATTATTCATTGTTATAAATTGCTTTAGCTTTACATACAATAAAATTTTTTAAAGCAGTTATTGATTTTGTTGTAACAAAGTCCTACTTTATAGTTTTCGCCCTCCAAATCCCTAATTTCTCTTGGGAGCGTGTCATCTCCATGGAATTTTATTACTTCTTCATTCAATAAAATGTTTTGAATTTTCCATTCAAAATTCTTCGATAATGTTTTATTACTGTTAAAAGTGAAAATATTTCTATCTAATTTATAATCATCATCGGATTTTTTAATATTCTGAGTTGTGTTATGTGAACCAATACTATTTTCCCTGTCGCTATCCGAATTTTCATTAAATAACACACACAATCAGGTAAAAATCAACATCAGCATCAGAATATTTAAAACCATCCTCACTTAATTCTCTTAATTCGTCCGAATTATTCATATATCTATCAATTTCATCTTGAGTTAGTATACGCTTTTATGGCCATGTCAAAATGGTAACCAAAGACCAATGTTGCAGACCTGCAACATATAATTAAAATCAAATTTCTTTCAAACTTTTTCCATTGGAAAATCAAAATTACTTTTAAATGAACATAAAATGTTCACATTTTTACCTAATAATTTATTTTGTCAATAATCAAGAGGAAGCTTAAAATATAATGGATTCTTTTTATAGCAAAAACACAGTTCTTGAGGCATCAGAGATTTTTATAATTGTTGTGATTTCTGGAAAAAAAGTACTTCCATCTAGTGACAAAATTAGCATGTATTTCGTTGCAGTAATCTTTTTTTCTCAGATAAGTGATTTGTAGGTAATTAAAAAATATTGAGTCTGTTAAATTAAAATAAATCATATGTTGCAGAATTGCAACAGTGGGAAGTTAAGGGTTAATTGTTTGAAGAAAATTTCCTGTGCTCTGCTTTATCCCTTTTTACTTTACATGTGTTGGTAAACAAATTTTTTCTCATATGAAATATATTTTGGGTCCACAAAGCAGTTGTTTAACAACTGAACATTCAAAATTATGTGTTGAATTGAAATTCACAAATTATACCCCTGATATTGCGTTATAACAAAATTCGAATTAACTAAAAATTCGATAGACAAAATTCGAATTAAAATTTTAATTCTTCATTTAACTATTTTGCAAGAATACTTATGTTTTAGTTTATTTATTTCTTATTTTCCTTCCTTTCTTCCTCAGTGGCTTGAGAACTCAGGGTGAGCCTTGGCCTTCTCAAGAAGCCTTTTATATATAGAGAGAGAGAGAGGCCAGCCTTCTTCCTCCTAATGCCTTCATATTTTAATTCTCAAAACTAGAAGATCTTTTTCCAGGCCATCAATCCATCGCAGATTTGACCTGTCTTTTCTCGGCGTGCCAGTTGGTTGAGCATTGAATACTTTATTAGTGGTGCAGTCTTCATCCATTCTGACAACGTAGCCTGCCCATTTAATTCGTTATACTTTGATGAAATTTACGATGTCAGATTCTTTATATGAGTGATAGAACTCTAAATCTGATCTTCTTCACCAAATGCCCCATTTTTCAGAATTCCCCTAAAAATAAATCTTAAAATCTTTTTTTCGTAGATATTTAACATGTTCTCTTCCCCCCGTTCGAGACACAAACCAAGTTTCCCATGCATAAGTTAAAGCTGATCTTAAAAGACTTTTATGCAATAGAACCTATGTTTTTCTTTTGATTTCTTATATTTTCGTATTCTCTTAAGACATCTATTAGCCATAATTGCACTATTCATGGAAAAAAGGTGCCATAGCCTCCAGGAGGTTGGACTTCTACCTGTTGGTCCACGGAAGGTATTTTATTTCCCTTCTACCACCCATTGGAAACCAATGGAGGCGTTCCCCTATCCGCCACCTGTGGACGCGCCCTCTAGGGGTTACAGGCTCCCCGGTTTTAAAAAACCCCTAGTTACGGAATTTGACTGTCCCCGAATTATAACATCCACAATTGCCAGATTGAGAACTGAACACCTTAAGGGCAGGAAGATTCACCCAGACAAGACAAGATCCTATGTTCAATGCAAACACTGCCGAGAACTTCAACTCACGCCCAATCACATCTTGGAATGCCCAACCGTCGCAACAAAGTTACTAAAAATGGGAATTGGTCCCTCTGAGGGACTCTTTGCGGGAACTCCTGTACAGCCCTGATGCTCCCAGAATAGCAGAGGCAGTGATCAAGACTTTCGACGGAATTTAGTGATATCTACTGCCTTTATTCATGGACACGAGAACAACAACAACATTAGCCATAATAATTCTCTTTGGCATTTCAGTAGTACAATCGTTCCTGTTGTTAATTTCAGAACCTAAATAAGTGAAACTGTCAACAACTTCAAAATTATGCTCTTCAATTTTAAAGTAGAAATTGTTAAAACATGATATTTAGCGGAAGGTATGTATTTGGTCTTATTCTCATTAATTCCCATTCTCATCCTGAGGGCCTCTTTCTTTAAAGATAACAATGCTTGGCTTAGTGCGGTGGGGGTTCAAGCAATAATATCAATGCCGTCAGCAAAAGCCGACGATTGGATTGATTTATAAAAAGATATTTCCTCTGGCATTAATGTTTGAATCTCTTACAATTTTTTCTAACGCTAAATTAAAGAGAAGGCACACTAATTTCTTATTTTAATAAATGTTTTTAGAAGAGAATTTGAATATTTATCAATAGAATATTTATTGAAATGTTTTAAGGGGTGTTGGAAAGCTAAAATTTTATTTTTTTGACAATTTGAGATTTTTACATTTTCAAATTGTATAGATTTTAACCTTTCTAAAAATACCTTACTTGAACCTCTAGGGTATCTAGAAGCCCTTCAAAAACGTATTTTTAAAGAATCGTTGAATTTGGGTCACACCCCTTTTAATGGCGAAAATTGTAAACAAATTACTTTGTTTTTGCTTAAAAGTGTAACGACTGATATAAACCAAAACATGTATCTTTTATTTTAAATTGAGCCTTTTATTGTTTTATTTCCTAGCGAATTAGAAGTCTCACTGTATACATTAAAATCAATTTATCTCAAAATGTAAATTTTAATGTGCGATGTACCTTTTCTGAGAAACTACTGTTCACAGGTATGTAAATTTTTTATGAATTATTTATAATGATTTCTAATATATACTAAAATGAGCTTTTTGTAAAAAACTCAAAAATTTAATTTTTACAAATTTTTTAAGTAAAAAATAGGTCAAATTTCGCAATGTTTGATAAAATATTTCCCAATTTATTAAAAAATTCAAAATTAGCTAAAAGCTCATTTTAGTATAATGAGAGAGGTGTACTTTAATAGTATGAAAAATTTCAAGCATGTACATAAAACATATTTTGAGAAAAGGTACATCGAAAACAGCCAATTTAACATTGTCAGTATAGAGAGAGAGAGAGGTTTCCAACTCCTCTTAAGGTATCCGACTACGTTCGAAACCGTGATTTTAAAAAAGCGCATAAATGGATAATTTTCATGATATTTAGTGTCACTTAGAATAGAATAAATGTATAAAATTGTTTTAAGGACATTAAGACACAAAAAAATTACTTAAATACAATATTTTGGCAAAAAATTTACTTAGAGCAATCTTTTTTTTCTAAACGTTCTGCTTTTCTAAAAAATGCTTCTATAATAATAATATTTTGCTTATATAAAGTCTCCAGAGAGTCTGAACAATGATTTTTGAAAAATTCACATTATTTTCAGAGTTACTACCAATTGAAATAATTATCGAAGTTGTTTTCTTAAAATTTCTCCCCTCTGTTGTAGTAAAATATGGATAAATCCACTTCTAAGTTGTATACTTCAAAAATTTTAGTTCAGCTTTTGTACAGAGGTCTGAGCTATATACAGGCAAAATATTATTATAATAGAAGCTTTTTTTCATAAAAGGAGAATGTTTTCAAAATGGGTCATTCTATGTTCATTTTTTGACAAAATATTGAACTTAAATAATTTTTTATTGTAATAATATTCTTAAAACAACTTTATATACGTTTTCTAATCTAAGTGACACTAAATATCATAAATATTCTCAGTTATACGCTTTTGCAAAATCACAGATACTTTAATGAATTTTCTTATTTTAATAAATATTCTTATGCATTATTTAAAGATATTTATATGTACAATTTTAATTTTTTTAATTATGTTGAAGGAACAGTCATATTTTACGTTAATAAATATCTTTAAATGATGCATAATTAACTTATAATAATATTCTCTATATATCTGTACTTTTTATCTATATTCCCTACCTCTACATACATTGTCCCTACAATCGAACTGTTTCAAATATTTCCTACTGCGGAGCACCCTGAATCCTATTGGTAGATTGGTTTTGCGCGTCACAACTATTAAGGTTGCCGATCCCTGATCTAGAATCAGGATAGTTTTTTTCTCCAGTCGATCATCTGTAATCTGGGAAATCAGTTGGTAAGAGACAGCCAGGTTGGAAGAGATATGGATGAAGATATATCAGTGTAGAGCATTGGTAGCCAACCTGCGCCGCGAGTCCCACTGTCTGGCATGGCAAGGTGGACATCGTCTATTGTCCATATAAGGACTTGCAGAACATTTTTTAAAGAAAATTGATAAGATAATAATAAATAACCACACACACACACTTTTTACGATTTTGTAGTGGAGTTGTTTCAAACAAAACCCCTCAAAATTTGCATCAAATTATGTTTGTGTGTGAATAGATGTATTCTGCTACGAACATAATAAAATATATATACCTCAAAACTAGCTGATGTGCTCCTGTAATAACCTAATTTTGTTAATATCTGCAAGAGCTAATGCTAATATAGATGACGCGGTAAAAAAAAGTAGTAATTCAAAGGTCATATTAAGTACGTAAGTACGGAGCATTTAATAATTATTTTGAATTAAATAATTATTAAACGTTTTAAAACGAATTGAAATTGCTCTTTTTAACACGCTTTTACACGTTTCACTTGTATGTAACGGACGGAATCTTTGAACTCGATTTTTACCCACATTAACCCTTAACTTCGCACTGTTGCATTTCTGCAACATATGATTTATTTTAATTTAACAGACTCAATATTTTATTTAATTACCTACAAATCACTTATCTGGAAGAAAAAAAAGATTACTGTAATGACATACATGCAAATTTTGTCACTAGATGTAAGTACATTCTTTCCAGAAATCACAGCAATTATAAAAATCTGATGCCCCAAGAACTGTATTTTTGCCATAAAAAGAATCCATTATATTTTATGCTTCTTATTGTTTATTGACGAAATAAATTACCAGGTAAGCAATTTAAACATTTTATGATGAATAATAAAATCCTCATATAAAAAAAGTTTTGTAATTTACAGCACTACTGCGCAATGTTGCACTTCTGCACCAAACAAAGAAATGACTGAAATTCAATTTAAAACTGCTTAATTTTTTTTTCATACTTTTCCCTTCTATTATTACTTGAGAACTAGCTGATTTAATTTTTTCATAGAAATTTAAAAAATTGCGAAGTTAAGGGTTAATAGGTAAGATTAATTCGAAATTTTGCTCACTTGTCAAGGACAGATGAAAATACAATAATTTCTTAATTTTGTTTCATTATCCTGATCAAGGATCATCAGAACTAAGGATTTTTAGATTTGGTGACTAATTAATTATACCACTTCAAGATTTGGCGACTTATTGCTTATACCATTTTCAGATTTAGTAACTAATTCCATATGACATTTCTAGATTTGGTGACTAATTGCAGATTTAGCGACTAAAAGATTAAGGTGTTACCCTAAAAGCGAATAGGCTTGTGGTTAACACAAATAAAACAAACAAGAAAAGTCTTCTTTATGTGAGAAAGGGCAGGGTGGGCGCGTCAGCAGTTTCTAACCAAAACATAAACATTTGTCTAGTTTTTCTGAAAATGGAAATAAAAAAAAAGACTCGTGCATGTGAAAAAAAAATTTATGGTGTTCTATATAACTGCTAAACATATAATTTTTTTTATAAATCAACACGTTTAGAAGTGATGCTACAAATTAACATTACTGCAATAGGTTTAAAAGGTGATAATACGATTAACACATTTAATGTTTCTTCTTAATACACTTTTATTAGTTTGACCTGCATCTATTGATACGGAATCTTTGAGATATGATACGGGACCAGTGGCGCACACAAGGGGAGGGTCCTGGGGGTCCGCCCCCCCCAAAGCCCTCGATTTTTTTACTGATTGATTGTAATTCTAAGTATATAGTACGAAAAATTAATTAAATATTTGTTATTAATGAATAATTTTATTAATTAATGCTAATTATTTATTCAATAATTAGTTTTTTACTGTGCTTTGTTCCCGAAATTCGACAAAATCAAAAGGAGCATGATACAAAAATGATGAACTTTCGACCCCGGACTCCCCCTTGAAAAATTCCTATGTGCGCTACTGTACGGGACTCATCCGAGGGCCCGTAAACGGAGAGAATAAATACCCTTCAGACCCGTTGATTAATATCCACTGAAGAGCAAGCGTAATACCAGCAGCCATGTAATTCCGGCTCCAAATATCAAACTCAAGGATAAATTCAACAATGAATAAATTATAGTTTTAAAAAAAACACGTTTTTATTGTAGATCCAGTGGCGCACACAAGGGAGGGGGTCCTGGGGGTCCGGACTCCCCCTCCCCAAAGCTCTTGATTTTTGTCCGATTGATTATAATTCTAAGTATATAGTACGCAAAATTTAATTAATTACTTATTATTAGTGATTAATTTTATTAATCAATGCTAATTATTTATTCAAAAATTAGTTTTTTACTGTGTTTTGCTCCTAAAAATCGTCAAAATCAATAGGAACATGATACAAGAATGGTGAACTTTCGACCCCGACACCCCCCTCCCCTTGAAAAATTTCTGTGTGCGCCACTGTGTAGATCCAACTAAAAAATAAAAAATAAATCATAGTTTAAAAAAAAACTAAGAAACACGCTTTTATAGTGAGTCGAACTAAAAAGTAAAAAAATAATTCTTAATATAAGAATAGAATGATTAACAAGAAAATTAATGTCATTGGGGTAAAAGCGTGGAGTGTTCTATATTAATTGTTATAATTTCTTACTAGTTCTATTCCAAAATGCTGAGTTAGAGTAAAAATGTATTACAAAGCACCCCACGCTTTTACCACAATGACATTAATTTTCTCGTTAATCATTTTATTCTTATATTAAGAATTATTTGTGACGGATCTGTACGGCACTTTATCACTAATACTCTTGGGCGTCTTTGGGGATTGTAAATTCGCGTATATTTCCAACCAACTCTAAAAGAAGAAACCGGGATATACAAATTAGTCAAAGTATTTAAGGAGAGTGTTGTAAGTTAGCAGCAGAGGTTATACGCCAAGAGAAAGGTTGATGGAGTTCTAAGAAGATTCAAGTTGATTGTGCGGTTAGCGTCTTGCTGATTATTAGGCAGCGATCTACAATTGGAAAGTTTGATCCACCTGGAAAGTAAGGAAGTAAAAGGCAGGTGAGATTTAAATCTAGATTATCGAATCATAAAAGTAAATATATAATAAAGTTAGTGGGAACTTAATGAATGCTAGTAATTCAAATTGCGTGTATCTCTCGGTCATCTTACTTCGGTAGTCCCGTTCGATATTGTGTTTAATATTTGATAAGTATCATATTTCGTGATTTAATTTAATAGTTAGGGTCAATCACATTGACGTAGATATCTTGATAAATCTTTGTAATTAGATGGTTGCTAATTGATTCAAGTGAATTAAATATAATTTGTTATTGTAAAAATGTCGTCTGGTCGTTCTTTGCCTCAATTCAATCTTGGTGTCCAGGGTGGAATCCAGGGAGATTCCTACATATTTTCTTACTTTTTAGTCCAATTCACTGTAAAAAAGGGTAGTTTTTTTTTAAAACTATAATTTATTTATTTTATACCTAGCCTAATTGATTAAACTTGTTAAAAGTTAATTAACAATTAAGACTATAAGTTTGTACTTTTGTCTTATATATTGTATTACTTTATATTTCAACTACATGAACTTGCTTCAAAAAATGTGCTACTTGCGTAAAAATCCTATAATTAGTCTATAAGTAACATTTTTTCACTTTTCCATATTTGATTGAAGGAAAAGTTGGGAGAGGCACGCATAACTATTTTTTTTTTTTTCAAATAGTGGCACTCTTCCCAAAAAGCTTGACCACCCCTGGTGTAGAGATTGAAAATGCCGTACCCTCAACACATGCATTAAAGAGAACAACAATTGCAAAAAGAAAGTGCGAGAGGGAAAAAAAGGACTTATCCATTACAACCCCAGGAAAATGTGGTATTAATTATATAGAAATACATTTCGTTTTTATTTAGGTTTTCCTAAAAATTATTGAAACAGAAAAAGAAGAAGAAAAACTCACATGGAAAGCATTTACTTTTACAGTTGCATGACTCAACGCCCAAGTTGCAAGATCGTGCGGGTAACGAAATCCTGAGTCCTATAATACAAACAATATTAATGGAGCATAGTTAATATTTTTGCTATAATTAATAGCCAGAAAAAAATGTGTATCCAAACAATTAGAAATGTATTTATAATTACCTTTTTACGAAAGATATAAAGGTGGCGTGTTTTCGTTGTATTTGTAAGCAAAGCTCAACTTGCCAGCTGGAAGCAAAACATAGACTACAACCCGTCTGTTGATAAAAAGTGATACTTTACACTTTCTGCAAATCCGCTCAACCGTTGGATTCGGGATTTTCTTACATATGACTATTCCAGAACCAGAAAAAAATGTCAGAATATCTTACCCGCCCGATCTTGCAGGTTGGGTCTTAAGGGGTATCATCACAGGCGATAGTTCTGTGAAAAGGGTACACAAAAACTCGTTGTTCGTTAGGATACATGCTTAAACCTAATAGATAATTAAGTAGAAAAACAGAGAATTGTATGCAAATTTAGAAAATAAATGTTTTTTTTTCCTAAAAGTCTTGTCTTGTTTCATTTCTATTGATAAACAGGCCTTCATTTAAAAATGAGCCGTCATATATATTGGAGCACTAGTGACATAAGCAGAATTTTTCTTATTGGGGTTCAAGCTTTTTGATCACTGAAGCACAAAGTAGAAAATACTTTAAACAATTTAATAATTTTTGGAAGAGATATATACTCCTTGAACCCTTTTTTGCGTGTGCAGATATTAAATTTTATCAAAGACTGACTTTAAAATTAATGAGTAGGTCTACGAGAGTAATACCTGGAAAATTAGTCGATTTTATGTTAAGGTCGCACTCAGAAACAAGATGAGGGCTGTTGGCAACGAACTTTTTAAGTTAAAACCAAGGCAAATGAGGAGGATGACACCTAATATGTGACCAAATTCCCCAAATTTCTACACTCTGCTAGCAGGAAAACTTTGCATTTTGACAGATTTATTGCGTAAGCAGGGACATCTTAAGACTCTTTGAGGCCCGGGGCCTGGAAAAATCTTAAGATTTTTTTAGACCCGGGGCCCCTATGCAAAAGTATGCCCAACCGGAAATCTTTAAAAGTAGAGAGCATATAGCATGCATTGTCAAATACTAGCTCAAACATTAATTTGAAACAAATAAATGTGCACGACTCGCTATTTCAAAAACCTAGGCACAAACCGGCTCGACCGATGGCCAAATTTTGACTAAATGAATTGAATGATTGTTTATGGTGTTAGGCCAAGACCTAGGCATGGACAACGGTCATTTAATAATAACACAGACTTACCAAGGCCCCACTCGAGAGCGAGGCCCTGGACCCTGCCCCTGTTGGCCCATGCCTGTGGGCAAGGCCCATCTGTATGAAGGATTTTTAATGACTCCAGGACCCGAACATAAGTTTCTGTAGGAACAGTGCCGGACAAAAGTTTACAATCATGTCTCTCTACTAATGCGGGCCATCCTTAAATATTTAATTGTGAATAAAATTATGCTTCCACCCACACATTACCTTGCTACTTAACTGCTCTTTTAAGAAAAAAAAGCAGACTATTCCTGATATTAAGACAGAGGTCAAAACAGGGACGTAGCTCTACTGCCATATCAACCACATCAATGATACAGTACCCTAACTGGCGTAATATTTTGATACTTTCCAATAAGTTTTATTAATGTGATTAAACTAAATTCAGTGGCGTAACACTCCATGAGGGCCAAGGACCACTGTGCCCGACTCAATTTTCGTGATTTTGGGCGCTGAGGTTGTGGGAACCCCCCTGGGTTCCCCACCCTGGACACTAAGATTCATTTGAGGTAAAGAATGACCAGACGCCATTTGTATAATAACTTATATTTATTCACTTAGTTCAAAAAATCAAACTTCTAATGACAAATATTAGGCTATATGCCTATGTCAAAAAGGGATTTTACCTTTAATATTAAATTAAATTACGAAATATGAAATTAATCAATAACTACGCGCAATATCAAAAAGGTTTACCGGAATAGGAGGTCTGAGAAATACTCGCAACTTGAATTGTTAGCTTTCATTAATTTAAGCTAATTTTATTAAGCTAACGCTTTTGGTACGTGGTATTAAACTAGAATATATCACCTGGTAGTACTTATGATCTCTTCAAGTATATTAACCTCCTAAGGTTCCTTCACTGAATACTAACAGCAATACTCCACTATCGTAATCCAATTGAATCCTTTAAACCTTGTCACTACTGTTGCTGGCTCAATAGCTTTCATCCCCGCTAACTTACAACGCTCTCCTTAAATACTTTATCTACTTTACATATCCCATCTTCTTTTTGAAGGTGATTGGAAATATACGCGAATTTACAATCTCCAAAGACGCCTAAGAATATGAGTGGAAAGGTTCCGTAAAGATTCGTCACAAGGTGCATGAGCAGATGTTCCTGTCAGGTGGTCAGCCTGACGTTAAACCCCCAGTGTTTAGTTTCAATCAACTTTGGTACTTATTTCTCGACTTACTGAAGGAATGAAAGGCTGATTCGACCTTGTCCAACCTGGGGTTTGAATCCCGGACATGTGGCGTAGAAGCGCGAGATGCTACCACTCAGCCAATCGGGCTGCATTAATGTGATTATTTTTTATTTATTTTCCAAAAAAGGGGCTCCTGAAGAATTTTGATACAGGACCCACTCAGGAAGAGGTATGGCAATCGGTCAGAAAATTATGATTCGACTGTGTGTATGTATTTGTGTGTACACATTTCGGTCATTAAAATTAATTGACTATTAGTAATATTAACTAATTAGTAACATATAATTAATTGGTTCAAGTGAATAATTGATCAGAATTTATCATGCATATAAATAATGATTTTCAAAAAAAAAACTATCACAGAACATTTTTCTATAAAAATGAATCATTTCTTTAAAAATTTCATATTTGTGAAAGAAAATTTTTTAATTTTTTTGTCACCGTAATAAGGTATTTATGCTGCTATTAATGTATTAATGTAAATATTTGATGTAATAAATGGACGGAGTGTACCTTATAACACAGTGATCATTATATATATATATATATATATTGTATGGATTAGAATTTATTCATAAAACTGCTAATGTGTGTAATTCCATGCATTTAATATCGCAATGCATTAAATTTATCACACAATTCAGGTTTTACCCTCTTACACTTAATCAATCACATACACCGAATTTCATTGGCAATTATCAATATTTATATATGAGTATGATCAGTTATTTTTAAAGGACAATTAACAAAGAAAAAAAAAGAGAAATTGATGACTTTCCAGAGAAAATTTTTTGTTGCAGTAAAAGAAAGCGGAATAAAAAAAAAACCTATTTTTGTAATTATTCAAAATACATTTTGAATTTTTCTTTCCCTCTTTGATTACTGTATACAGTTGGACCACTCTTTACAGAAGTCGTTAAATCCCTATAAAAAAGTTCGTAATGAGGAAAATTTGCTAAACAGAGATTCATCTTTTAAAGTGCTTTAGAAACTCTAAACAAATTTTAAATCCTTAAACACAATACATTATTTTTTTAAAAAGTAATTATACGCCCTTTTTATGTAAATTAATTTTTATTTATTTTATAAATCTTATATACCCATCAAAAAGAAATTTTCAAGAAAAACAGGAAAAAAAATATATATTTTTCAGGAATACACTGTACTTTCAAATTAAAAAATAATTTTATCTTAAAATTAATTAATTTTAATGACATTTTCTAAATTTAAGCATACAAGTAATTTTAAATATACATTATTTTATAAACAGTAAATTTAAACATACATTATTTTATATCCAGTAATTTTATATAAACATACATTATTTTATAACCAGAAATTTTAAATATACATTACCACGTGCGTCCCTAAATTTAATTCACGATAAAACCTGTTAACTTTATGAGTTTTTTATTTAAAAAATTATGGCAACGTTATTGCTCTAGGTGAGCTAGGCACCTGGTAAAACCAGTTCAAAGCCATTAATTACCATTAATAGAGAGAATAATTTCAAAATGTCGTGAAATATTTTAAAAATAGGGAGGAAAAAAATCGAATCATAAGAGAAAAACTTCGTCAAATAGATAATGCATTTCGCTAATTGGTAGCTATTTTACGAAGAAAATGGTAAATTGTTCATGGTTCAAGGAGAAAGTTCGCAAAATGGAAAAATTTGCTAAATAGAGGTTCTTAAAATAGAAGTACAACTGTATTTGTATGTATATGTATATTTTTTTTTTAAAAAGTGAGTTTTTTATTAAAACATTAAATAAAAGAAAAATATCGCGAATTGTGCTGTGAATTTATATCACTGTTAATTAAGTTTACCTTTATTTAAAATAAAACCAATAGTACATCGCATATATATTTTTTTTCTTAAATAAATGGGATAAATTTCTAAAAAGTTTCTAAAATTTATCCCTTAATTAATCTTGTTCACGTTATTAATTCTTGTTAATATATTCACCTAATCTATTAATGTTGCAAGTATGTATGTGAAAAATGGCACTTCGCCAAAAGGAATGGGAAAAAAATCAAACAAAAGAGTAACGGAACAAAATGTAAACATTCTAGAATTTTCTTTTAAATTATTTTAAAAACAGAAATATTTGCGTTGACCGCAGAATCTAGTCCATGTCATTATCCGTTTAAATATTAAGCTAAGAAAACAACATGAGTAATATAATTTAAAATTTGTTTTATTGACATTTTTTTTTCAGTTGTTTTGTAAACAACAAAAAGAGCAATGAACTAAAATTATTATCTCAATGTATTCCAAACCCGCAAGGGGGGGACGTTTACTTTGAAAAGAGATACCCAAGTACTGCATGGATATGACGTAAGAATCTCACCCCTTCAAATTCTGGTACAGCAAGTGATTACCATGAAAAGGGTATTGTGCGGGGTGGAGGAGGGGGAGGGAGGTTCTGTGACTATAAAAACTCCCTGAAAGATAACTTGGGCACAAGCGATTTCCGCTCTTGCCCGAGAAATCTAATATTCAAATTCTTGTTAGATGCTCGTATCTGGTCGACTAGAACTTTGTTTCAACAACATTTGCATGGATGCCTTGGTAAGTACAATGTAGTTTTCCATTCTTTTTTTTTTCGTGTTTTTACTATGTATTGTATAAATCTACCAATTGCATCATTAGATTAAAAGTCCCTGTATTGTGTTTTTTTTTCATTATGAGTCGTAAAATTGAATAGTTTCTAATATTTTCCACTACAGTAAAAGCATTATTCAATAATACATTAGTGTCCCCAAAACTCGGCTCGATATCCGGCAGTTCAGATAACCTTGAAGGTCGAAAGATCCCTATGTTCAGACCCGTTCAAGGTCCCGCATTCCTTTGTCAGAGTAGCAAGGAAGACAACATGACATTATGCATTTTTTTTTTAAAAAAGTAGCCAGTTTTTGCAAAGTCATATACTAGATGTTCATTATAGACAGCTTTACTCTTTCATAAAGTATTTTTCTGGGGTGTGTTTGATCAGGTAAATTACTGCATATATATGTATTCATTAATTTACATTTTCATTTAGTAAATAATCTATGCCTTCATAATATACGTACTTTTCTTTTGTTTAAGGCTATTTGGGCAGCTTATTTTCTGTCGTATTCTCATGCAAACAATTCATCCAAGTGCAGTACAGTATTTTCAGAGGGAACTCGCGTACTTATTCTTTTTTAATTCCATGCTCGATAACCGGGCATTTTTACAAACTCGACCACCCTTCGGTGTACATTAGGTCGAGTTTTCAGGACTCTACTGTTGTAATAAAAAGTTGTAAAAATTTTTAAAAAAATGAAAATAATAATCGTAATTAACTATGAAATATGTAAAATTTGAAAAGGAATTTGATTTAAGTCAACACTCTCTCTATATATTTTTTGATAGCTAATTTTTTGAAACCAATATTAAAAAAAAATTATGCATAAAAAGTGATAAATTCAAAATTTTAATATTAGAATTTTTTTTTAATTTTTTTGTAAATATAATAGTTGAAAACATTTGTACATGAAAAAGTATTCATTTTAAAAATATTTTTAAATAAGTTTCAATTGCATAATTTTAAGAAATTATGTGTAATTGAATTATAAATTAATAAAGAAACCGCTCTGATTCTGATGAATCAATTTTAATTCTGTGATTCAAATGCAATTCTAATGAAGTTACTAAGAAAGAATGGATTGAGAGAGAGAAAGTCGATGAAAAGCTAACTCTCGTAGTTAATATTTCAACTATAAAAGAGGTTTTATATTAAAAAATTACATTTTCATGAGCAACGCCAGATATTCAACTACTTCAAACAGTGCTTGAAATAAATGCACAGTTACTAGTATAATATATGAATATCAATTGCATCTTGTTTCAGAAAAAAAGGAAGAATTTTTTATAAAAATTTTTTTAAAAGTTCAAAGTGTATTTTTATTTTTTATTTCATGATAATTTTAGAAAATAATGATGGAATATAATAATTTTAAACAAAATAAATAGGAGTGCATTCTTATATGAAAATATCATCATTAACATTGCTATTTTCATGCTTTTTCATTGAAATAATGTTTCGAAATATATATAGAGAGAAAATATATGTTTTATATAAAACATAGTACTTTTCCTTTTTGATTTATTAATTTTTTTTCTTTACATATTGTAGTTTCATGTTCTTAGTTCTCTATCTCAGAACCTAAGCTGCCACTGTGTGTGTGTGATTTGTAGAATATTTAATTTTTTCATTTTTCCTTTAAATTTGTGTGTGGGAGTTGGATTTAGATCTTTTATACATTGCGTTTTTCATGGTACTTCGCTCAGTATTATAGGGTGTTTTTTTAGAGGTATAGAACTTTAAATTGCAATAAAACAACGATGTATTATTCGATTGACATGAATTTTTTTTATTCGAAAGATAATCTTGTGGCATTACATTTTAAATATGATTTCTGGCATAGCACTGCCACGGCTGGCTCGGATGTAGTCCAATCTGGACGTCCAATTTTCGATGACTTTTTCCAACATTTGCGGCCGTATATCGGCAATAACACGGCGAATGTTGTCTTCCAAATGGTCAAGCGTTTGTGGCTTATCCGCATAGACCAATGACTTTACATAGCCCCACAGAAAATAGTTTAGCGGTGTTAAATCACAAGATCTTGGAGGCCAATTCACAGGTCCAAAACGTGAAATTAGGCGGTCACCAAACGTGTCTTTCAATAAATCGATTGTGGCACGAGCTGTATGACATGTTTCGCCGTCTTGTTGGAACCACAGCTCTTGGACATCATGATTGTTCAATTTAGGATTGAAAAAGTTAGTAATCATAGCTCTATACCGATCACCATTGACTGTAACGTTGTGGCCTTCATCGTTTTTGAAGAAGGATTCCACCAGCCCATAAAGCGCATCAAACAGTCAGTTTATCTGGATGTAACGGTGTTTCGACATACACTTGTGGATTAGCTTCACTCCAAATGCGGCAGTTTTGTTTGTTGACGTAGCCATTCAACCAGAAGTGCGCTTCATCGCTAAACAAAATTCGCTTATGAAAATCGGGAACAACGGCAATCTCGTTTTGGGCCCATTCGACGAATCTACGCCTTGCTTGATCATATTTAAAATGTAATGCCACAAGATTTTCTTTCGAATAAAAAAAATTCATGTCAATCGAATAATACATCGTTTTTTTATTGCAATTTAAAGTTCTATACCTCTCAAAAAAACACCCTTTATATAAATATTTTCTAACCAATGGTAATTCAATTTCTAATTTAAATTTAAAATTACTTTTTGTATGACTATCATAAATGCATTGTAATTAACGCAACTGAATTAATTTAAAGTGATGGTTTTTTTCACAAACAATTTTCAAAATTTAATTGTTCTCATACCCCATAGTAAGTATTCACCATTTTCATAAGTGGTCTTAAACAAAAATGTAGCTGAAAGTAACTCTGATTGTGACATTATCACTTTAAAAGATTATTACTGGTTTTATTACTTTCACCATTTAAAATTTTAGGCATTTTAAGCTTGTTCATTTTTCGTAGCAGCCATTTAGTACAAAATACTATAATAAATAATGTCTTCAAAATAAAATTTAACTCTTCAAATATTCTACTAGTTCACCACATTTTTCGTTTTAATTTGTATGTGTGTGAGTTCCAGCTGAAAATTTTATTTTCTTTAAATATATATATATATATATATATATTTAAAGAAAATAATTTTGTTATGTTTTCTCACCCTTTTTAACTCTTCAGAAATTTCAACTCTCAGTAAAAACACATTTTTCAAATGATTTTTCTAAAAAAAACACACAAGTAATGTTACTCAGAATATTTTGATTAATTTTCCACACAATAACTTTTTTTTAATCAATGTATCATTTTTAATCTATTTCTACATGAAGTATAGCTATATATTCAATCTTTTAGTTGTAATTTGCCATTTCTGTGATAATGATAATGAAATACACAGTGCGTCAAACATGTTTTATAAGACTGGGTCTATAAAAAGAAATGGAAACAAGATATTAATTCCTGTTTTGGTTTTTTATTAAAAACTCTCTGGTTTCATTGCACTTGTTACAGCGACTTATTAGTGAATTGAAAGTTTGTTGTAAATCGCTTTCTGAAATGGCCTGAAAAGCATGTGCCGAAGCTACTTGTATGGTCGAAATATCCACAAAATAGCACCCTTTTAACTTAATTCTAAGTTTTGGGAATAAGGAGTAGTCACAGGCTCTGTATCAGGTGAATACAGTGGATGGTTCAACGCAGACATTATTTTCTGCCAAAAATCGACGAACAATATGGGATGTGCGATGGATGCATTGTCATGTAACAAACACTAATTGTTTTTAGTCCGATATTCTTGACGAATTCTGGTAATCAAGTGCTTTAATACAGCTAAGTAGTATTGATCTGTAATTGTTTGTCCAGTTTGAACAAACTCTTTGTGGATAATATCCTTACTATCGAAGAATATTCGCATTGTTTTTTGTTTTTGGATGGAACTTTCCTTGTTTTTTTTTTTTTTTTTTTTTTTGGCTTGCGCTTAATTTTGTGACTTCCATTCCACACTTTGTTGCTTTGTTTCAGAATCATATTGAAAACATCAAGGTTCATCGCCTGTGATAAAGAACTTCAAGAAGTTTGGATTGAGACTGAAATGAAGTCTCTGCAATGCACACTTCTCGTAGCTTTTTGTTCAGGGGTTGAAGTGTATGGAACAAATTTAGCACGCACTTCTGTTATGCTCAATCCTTCACGCAAGATGGCTCGAATCGTTTCTTTGTTGATATTTAAAGTGTCTTCCATCAATTTCAATCATGCACATTGATTGTTTGCCGCAATATTTCGTACTTTTTCAATAATTTCAGGTGTCCTAGATGAAATTGGACTTTCATTTCGTTGATCATCTTCAACCGTATCTCTTCGATCCGAAAAATATTTGTACCACACAAAAGCATTTGATATACCTACACACAACAGTCACCAAAAACCTTTTTCATGAGTTGGTATGTTTCTGAAGTACTATTATCAAGTTCGATGTTAAATTTAATAGCAGCTCTTTTCTCCGTCTTAAAAAATCAACATGAAAAAAATTCGCTTCTGCAATGAACGCTCGTCTTCTCTCAGCTAATTAACTAAATGCCATCAATTAGTTGGAAGTGTGTTAGTAGACCGATTCACGTTAAATCTGTCGAGGCTCAATGTTCTCCCGTTGGTGTGGTTATTTAGGAGGAGAAGGTGCCAACTCAAGTGTCGTTCTCGTCCAATGCCAGTGGCACACACAAGAGGGGGGGGGAGGGTTCCAGATGATTCGCATTTGATTTTTTTTATTGATTTTAATCCTATGTATATAGTACGAAAAATGAAGGTAACTTTGGAAATTTAATTATTTGTTATTAGTTATTTATTTTATTAATTAATGCTAATTATTTATATAATAATTTATTCTTCACCGGGTTTTTTTCCCTACAATTGATAAAATTAAAAGAATATTTTTGTTGGCGTATTGGGGTATGACATGAGAATGAATGGTAGACTCTCGATCCCCCCTCCACCTCCTTGAAAAATTTCTGTGGGCACCACTGTTCTCATCACTTGACCGTGATCCACCGCCAATAGCCCTCACGCTGCTTTTTAGAGTGACCTTAATGCGAATTCTATAAACAATAGATGTTTAACAATCTTATTAACTCTCGACTCGAGAGAGAAAGGGTTATTTTTCAACTTTTTGCAGAGAAGGAAATATTACTTCCCTTACATCCTCCTGCATGAAGTATGTTTCCGCAGTTTCTAAACAATGCTAGAGCTTTGACAGAAGTTTCATTGTCAATTTCTGCCATGCTTCACACATTTTCAAAACCAATATTTTCTGCAAAACCATACGTATAGTAAACCTCTCTTCTGTCAAGAAAGGAAACAAACGGTAAAAACTCTCAAAATGTCTCCTACGTTCTGGAGTCGGAGGAGATAAGAAAGGAATTTCCTGTTCGATTAAAAACTCACGCGATAGATTACGTTCATGAATCATCTGTACCTGCAATGTCTAATAATGTGAACTGAACCCTTTCCCGAAAAAATTTTCTGCTCACAAAGCATCTGTTTTCATATTCCGGACAAAAAGGATACGTCATTTGAAAAGGAATTCAGTTCTTTCTATTTCAAACTAATAAAAAAATTGGGGGGTGAAATAATTCGTTAATTCGAGGTTTTTTATTTATTAAATATGAGGGGATTTTGCCTTCATTTTAAACAGGGAAAGAAGCAAATTCATTAAATCGCGAAATTCGTTAAATTCGTTAGGGGTTCGGTAAATCGGGTCCCGACTCAATTTCAAGAGAGCAATGAATCATTGCATCAAAGCTAATCACACATTTTTAAAGAGTTTCAAAACTAGGGTGATGACAATGCATTTTTTTAAAGATAGTATTGGATATAGTTATTTATCTTTTCGCTTTTCTTGAATTGATTCAGGCCATGCATGCTTGCATACTCTAACGTAATTTGCGAATTACCCAGCTGCATATGTTTAAACATGTATCATTCTTCTAGCACACCTGGTAAAAAAAATTGCTAACTGGTGTCTTTTGATGGCTAAAACGGAATGGCATGCATTAATAAACATTTATATTAACACGTGTAGTTGACGTTGCATGTGTATAGCATGTTTACATAGTATACGTGTTTGTATATATAGTATAGGTGTTTATGGAGAGAGAACATATGCCCATTTGCTTTCATTCACACTTTTTTAATTACATACAGGCTCCAATATTAAATCGGTTTTTATGTAACATGGGAATATTACCTTATTATCACAGGCGTAGCTAGTCCTGAGTGGGCCCTGTATCAAAATTCCTTGGACACCCTTTTTGGGGCCCCTCAACGATTCTTTGCTTACATATATTGGGGGCCCCGTATCTGATACGGATGAAAAGGTGACAGCTGCACCCCTGCTTAATATTGTTATCGCTTTGTGTAAAGATAAACAATAAAATAATAAATATGCAAATTTATTGACCCTTTTGAGCACTTTTTGAGACTATTTTTATAATGAACCAAGACGCAATTCATTTTGTACAAAATCTGTTGTTACTGATGTAAAAAATTTTGTTTGGTATTTAAGAGAGTTAATCTAGCACAAGCTCCTTGTTAATTCAATCTTTGATGACTTTGGAAATTCAACAAAAACGCTTTAACTTAAAACTGAATCTCTAATTGGCTGAAATATAATGTTTAAAAAGTATTTCTCTTTAAATATATCAGCTGAAGTTTTTGAATAAGTCAACGTACACCAAACCAATGGTTATTCGTGAAGATATTGAGTACTCATTGATAAGTTTTCAAGTTTTAGATATTCGTGAATGTATAAAACTAATAATTATACGCATTAACAATGCTTCGTAGAACTGAGCACGCTTAATGATTAGTATAACAGAATCAATCACTAGAATCTCTGACTGTTGACGAGGGAGAAATCAGATTCCTTTTCATTACTTTTTAAATGCTCATATATATATATATGTTCAGATAATTCATGTTCAATTATATACTAATGGTTGCCGCGGCAGCCTCGTGGCCGGCGTGTCATGATGTCGAGCCCAGTGCCGTAGAAGACCCGCCGTGTAGGGAAGGCTGTACGCAAAATCTATCTAGAGCTCAAACGTCCTTCCGTTGGTGTGATGTGATTGTTAGGACAGGGGGTGCTAGCTGTGGTGTCGTCCTCGGTTTTTTTACCATGTTTCAAAATGTCGAGGTCCGTCGCCCAAAGCCCTTGAGTAACTGAACAGTGCAACGTTAATATTCACTCACTCACTCGATAATTAATGTATATAGCTAAGTCATTTAACTTCTCTTGAAGAAATGAGAAGCTCAAGAAATATTTATTAATTTTTTAGATATTTCTCCCCCCCACCCTTTCCTATACTGATTCACAAATAAAAAGCAAGTTTCTTAAGGCAGCAATAAGATTTGGTGCAAAATCTAGAGTTAAAATGAATTTTAAAACTTCAGTTGTACTCTCTTTTTTTACTTAATAACGCCGAAACTAACACTATTTCATCTCTGTTGGATCAAGCACGTTTGTAATCCCTGATTCTCCATCGGTCAACATTATTTCCACAAATCTGTACAATTGATAATTAATACTTTAATTCAAAAATCATATATGTTGCACAAATATTGAAAATAATTGCTGTGAGTATTCATTGAATTAAATTTGACTTCCAAGGCATTAGTCACTTGATCTAGTGTAAAAAATGTCTTGAATTTCATTTAACGTATAATCTGGCCAGTGCTTAACCCCCCTTTGAACACAAAAAAATTAAGATCGAAGTTTACAGGTACACGTTATGCGCCGGATATAAGAATGGTAGCTTTAAAAATAAAGAAAAAATTAGTATATAAGGAAATAGAATTAAAACTGGCAATAATTTATTTATTTATTATCAAATGCCTGGGCCATTGACCATCAGGTCATTAGACAACGAGCTCTCTCTCTAATATTTCTTCACGAAACAGTCCAAACTCAAGTGCAGAGCCCACGTCTAGACGAGAAGCATCCATAACTTGTCCAGAAGCACACAAAACACAAAAGAGTGAATCAGTCAGATTAAAACGAAACAAATGAGCACAAATTCAGTCATATCTAGTCAATAATCTAAACTCAGACACAGCAGCAGCACGAAGAGAGCCCGAGACACAGTTAGGTTTTATTAGCATCCTACATGCTTTATTTTTGGCAGCAGCATCTCGAAAGCATTTTTTTTATAGATCCTATTAATTTCAAGTTTTGCTGAGTGAAGAGGGTTTTGCTGAGTGAAGAGGCAGGTCTCTAGTAGATCTTTGGTAAATATCCGTGCCTCTTTTTGCTAAAAGGTCCGCTATTTCATTTCCCTAAAAGCCACAATGGGAAGGCACCCACTGGAAGACAACCTTTGTCAGAATTCTGCTCAGCAGCTCCCTGCAATCCTGAACTCGGGAATTTTTTTGTCTTGTTTACTTGCCAAGATCCGAAGGGCAGAACTTGATAAAATAACAGCCTTATCAGGAGTGGAGAGACGGGCAGAAAGTTGATGAAGGGCCAAATGAATGGCCTCGATTTCACCATCATAATGAGTCGTATGAGAGTCGACATGTAAGTAAAAGGAAAAAAGATCACAGAAAACTCCAGCACCAGCAACCTGGGTGAAATCCAAAAGGGAACCATCACTGGCAATAATCTTGAACTGTGGTCAGCTAACTTTTAGAAGGAAAAGCAAAGTTGAAAGGAAAACGAGATAACTATATAAGATATCAAAGGGCCACATATGCGTTTATAGGAGAGAAAGGGGAGCCTCCGATGGTAGTCACAATCAAAACTATTGTACTCCAATTAAAATTTGCTGCTGTAATATTTTAAAAAGCTTTACTCAAAGTAACATGTTCGAAAACTAAGAATTTTCGCCGGTATTTTTATTTCTATGGCTCAGTGCAAGAACAAACAATGTCAAAGCATCGTGATGTTGGGAATTAAATTTTCAAGCTTCGTGAAAAATATGTGAATGGGACCAATAAAATACACCACAAGAGTTAATTTTTAGTTTACACTAACAATTAAAATGGACTTTGATTGTTCCTGCGTATTAAAGTTATTTCAGCTCTATTTTTATTAACCTTTATACATATCACAAAATACGGAATGTGTTTTTCTCACTTCTGTTGGTGTCTTATGTATATCTCGTGCTCATATTCAAGAACTCATGTACAGAAATAAGCAAACGTTGATAGAAATCCCTTAAAGAAGTGTCTTTCCATGGCGGCATTTCTAACAATAAGTTAGATTTTTATTGATTTAGAACTAATTTTAATATTTTCCCTGATTCTCGATATATTTTGTCAATGAAGAGCAATTTAATGTGCAGCAAAATTTAACCTTGTGGATACCCCGCGCGCTGGGGGGTATCATCTCGTCACCATCCCCGCGACCTATGCTTTAGGGAATGAAAGATGGACCACTAAACTCTGCCATAATAAAATTAGTTTATTATTATCTTAATTTATACTCAATAAGGCAACACTAGTTTAGGAGGCTTATGATCAGGAGTGATGTGACGTAAACGGTAATTATGACAAAAAACGCTATAAACCACTGCATCTATATTTATAGCTGATTTCCTAACTTATTAGAATCCTCTCTAGTCTTAAAGCTTAAGCAAACAGTCTTACCGCTATTTCCTCTGCTTCCTTATATCTTTAATCCGACTTGATCTGGCTAAAGGATGGCCAAACTCTTCTGATCTCGGATTCTCTTATTAATCAACTTCACTGGCACTATTAAACCGATTCATTGAACTCATAGAATACACTAAGACTGTTCTCCTAGAACTTTACCTCACTTCACTTAGCTTTACTTAGCGCTACTTAGTGCTCTCCACGAATACTGACGTTCCAATATATACAATTCCTAATCTGCATAACCACGCTCTCTTCTTGGGTTGGTTGGAAAGAATTGCCATTCTGGCCCCAAAGATATCCGAAGCGGATTAATAGAAGTACCGATAAAGCCCCGTCACAACCTAGTCAAATGTTTAATTTTAGAAGTAAATAAGGTAAATATTTTCAATAAATGATTATAAAGGAGAAAGAGAAAATAAAACAATTTTTAATAGAGATGATTATTTTTTAATAATTCACACATGAATATGAATGAATTAGCCATATATAGCTAGAACTCTGAAGAGCCGCATATGACTCACGAGCCGCGGTTTGCCGACCCCTGATCCAGCATATTGGTAATTCCTGTGACATGCAGCAAGTTTTTTCTCGACCATTTCAACTCTTTCCTTCCACTTTAGGGTTCTAGTTCTAGAAATATGCCATTGTCCGAATGCCTGGAATAGTATTTCAAATAAATGACTTATAACAACAGGGCCGGTTTTTAAGCTCATTTTGGATCCTGGGCGCCGAAGATCTATGGGTCCCCTTTGCACTGGCGGATCGAAATTTATAACCAGAAAATCTGGTTAAGTCCAACTTATCAAGGACCCGGGCTCCTGGGCGTCCAATGGATAAACCAGCACTGTATAACAATAAAAGCATTATACATGTAAAAACTAAATTTTTTTGTGAAGAAAAGGGTGTGTGCGTTAATGGTGAATATACTTACTTCAAAAATGCAATCCCGAAAGTATCGGCAAGTGTTATATACGGGTGCGCGTTATACGACGAAATATTCGGGAGTATCCTACATCGGATCATCTCTTACTTCATAATCAAAATTGATATCTCTTCGCAGGGACGTCTTAAGACTTCTTGTCTCTGGACCCCTACTCAAAAGTAGGCCCTGGACCCTTACACAAATGTAAGCCCCACCTGTGACCCTTAAAAGTAGGCAGTACATAACATGCATTGTCAAATATTCGCACAAGCAATAACCCAAAACGAATAAATGTGCATGACGTACAATCCGGCTCGATCGATTACCACCTTTTGATTCAAAGAGTAATGATGGTGTACGGTGGTAGGCCTAGGCCTTTACGTGGACGACCGTCATCACATGTATTCAGTTGACATATCGTCCGAATTTCCCAGTTTTTCGGAGATTACAACCGGAAATAACATTTGACTATTGAGATTATTAGAATTATAACGAAACGAGGCCCTGGGCCCGGGCCCAGTTGGCCCATGTCTTAAGACGTCCCTGTCTCTTCATCGAATTCTGTGACGTTAGCTGAAAGTCAGCCGGAATATCAAGTGGCTGCTGTAGCCATTAGAGCACACAGGAATATTTCAAGGGGGGGTCCAGGGTCGAAAGTCCACCATTCTTTTATCATGCTGTTTTTGATTTTGTCGATTTTCCGGAACAAAAATCAGTAAAAACTCATTATTGAATAAATAATTAGCATTAATTAATAAAATAAATCATTAATGACAAATACGTAATTAAATTTTACGTACTATATATTTAGAATCAAAATCAAGTAGAAAAAAAATCAAGGGCTTTGGGGGGGTCCGGACCCCTAGGCCACTCCTCCTTGTGTTCGCCACTGGATGTGTGGGGTTAAATCAAGCACAACAATAGATCTTTATCACTAGAATTGTGACCAGTATTTTTATAAAAACGGATTAAAAATTATTTCGTGTAAAAGTAATTAAAAATAATAATACCAAACACGAAAAAACTGCAGGAATATCCGTCTGATAGACGGTGATGGATGAGAAAAATCGCACATATTGTGAGTTGAAAAAAATTGCCATGTACCACCACGTGATCTTCTCACTGGGTAGAGTCCAAATGAAGATGTCAAGGCAGCCCACCCCAAAAATTACACCACAACGTTATTTGTAGGCATCAAAGCAAATCATCCCCGTCTAAGAAACGGATGTTCCGGTCAGAGGGTTAAGCAACATGTCATACTTTAAAATGCGTTTTACTCGAAATGTGTTTTCCTTTTTTTTTTTTTTTTTTTTTTTTTTTTTGAAAATGCTCCAACGGGGACAGCGATTGCACAAAAAGTTTTTTAAATGATTACTTGAAATTTTTGTGTGTGTATGTTCCGTATAACAGCAGAAATGCTTTAATCTTCAGATTTATCAATCACTGTTTTATTACAATATTTAAAATCCCTTATATGAATATAATCACTGTTTTTTTATGCAATTTATATAATATCCAAGATAAAGTGCTCTAGTTTTAGTAAAAATTGATATATCGCTTATCATGAAGGTCAATTCAAAAATGAATAGTAAAGAAACACATCAAAATTGAAAATTTGTTCATAAACTTTTTGTAAGGAATCCCCTTATATGTAAGGCCCTGTTTATGTATTTTTTTTGTCAATTTTAACTATTTTTTTTCTCATTTTAATAAATAATAATAATTTCTTTTTCTTTTCATAATTTTCGCATATTTTTTAGAAAATGTACTAAATAAATCTAAAAACAACAAAAAAATCCCCATATCTCCATTTTTTTCTTAAAAAAAAGTGTTGTCGGATACCTTAATTGAATCCTAAAAACTTTATAGCTATTATTTGGCCTCCTCGACGAGTTGCATTTAATTGTTTTAAAGTTAGCTCGTTTATGTATTGTAATAATGTAAACCATCAAAAAAAAGTTATTTAATTTAAAAGTAATTAGGGATTGTCCATGTTTTGTTAAAAATATAAAACCACATTATATTAAAAATTTTAAGCTCGCATCATTCTTTTCCCGAAACCCTCAAAATACTTCTCATCTAAACTAGACTATTATAACTATTACTATATTAATGACGGACAATTATAAATAATAAATGAACATGAAATTCTCGCTTAACGCTGGATGTTTCAGTTAGACGAGTATAAATAAATTTATAAAATGATCATTTAAATAAAGTTTTATTAGTGTTATTAATAAGAAAACATGAATCAGATAAATGCATGACAATTTAATTTGTGATTATGATCAAATGAATTTGTTTTCGTACACACAGTAACTACACGATGTAAATTGCTAAACATAAACAAACGCAGAATGTTGAACAAAAAAAATAACTAAATATACTCCATAAAAAGGAGTCATATAATAATTTTAATTTATTAATAATTTATTAATAAATTAATTAAAATTAGAAATTAATAATTTTTTCTCAGGGGGAGAGAGAAACAGCCTTTTCCATTCTCTCTCTCTCTCTCTCTCTATATATATATATACTCATGGAGAAAAAAATTAACGCACCAAGAAGGAGACGTCAAAATGAAAAGAAATTTTACATACGTGATGACTACTTTGATATAAGTAAATGATTAGAAAAGAAAAAGGCAAAATAATGGAGGATTTAATACCCTGTTGAGCCCCCTCTAGCGCGAATGCACGATGCGATACGATCGAGCACTGAGGCGTATAAGTTCTGTATGATGTCTTGAGACATTTCGTTCCATATTTGCTTTTACCTTGCCTCTAGTTCGTTTAAACTCGTGGGATGCCAACTCGTTCGTTCAACTCGCCGTCCCAAATGATCCCACATATGCTCAATTGGAGACAAATGTGAGGATCTGGCAGGCCGAGGAAGGGTAACAACGGTGTGGAGACAGTCCCTTGTCGTGTAAGGCCGAGCATTGTCTTGTTGAAAAATGGCCCCTGGGAACCGTTGCACGAGTGGCAACACATGTGGTTGCAGGATGTCATGGACATACCACTGGGCTGTCATGATACCAAGGATCAATACTAGGGGTAACCGTGTATTGTAGGCAATGACACCTCATACCATCACACAGCTGTGGGAGCTGTGTGTCGCTGTAAAGAAAAGGCAGGTTTGAAGCGTTCACCACACGGGGTCTCCACACACGAACCCGATTGCAATCATTGCTTAGGTTGAATCTGGATTCGTCGTTAAAAGAGCCCTGGTTCCATTCCGCTGCAGTCCAGTTTTCTAGTGCGTGGCACCACTCCAAAAGAAGGCGTCGATGGGTGGGCGTCAAGGGCAGCACACGTAATGTGTGCCGCGATTCCAAATGTCTTTCAGCCAGGGGCCTAAGTATGGTTCGAGAAGACATAGGGGCCCCTAGTGAAGATGCTACCTATGCCTGGATGGCGGTCGATGAAGTAGTTAGCTGTACGCGTGTATTTCTTACGATGTGACGGTCTTCTCGACGACTGGTTTGTCGAGGGCGTCCTGAGCCTGGTTTTCGTGTAAATGACATCTCTCGGATCCATTGGTCCCAACACCTCGTCACAACACAAACAGAGTGGCCTAATTGACGAGCTACTAGTCTAGCTGACCAACCAGCTTCCATCATACCGATGATTCTCCCCCTCTCAAACTGCAACAGCAGCTCATATTGTCTTCAAAAACGGTGTAATGGCATGTCTACCCCAGCTCTTCCTTTTTAAATTATTCAGCACACTCAAACAAGCTTTGGTTACGTGTTTTATATTCCGCGGAGAACGACGTTAAACGTCCTCTACCGGCTATACGTAATACGCAATCACGCTGCATTTCTAATCATTTACATATTTCCCCGACATATACCTTCATGCCAAGTTTCGTTACGATCGTGCAATTATTTCTTGGTGTGCTAATTTTTTTGTCCATCAGTGTATATTTTGCTCTACACATAAAACGTCATCGGTTTTAGCATCATAATTTGAATATAATTATTTTAACATAATTATTTTAAACATAATTGTTTGAAATAAATAGATTATATCTTTTCTATAACATAGTATTTCAAGCTTAACACAGTAATACCTCGACTTACACTCTACCCCGACTTACGCGAATCCGGAGTTATGCGATTTTCAAACCTCGATTCGTCTTTCAGTTTTAGTATTCTGGGAATTGAACCCGCGTAAAAAAAAAATATTTCAACTGGATAGTAGATTCTATTTCTTTAGCCACTATCCAGTTGAAATACGTGCAAGCTTTGAATTTGTAGCATATAAAATATGGTATTACGCAGAGGATTTATTCATTTTTCAAAATGGTACAGACGGAGGAAGTTGTGCATTCTGTGTGTTTATATATAAGTTTATGCGTTATTTTCGGTATTATCTACATTTTTACAGGAAGCGAAAAGATTGCGGTGGATTTTGTTTTGAATTTAAACAAAACTAGGAACTTAACTTTTTCAATGTAAAATAGATCCTTTTAACAAATGGAGGAAGCATACCAAGACCCTAAGCGAGTGGCCAGTTTCGGTGGTGTAGACGCGTTACATCGTGCTGTCGATGGTAAAGTATCAAAAAAGCTCATTAAGAATTGGCTCGAGGGAGTAGAGGCATATACACTGCACAAACCAATCCGAAAAAAATTTCAGACGAACCGTGTCCTCGTATATTCGATTAATCAACACTGGCAAGCAGATTTAGTAGATTTAAGTAGCTTGCAAAAACACAATCATGGTTTTCGATATATTTTGACTTGTATAGTCATTTTATCGAAATATGCCTGGGAAAACCAAACGTGGTACAGACATCGTTAAAGCGTTTAAAACTATATTTTCTATGAGAAAACCCAAGTTCTTGCAGACTGATGCCGGAACAGAATTTACAAATAAGACATTTCAGAAGTTTTTAAAACAAGATGTTCGATTTTTTACAACGCATAATAATACCAAAGCTTCGGTCATTGAACGATTTAACCGAACCCTTAAAACAAAAATGTGGAAATATTTCACACATAATCATACTTATAAATACGTGCACATTTTGAATGATTTATTGCATAGTTATAATCATACTTATCATTCGAGTATTAAAAGAACTCCAACTGAAGTGACTCAGGATAATGAGAATGACGTATGGTTTACATTATACGGTGATATGGAAGGCATGAAAAAAAAGCATGTGTTTTCAGCGTAGGTGACATCGTGCGCGTTTCGAAACATAAATTACTCTTTGAAAAAGGCTATTAAAAAAACTGGACCGAAGAATTATTTGTAGTGACAGAGTGCGTGTCGAGGCATCCCCCCGTTTATCGGATTAAGGACCTGTTGGAAGAGCCTATTCAAGGTACGTTTTACGCTCAAGAACTTCAAAAAGTTCGCCAGAAAGAAACTTTTCTCATCGAAAAAGTATTACAGAAACGAGTTAAAAAAAGGTCGAGTTGAATATAAAGTAAAATATAAGGGTTACCCATCTAAATTTGATCAGTGGGTTCAATCCTCTGACTTATTCACTTTATAAAGGCATGTGTATACTTCTTTCTTTAATCATTTTCAAAAATGTCTTTCTACGTAACACTACCATCTGATAGTTCCATGAATTATTTCCCCGAAAACAAAATATCGCATTTTTTAATGAGATTACCAAACCTTATTGAACTGAAAGGAGAATGGGAAGTGGGCATAGTTGAATTTATTTATCCCCACACTTGGTATAATGTAAATAACAATAATAATGTGTTTGGGCTTGATCTGGGTGACGGACAGATATTAGCAAGAAAAATTCCACCAGGATTTTACGAATCAGTGCCTGATATTTTAAAAGCAATGACGATTAAAGCCCACCAAAATAAAATTTATTTTAATTATAGCCACGTGACCAAGCGAGTTCGCGTTACTGTAAAAAACAAAGCTAAAGTTATTTTAGAAGATGGCTTAGCTCAAGTACTAGTGTTTAACCCATGCAAAATCGAATCATCTGATAGTTCTAAAGAACATGTGATAGAAAGCCCATTCGTGGCAGATCCATGGGCCAATTATAGAGTTCTTTTACTGTATTCTGATATTGTTGAACCTCAAATTATCGGTGACGTGTTAGCCCTTTTGCTACGCATCGTGAATGTGACAGGACATGACAGTGAAATTGTATGTGTGAAATATGTGATCGACCACATTATTGACATGTTAGCCGAAAACAAATTGACACTTTAGAAATCGTTATAAGGTCTCACGCGGGAGAACTTATACCATTTGAACGCGGGCGATCATACATGAAGCTTCACTTTAGGCAGAAGTATCTATCATAATGTTTGTTCCTTATAATTGTTGCCAGAAATCTTTTGAAGATTATTATATACATCAGTCGGGAAGTGGTCTCGGTTATTATCAAGGTACCCCTTTGCAAAAGGGTTATGGGTTTGGAGGATTGTTCAAAAGTCTATTTAGGGCGGCTGTCCCTTTTTTAAATCAGGTGCGAAGGCTGTTGGGAAACAATTGTTTCATACTGGCTTAGATGTGCTAAATGGTATTTCCAAGGGTGATAATTTTAAAGTACAACTCAACGTCGCTTAAAAGAAGCGGGTCGAAACTAGACAGAAAAAGCTTCCAATAAAGTAAAAACTATGATTGGTTCTGGACGGCGCAATAAAAAGAGAAAGCAATCTAAAAATAGTATCATTCGACGCAAATCCAAGAAGGTGAAAACACGCGATATTTTTGCTTAAAAAATGACTTGTTTAATACATAAAGATTCTCCCACCTGTGTGAAATCTGAACTAGACTTGATTTTAATTCCTCCTACACAAACAGCTATAGAAAAAGGTGGATTTATTGAATATCATCCACTGGCTAATATACGAGATGGGGGGCCTGTGGAATTTAACATATCTGGGAGCGGAGAAGATTATATGGACTTGTCTGCTTCATATTTACATGTAAAAGTTAAAATCACCAACTTGGATAGTACGTCTTTAGCAGAAAATGAGCCGGTGGCTCCAGTGAATTTATTTCTACATGCTTTGTTTGGACAAGTAGACGTGGCCTTGAACGAAAGGGTGGTCTCTTCTTCTAGCAATACGTATCCCTATCGTGCCTATGTAGAAACCCTACTAAACTATGGTGAAGATGCCAAGAAAAGTTTATTGACTTGCGAGTGTTTTTATAAGGATACCTTTTTAGATGTGTCCGACCCTCTTCAAAAGGAAAATGGAAACGAGGGGCTTAAAAAACGCTATGATTTAACTTTTAAAAGTCAGTAAGAAAGTCAGTTTAAAGTTTCAGAAGTTATTCCCGGTAGGTTGTAGTCTTGTAAATTCATTTTTCGTTTTAACAATTCATAATAAAGGTGTATTTTTCATAATCAGGTAGCTTACTGTTTAAGATTTTAGACATTTGGTGATCAAATTCCGTCATTTGCTGATGACTCTGAGTATTTTTTATCAATTGATCTTCTGGAATAAGCACGAATTTTTTAGCGTACTGCATTGAGTAAAGTTGAGATGGCTGTCACGGCAGCTGGAATGAGAATGTTTAAAAAGCCCCCATATTGTATAATTAATTTTTTCTTCTTGTATAAAGTTTCCTTTTTATAACCAATTTTTCTTAAAGTAGACTTATACTTTGTCAAAAACTTTTTTTGTTCTTTAGTTATAGGAATATTTCCCGTTAAAAGATTCAAAGCACACTCGCAAATCGCTTTTACACTATGATTAGGTAATTTCTTCAATAAATGCTTACGTAACACAGGTGGGGGCAGGTATAAATGAACAGCAAATCTTTGACTTGTTGACTGGACAATGTCATATTAGAAACTAATTTTCTTTGTTACTCGCAGCCCTTATTTATAGTTAAACTGATAAACGTATTGAATCTGATTAGGCAAAATCTGCGTGCGTAACCTCATTTCCTCGGGACATGTGTTTCTTAAATCAATCAATAAATATGAATGCGGTTTTTTAGTAGCGTCATCGTAAACTTCTCGAAAAAATTTAATATGATTCGCGTACAATTGCCTGCCTAAATGCATTTTTTGCCTGACTTAGATCCCTACGATTTTTAAATAGCACCAAGTAGTGTGCATTTAAACTAATATTTCTCATTTCCCCGCCTTTATGAAAAAGATTCTGACTAATAAAAATGATACTTAAATTTAAATGATGACTACCTTTTGTGAATAATTGAGTGAGTCGAGGATCGTTTCCGCATTCTGCCATTAAGTCGTCTATAATAAACAGCGTATTCTTACTTAAATATTCTTTATAATTGGAAGGAAACCCCTCCACAAATTCCACATTTTCAATATTATCATACAGTGGTTGATTTATCCCATAAAACCAAATCACTCTGTCAATGGATGGATTAAACATCAAGGCCTTAAAGTTTAGCAGATCTCGTACAAAACACGATTTTCCCGATTGAGTTGGGCCAGCGACCACCATTGTGAAAGGGTGTTGTAAGCTCGGAAATTCCATTTTGAATGAATAAAATACATGCGTGTATTATACTTAAAAAAAGACAGACACAAGTTATATATATATATATATACAGTTTAAATGTGAATTTATTGATAAAAGTTGACACACACACACACATATACGAAATCGTTTACATACAAAATCATACACACGACGGTCGTTGCATACATCATAATTGACAAAATAAGATTAAATATTTTTCAGAGTTTTACCTCTGCATCTAGAATACAAGTAATATACACAATATTGTCCACACACAGCAGTTTTATTTTATCGTAAAGTCATTGGGTTATAGTTTATTCGGTTATAACGAAGTGCAAAGTTGGCAATAGGTCCTGTAAAATATGTAGGCTCGTTTCCATAAGAATCGAAGAATTCCCCTTCATTTGGAGATAATAAATTTAAGGCTATCCAGTGACTACCTGGTTGGTGTTACAGACAAAGCACGCAGGATAGTGCACGATTCTTCCTGGTAAGCAGTCACTTGCGTACACATCCAGAAAACATTTTTTTGTCCAGAGGTCTTGCTGTAATATCTTTTTAATTTGTAGGCTATACATTTTTAGTTTGGAAAATCACAAAGAATATGACGAGATTTATTAATCTCTATGATGTTTTCAAATTCTGCGTAAATAAATACTGAAATAGTTTTCGTGAGGGCATTAGCAAACTTAATTTCTACTCGTAAATTGCCTTGATGTTGTAAATTAAGATGTGAAACATCACATAAATCTGGGCTAAGATCAAAAATATAAAGTGTTATGCCCTTGAGCAAATTCTTCCCGCGTTAAATAGTTTCCACTATCACGGTTAAAGCCTGAAAACATCTGGTGATATGCTCTTATATAACAGTTGGTTTCGCAATTCAGTTCTAAGGGCTTGGTAGGTACAGGTTGCCCATCAACGTAAATACTTAAAAAGTTAACGTTGCAATGGTCAAATAAAAAGGGATTAAGACTCAATTGCCCATTTATCGCGGCGTTGTCTATACATCCTACAACACGTTTTGGCATAACTCCTAAAAACACATTGTCTTGCATGAAGGACCAGCTGCCCGTTGGTATGGAATAAGTTTTGCATAACACTCTGTCAATTGGATATTTTGCTGTACTTTTTTCTAAAGCCTTAGCATGGCATAAAGAAACACCTGGATTGACTTTCACTTTGCGAATAAATAAAGACGCATGCTGTAACCCAACTTTATAAGGTTCTTCTGTTTTAGTTGGCATCAGACAAAAATCTGGTTTTGTGTAGGTCATTTTTATTTTTACATCCACTAAATTCAGTAAAAGACGATTTTGTTGAAAAATATCACAATGCAGAGGTCCAATCATGTCCAATATCTGACTTTTAAACTTGTTGAAAAATATCACAATGCAGAGGTCCAATCATGTCCAATATCTGACTTTTAAAAGTTAAATCATAGCGTTTTTTAAGCCCCTCGTTTCCATTTTCCTTTTGAAGAGGGTCGGACACATCTAAAAAGGTATCCTTATAAAAACACTCGCAAGTCAATAAACTTTTCTTGGCATCTTCACCATAGTTTAGTAGGGTTTCTACATAGGCACGATAGGGATACGTATTGCTAGAAGAGACCACCCTTTCGTTCAAGGCCACGTCTACTTGTCCAAACAAAAAGCATGTAGAAATAAATTCACTGGAGCCACCGGCTCATTTTCTGCTAAAGGTGTACCATCTAAGTTGGTGATTTTAACTTTTACATGTAAATAGGAAGCAGACAAGTCCATATAATCTTCTCCGCTCCCAGATATGTTAAATTCCACAGGCCCCCCATCTCGTATATTAGCCAGTGGATGATATTCAATAAATCCACCTTTTTCTATAGCTGTTTGTGTAGGAGGAATTAAAATCAAGTCTAGTTCAGATTACACCCAACTTGAATTATTAGCTTTCATTAAACTTGAACTAATTTTATTAAACTAACGCTTGTGGTAAGCGGTACGAATCTAGAATATATCACCTGGTTGTACTTATGATCTCTTCAAGTAGTAAGGCTTCTTCGCTGAATGCTAACAGCAATACTCCAATATCGAATCCTGCAAATCTCGTCACTACTTCTGCTGGCACAATCGCCTTCTTCTACGCTAACCTACAACGCTCTCCTTAAATACCTTATCTGTTTTACATATCCCATTTTCTTCTTTTAGAGGTGATTGAAAATATACGTGAATTTAAAATCCCCAAAGACGCCTAAGAGTATTAGTGGAAATGTTTCGAAATGCTTCGTGAAGATTCGTCACATCTTGACCTGACAATGGCCTACCTAATACCTGATAGTATATAGCATGCATTGTCAAATACTCATTCAAAAGGTAATTTGAAACAAATGTGCAATCTCAAAAAAGTAGGCACAAACCGGCGTGACCGATAGCCACATTGCAACTGAAGGAGTTGAATAATTGTTTATGGTATTAGGCCTGGTCCTAGACATGGACAACGGTCATCACATAATAACACAGTTTTACCACTTTTACCCTTTGATTTGCAGTATAAAATTCCCTATTTTTCAGAGAATATGTACGGGGAAAATATTTGACATTAAAATTATCTGGATCATGATCTTAATAAGACAGTCGATAAACGAAACGAGGCCCTCACCGAGGGTTAGGCCCTGGGCCCGGACCTAGTTGACCCATGCCTTAGGACGTCCGCGTCTACGTCAAAATAACTTCGATGAGATTTTGTATTTGTGTTTCCTAAGATTTTATGAGAAACACTTTTCTTCTAAATGAATATTTTCCTTCGTCACCTCTGCTCCCTACTAAAAGTAATTTATATGTATTTATATGCGAAATTATACCCCTACTTACGCGAATTCGACTTTACGCGATTATCACTCAGTTCCACCTATCACGTAAGTACGGGATATTGCTGTATACCAGTGATCTTCAAACTGTGTTCCATGCAACCCTGGGGTTCCACGAGGCATACCCAGCGGTTCCTCGAGTTACAATAAAAAAAAATTGAAACAAAGTTATGAATGAGAACGCAAAATGGATGCACGTTCTCTAAAATGTTAGTACACATACAAGAATTTAAATCTCATCCCTGTCATTAAGAAACAGAAAATTTTATTCATACATAATTACTTTGTTTTGCAATACTTTTTAAACTTTTATTATCTACATATAGAAAAATGGATGTATATATTTTTGGAATATCGCGCATCATTTCAACACCGTTCAACCGATCACTATGAAGATTGGCACATATATGCATATTTTTGTAGAGATGGGTTTTGTGCTATCTTCTTTGTTAAAGATCCCCACCAGGGAGCGCTACAGCATATCAACTTCAGCACCGTTCAATGCATTGCCAAGTTGCCAACATGGCTGCCAAAAATGTTGCCAACTTAGCTCTATCACTAATATTTCGCTTTGTTTCCATTGAATCGCCATTTTAATATAACGAACGGCGTTGATTGTGAATATTACAATTAAAACATTAAATAAATGCAACACAATGTAATATTAACTTATGACACATTCAGATATAAATTATTTACACTATTTTAAGCTTTTTTCATAGGGCTGTGGTAGCCCAGTGGTCAAGGTATCGGATCATGGCAGGCATCTCATGAGTTCGAGCCCAGTACCACTGAAGACCCGCCGTGTAGGGATGCAATGCACGTTAAATCCTCCCATTGATGTGGTAGTTAGGAGGGGGAGCTCAGGTGTCTTCCTCGTCACTTGACCATGGTTCAAAATTACGAGGTCCGTCACCAAAAGCCTTCTTGTAGCTGAACAGTGCGACGGTAATATTCACTCATTCATTAAACGTTTATTAAACAAAATTTGTAACAATGGGTTTTTTTTGCTAAGCAAAAGGAAAGTTTTTTCAAAAATCAACCCACTGGAGAGTTACGGGGCGTTATAAATAAAAAAAAAATCTTTTTTTTATCAGCTATTAGTCCTACAGACTTAAATTTTAACAAATATGGT
Organism: Trichonephila clavipes; assembly: GCA_019973935.1. Taxonomy (NCBI): domain Eukaryota; kingdom Metazoa; phylum Arthropoda; class Arachnida; order Araneae; family Nephilidae; genus Trichonephila; species Trichonephila clavipes. The sequence goes on along the minus strand of BMAU01020109.1, from coordinate 96,090 downwards.
ATTTTGTTCAGCTGAGATATGCAAAAAAGCTTATATATATATATATATATATATATATATATATATAAAATTTACAATTAACGTCAAAAGTTAACTCATCAAAAACTTCTTTATCCTTTCATCTGTAACTTTTCAATTCACCCGTGCGAAGAACGGGTATACCAGCTAGTAATATAATAAAAGAATATTAAATTGCGCGGCTCGCACGCGTTTTATCTTTATACACTGCTCAAAACAATTAAAGGATATTGTAAGTTTTATATAAAATAAAGATATAAGCGAATTTTTTTTGCCGAAAATGGAAGAAGAGAATCACAAATGCAAATTTTTCTGATTTTCAAACTGTGGAGTATGCTAATTTTGAGTTCGACGTCAAAAACGTCGCTTCAGCGGCAGCGAATGAAATTTGACTTTCAACTTAAATCAAGACAAGTATGATCGGCATTCAGTGACTGCTTTGTTTCGATGAGTACGATGTCTCAGCGAAGTCATTTAACCGATTCAGAAGCTTGGAGAATTGTTGGTAGGTTAGAAGGGGGCCAAACTCAAGCCGAAGTAGCACAAGCCATTGGAGTGTTACAAAGTGTGATTTCCAGGATCTGGAACCGTTTTTTGGAGACTGAAAGTGCAGGCAGAAGACCAGGACAAGGTCGTAGACGGGCAACAACGCCCAATGAAGATCGTTATTTAGTGTTAACGGCTCGGAGACACCGAAATATGAACGCTATTCTTCTCCAACAACACCTTCGCTCTGCTACTGGCACCACGGTTTCAACTCAGACTGTCCGAAACCGGCTCCATGGTGTAGGTCTGTATGCTCGCCGACCGCTGGTATGTGTTAGACTAACATCAAGGCATCGTCGCGACCGCAGGGAGTGAGCAACAGAGCATGTGAACTGGAGGAGAAATGAATGGAGCAATGTTCTTTTTTCTGACGAGTCCCATTTTTCTGTTCATCCGGATAATAGGCGTATTTTCATCTGGAGGGACCGTGGCAGTAGGAATAATCCTGCGTTCGTACACGGTGGAGGAGTGTTGGTGTATGGTGGCATCTCTATTGACGGGCGCACAGACCTCTACATCATTCGAGATGGACCTCTGACTGCTCGCCGATATAGGGATGAGATCCTCAGACATATTGTAGTCCCTTACGCTGCAGCAATCAGAGATTACTTCATTTTAATGGACGATAACAGCAGGCCACATCGTGCTAACCTCGTGGAGGATTCCCTTTTCGAGGAAGGAATCGTACGAATGGAATGACCAGCGTGTTCTCCAGACATGAATCCAATAGAGCACGTTTGGAACGCTCTAGGAAGACGAGTTGCTGGCCGCCAACCACCCCCACAAACTCTCCCAGAACTGGAAAGAGCTCTTCTGGAAGAGTGGGACAGAATACCCCAACTCGTGATTAATAGCCCCATTGACTCCGTGCCTCAAAGGTGCTCAACGTTGCTGGAACGTTGCTCAACGTTGCTACTGAAAATGATTTCCTTTGAAGAAAACACCTTTTCTTATTCTTTTTTTCTCATATGCACAAATTGTGTTTTTTCTTTTGTACACAAATGCGCAATAAAATGCATTTTTTTTCTGCCAAACACGTGTGTAATTTATTCTCATATAACCTACTACGTCTATCGACCATGTATCAATCAGCTAAAAAGTTTCCCAACCACAAGATCCACCTAAAACCGTAATATCCTTTAATTATTTTGAGCAGTATATATATATATATATATATATATATATATATATATATATATTTAAATATATAAAAACAATCACAATTATCAATTTAAAAATTGAAATATATGAATCCCAAAATACCAAAACACTTCAGAATATCAATGGCGAATATAAAAGATAATGTTCCATCATTTTCAAACAAAATTAAAAAATTATAAAATAAAATATAAAAATTTATAAAATATCCAAGTGCAATCTCGAACTTAGGACCGATAAGTGGGGTTAAACTAGTTTGATGGCGCCAACCTTCCCCTATTGCAACTTGGTAAGTTAATTGGAAAATTTTCAAATTTCAGAAAAAAATTTTAAAAAAAATTAAAAATTAAAAAGTTAAAATTAAACCATTATACTTTAAATTAAAAGTTAAAATTAAATCATTATACTTGAAAATAAAACTATTCGCCATCACATTCCGAAAGATATTGCAATATTAAAATTTAAAAACAATTTAGTTCATAATATAAATTGAACCCTCAAACTTCCAAGATGATGCACCCATCTTTAAAATAGTTGTAAATGGTAGAAAAAATAAATTCTGATCCGAAACAAAATCAAAAATTATCTAAAATCAAAAAAAATTTAAAAAATCCGAAAGTTCAAGTCTAAAAAATCCGAAAGTTCAAGTTAAAAATCCGAAAGTTCAAGTTAAAAAATTTTCGAAAGTTCAAGTTAAAAAAAAAAAAATTAAAAATCCGAAAGTTCAAGTTAAAAAATCCGAAAAGTTCAAAAGTTAAAAATCCGAAAGTTCATTAAAAAATAAAGTTCAAGTTAAAAATCCGAAAGTTCAAGTTAAAAAATCCGAAAGTTCAAGTTAAAAATCCAAACTTCAAGTTAAAAAATCCGAAAGTTCAAGTTAAAAAATCCGAAAGTTCAAGTTAAAAAATCCGAAAGTTCAAGTTAAAAATCCGAAAGTTCAAGTTAAAAAATCCGAAAGTTCAAGTTAAAAAATCCGAAAGTTCAAGTTAAAATATCCGAAAGTTCAAGTTAAAATATCCGAAAGTTCAAGTTAAAATATCCGAAAGTTCAAGTTAAAATATCCGAAAGTTCAAGTTAAAATATCCGAAAGTTCAAGTTAAAAAATCCGAAAGTTCAAGTTAAAAATCCGAAAGTTCAAGTTAAAAAATCCGAAAGTTCAAGTTAAAAAATCCGAAAGTTCAAGTTAAAAAATCCGAAAGTTCAAGTTAAAAAATCCGAAAGTTCAAGTTAAAAATCCGAAAGTTCAAGTTAAAAAATCCGAAAGTTCAAGTTAAAAAATCCGAAAGTTCAAGTTAAAAAATCCGAAAGTTCAAGTTAAAAATCCGAAAGTTCAAGTTAAAAAATCCGAAAGTTCAAGTTAAAAAAATCCGAAAGTTCAAGTTAAAAAATCCGAAAGTTCAAGTTAAAAAATCCGAAAGTTCAAGTTAAAAAAATCCGAAAGTTCAAGTTAAAAAATCCGAAAGTTCAAGTTAAAAAATCCGAAAGTTCAAGTTAAAAAATCCGAAAGTTCAAGTTAAAAATCCGAAAGTTCAAGTTAAAAATCCGAAAGTTCAAGTTAAAAATCCGAAAGTTCAAGTTAAAAAATCCGAAAGTTCAAGTTAAAAATTCGAAAGTTCAAGTTAAAAATCCGACAGTTCAAGTTAAAAAATCCGAAAGTTCAAGTTAAAAAATTCGAAAGTTCAATCTAAAAAATTCGAAAGTTCAAGCTAAAAAAATTCGAAAGTTCAAGCTAAAAAAATTCGAAAGTTCAATCTAAAAATTCGAAAGTTCAATCTAAAAAAAAATTCGAAAGTTCAATCTAAAAATTCGAAAGTTCAATCTAAAAATTCGAAAGTTCAATCTAAAAATTCGAAAGTTCAAGCTAAAAATTCGAAAGTTCAAGCTAAAAAATCCGAAAGTTCAAACTAAAAATTTCTAAAAACCGAATGTTCACATTAAAAACACAGTATATTCACAAATGAATAGAGTAAATCATTAAAAATACAGTATATTCACAAATGAATAGAGTAAATCATTAAAGACTCACCAAACAGTATCCCATCAAGAATATGATCCATTTCTTATAACACATTTCATTTTTAATATATCAATTACACATATTTTGCTTATAACATCTAGCCATGTCAATCCAATCGATTCTTGATCCAACACTAGAGTATGACTACTTGGCATTAGATGCAAACCATATCACATGTAAAAGACTTGCTTGATTGATTGGTCATAAATGTCTGTTTGGACATAAATGTTTAACTGGTAATAAATAATTTTAAAGTGTATATATAGTCGTGTAAATATTGTTTTAAGTGTGTGTGTATTAAAATGTATATTAAAATGTAACCTGTGTGTGGAATGCACAAATTCTTCACAGCTGGACCACTAACAAGCTGACTTTGTGGACCTAATGTTGTGTGGTGGATTTGTGCATTTACGAGTTTAAAAATATTTTTAAGAAATATTTCTGATCTATATATTTTCTCAGGAAATTGATGGGATAATCATTTTGTATGCACAATAATATAAATTTCTGGATATTTTTGAATCTATCTATATTGTGCGTAGTTAAATTATTATTTCTCAACAAAAAATTTAAAATTATATTTCTAAATACAGATATATGAAGACAACTATTGAAGTTTGGTATCTTTATGACATTGAATTTAAATGCTTCCCTTTTATCATATATATTGCTATATAATTTGTTGTCAATATAATAGTTAAATCCAAACCCAAAAATTCAACTTTGTTTGAGTTAAAATTCGTCTGTATTAATTTTAGGTATTCCGGATAAAAATTAATGTTAGGTTTAAATTCTCTATCATGACATATAACAATTAAATCATCTATGTATCTCAACAAGAGGCAAGAGGGTTCCTTTCTTCGAACTATTTCATAATGGTGTAAATACAGGTTAGCGAGACTATTACTAGCCGGGCCACCCTGAGGCAATCCTTTGATTTGTTTATAAAGTTTGTTCTCAAAAATAATGAAGTTCTCCTGTATAACAAAACGAATAAGTGTATTGAACTTTTCAGAACTAATGTAATTATTTAAATCATATTTCTCATATGCATCTGAAAGTACCTGAATTATATCTTCTATTTTAATGGAGTTAAATAAATCTTCGAAATCGAACCCATTCACAGAAAATACCTCTTGTTGATCAACTTTCTTTATTACATTATGGCTGTTTTTTATAATAGAAGTATCCTTAAATTTGTCTATTGTATCTTGTAATATGGTCTGTAAAATTCTTCCCGATTTTGATATATAAGTATTGAACCCATTTGTTACACTGCGGAATTTGATTGGATTCTTATGAAATTTAGGAGTCAGAATATATATATATATATATATATATATATATATATATATATATATATATATATATATATATATATATATTATTTACTAGATTGTGAACGCTTTATTGTTTACTATATTGAGTTCCACGAGATGATTTTATACTCGATAGTACAATGTCTTGCAAAACTAAATAGCTTTCTAATGGAAAATGCATCTTTTATATTTGTGGAAAAACAATATCAACAGATTCGATGATAAAAATCTAAATTTTATGTTGCGAATTCATGCAAAATACACAGTATTTCTCACACAGCTATATACATTTTAATGCCATTCAGAACAAAGTGTTTAAGCGAAAAGTTTTTCTCAACGTGAGGGGCTACAAAACCAACGAATAGAAAAAAAAGAAAATTCAGAATATTAATGCGATTACACTTATTCTCAATAGACCTAAACTTCGACATTTTGTGTGAAAAAATGCAAGTATATATCTCACTAAACGCAATGCATGGATAGATAACACTTGGATCCCAGATTAATATTATTAATGAGTAATTTATATTAAAAGTGGATTAAAAATTTTAGTAATAAATGCAATATTTGTTTTATTGCCTTACATTGATCTAAAATTGATCTACTTTAAATATTGTTTTAAGATATGTTCTTTTAAGTGCATGTGTGGAATAGGGTTCCACGAAAACACCCTGTAGTTCTAAGGGTTCCATGAGTTAATAAAGTTTGAAGACGACCTCTGTATACTAAAATAGAAAAGACAAAAAAAGAAAAAAAAATTGAAAGAAAAAGAAAAGAAAGAATACAAGTGAATAAAACTGTAATTAAACTTATATTAAAAGTGTAATTCTTTCGGTACTATTAATGAAATATGTTTCTTCCTTTTTGTAGTTAAACAAGAAATATAGAAAAAAATGAAGTCAATGCCTACGTAGATCAACAATTTTTTTTTTATTTTAGCTGTTTTTTATTAAATACTTACAATTAATATATATATGTATATACACTCAGGAACATTGAAAATAGCGACCCAAGAAGAAAGCATCAGATTGAAATGAAATTTAATACACATAATGACACAGATGAGAGATTCACTTGATCTCAAATACAAGACAATTTAACGAATATAGGGTGTGCAACGACACAAATACTGGGAAACTTCAATAGCGCGTTGGACCACCTCCAACTGCAATACATGCCACCACACGGTCCAGCATTGAGTTGATTAGACACCTTATGTTGTCCTGAGGCAGATGGGCCCACAAATCTTGAACAGCCAACTCTAAATCATGTACAGAGGGACACGATGGCATCTGGCGTTTTAGCTGATTCCACACGGGCTCTACAGGGGACAAATCGGGGGAGCGGGTCGGCCATGAAAGTGTCTGAAAATGACGTAGGATGTCTTGAGCAACTCTTGCTGTATGCGGACGAGCATTATTATGCTGGAAAATTGCCCCTGGGAGACCATTTAGGAAAGGTCCTACATGGGGTCGAAGAATATCATCAACGTAATGTTGGCCCGTTAAGGTTCCACGCATCACAATTAAAGTGGACCGGCTATCATTGGCTATGGCCCCCAGACCATTACACCAGATGTGCGGGCAGTGGGACGTAGAACAGTGTGGGGGAATTGTACCGCTCAACAGGGCGCCTCCACACCCGTACACGATTGTCATCTGTCCCCAAAACAAACCGGGATTCATCACTAAACACAACCTTTTGCCAATCTGTGACATTCCACATTGTTCTGGCTTGGCACCACTTTAGACGCACTTACCGATGTTCCGGTGTTAAAGGGAGTGCACGGAAAGGGCGCTTGTGTGGATTTAAGATTTGCCTCTGCAAGGTGTCTGGAAATTGTTTGTGGAACAATTGCTACGCCTACGTCTGCTCGTATCGTTGAACGAGTCACTGTGGGGTCCACAAGTGCTTGCCGCACGATCCTTCGATCCTCCCTCCTCGTGGTCTTCCTGGTCGCTCCAGACCCGGTTTTCTGCGCGTGGTTACCTTCTCGTGACCACTGCTCCCAATAATTTCTAACGGCACACTCCGAACGATCCACCTGGCCAGCAACACGGTGCGTCGACCAGCCTGCAGTTTTCATCCCGATGATCAGGCCTCTTTCAAACTCGCTTAACTGTGAGAAATGTCTTCTAGCGCGTTTACCTGGCATGTTTCGCTTCCCAAAGTCTTCCTACAATTGGCGGGTAATCGTCACGTTTATGAATCTTCGAATAAGCGCTGGGTTATATAACAGCCTCTTCCTGATTGTAGCGCCACCTCGGCATGTATGAGCATGCGTATTGGCACAATTTTGGATCATTTGCATATCCTATTACGCTGTACTTATTTGCAAAGTTTCGCGATTGTACTTAGCTTCCTTCTTGGGTCGCTATTTTCAATGTTCTTGAGTGTATATATGACAGAATCACAACACTAAGTGGTAATTGATTGTTATTAATTTTCATTAAAGTATCGTATTGTTATCCAAAACAATCGTGCATATAAGATTTCAGTTCAAATGAATGCTTTAAAACGTGAGGGGAAAAAATCGTATAAAGTTTTGACACAAGTCGCCAAAAAGGATGCCAACGTGGCTGAATTTGTAATTCTTTGAATAATTAATTTGAATCAATTAATTTTTCAATCCAAAATAAAATCATGTATATAAAATTTCAGCTTAATTGAGCTCTTTAAAATGTATTTTATTAACGATTGAAATTCCACCGAGATAAATAAATAAATATATAGAGAGTATGAGCTAATAGGAGGAATTAAAAAAAAATTCGTACTCTGGGCGCATTTAATTATCTTTACAGATCATTGTTATCTAACCATTATTTACCATGTATAAACATTTAATAACACACCATACAAAAATATCCTTAAACAAAGGAAAACTTTATTTCAAAAACAACTTTAAAAAAATATTCTTGGACAACATTAGTCTACGATTGAACGGTTTCTTTCTAACTGCATTCTTTTCTGGTTCCTCACGCAGGTGTGAGAATGTTTGACTTACCAGACGGGTTGAAATTCTCTCAGTCAGTGAAACCTAGACAATACGGATGACCTTGACTGAGTTTGTCCCGCAGAACACTCGATGACCTTTGTGCTACATTCTGCGTTAGTATGTCACGTCCTATAGCTACACCAGAGAACTCTCTCTCTCTCTTTAAGTTTGAATTCCAACAAACAGAAAATCAATTACTTATTTTTCGCTCAATGATAATAATTAATTTTCAAAAGAATTGTTAAAATTAACGTAATACAACTCTATTGCTCTCTCTATATATCAGGATAGCTTCAATTCTCAGTTATCAATAGCAAATAGCCTTTATTTACTGTTCTCGATTAGTGATAGAGCATAAGCGATTTCTCCCTGGCTATGGAAATAAGTAATTTACGTGTGGTTAGGGAAGATGTATATTACCAATGAAAACTAATCTACAGGCACAATGAACACATTTGAACACACAATGTACCTAAATCACACACACACACTTATCAATGCTAATTAATTATTTTGTCTAGGTGAAGATTTCAAATAATTTATGAATTGGTTCGTTGCGTGACAGTTTACATATTTAAACTTTAGGTATCCGACTAAGTTCGTAACAGTGATTTTGCAAAAGCGCATAAATGGATAATTTTCATGATATTTAGTGTCACTTTGATTAGAATATATGCATAAAATTGTTTTAAGAACATTTTGACAAAAGAAACTTATATAAATGCAATATTTTGGCAAAAAATTAACTTAGAATAATCTCTTCTCCAAATGTTCTCCTTTTGTGATAAATGCTTCTATTATAATAATATTTTGCCTGTACGTATATAGCTCAGACCTCTCTACAGAGGCTCAATTAGAACTTTTGAAATATATAACCTAGAAGTGGGTTTATTCATATTTTACGACAACATAGGGGAGCAATTTTAAGAAAAAAACGCCAATAATTATTTCAATTGGTAGTTCTGAAAATAATGTGAATTTTTCAAAAATTCTAAATGAGCCGCTGTCATCAGAGGTCTGAGCTATATACAGGCAAAATATTACTATACTAGAACCATTTTTCACAAAAGGAGAACAATTGGAAAAAAGATTATTCTAAGTTAATTTTTTGCCAAAATATTATATTTAAATAATTTTTTTTTGTCAAAATGTCCTTAAAACAATTTTATGCATGTATTCTAATCTGAGTGACACTAAATATCATGAAAATTATCCATTTATGCGCTTTTTTAAAATCACAGTTAGTCGGATACCTTAAATTTTAGAGATAAACCCTGGAAATGCCAATTTATCAATTTGATAAAAAAATCGCTCCGCCCTCCCCACCAAACTGTGTGGTATTCGTTATAAGAAATCTAATTTTTGAGAGACTATTTATTGTCAGTTAATTTATAATTGACGTAGTTGCTTCTGTGTCTTTTCTTTTGTTTTAACGATCGATCTCCAACTAGCTAATTAACAGAACATCTAATAACTTCATAGAATAAAGAGTGTAATTATTAATCTATATTACACACTTTAACTGACTTAGTTATTTTTTTCATGAAACACCTACAAATTTTATGAAATAACGGAATTATATGATTTAACGGTAACATATTCAAGTTCTCGACTTAAAACGAGTAATTTATATTTTCCAACATTTTTTTTTATCATGGGTATGAAAATTGAACACAAAACACTTAAGTTCGGTCGATGTACGATCGAAATGTAAATTTGCTTTAAATATACTTAGATATGTATACAAACAAAAATAGCAATCTGAAAGCGATCAACAGGTACTACTTAGGGGACCAATGGTCAACCCAGGAGGTCGGAATGTGGGGGAGGAGGAGGGAGGAGAGACAGGGAACTTTCTGAAAAGTTAGAGGGGTTGCAATCTGTGAGCATTCAGTTAACGTGGAACTTTCAAACTGTGAGGTCGTGTGTATCTTTCTCGAGTTTCAGAGCTTAAGTCTGTTTTGGAAAAGTAAGTGACATTTTTTCTCTAATATCTCACCCATGCTTTTTCTTCTAAAACATACAGAGTTTAAACATGCTGTGTGTATTATTGTATTATTATTACTTTTTTATATAATTAGTTTATTTTTTATGAAATTTTAATTATTTTACCATTTGAAGCATTAATGTATGTGTTCATTTCTTACATTTACATTATAAAATAGAAGGATTTTCTATATGTTTAAAATTTTTTGGATAGTTACGTTAGGAATTAATATTTATTTATAATAATGAGTAAATTTGTGATATTAATTTCCCGTTGTGTTGCCTTAATCAATGAAAGTGGTGTGTGATTTAAAAAAAATTATTTTAAAAACATTTTACGAATGAAACATTTTTTTACTATTTGTATTTACATTATTTTTATACTGCTTTATAAAGTATGTTAATTTTTCTATCTTAAATAATCAAATTTTTTTATCAGACTTTTTAAAAAAATAATTAAGGAGAAATTTTTAGAGCGATTTATCGATAATTTATTTTTTTATATTAATTTCTTTAAAATAAAATTCTTCACAACGACACGAAATATAATTAAGTGATCTATTTTTTCTTAGTAGATTGTCAGTTGTATTTCTGTCATTTAACTCTTTTATTATTAATGCGCGTGCGTGCATGTGTGTGTGTGTGTGTCGGATTTTGACAGTGGTGCAAACTCCTAATTTCGGTAGGGCACCAAAAAATCTTAATTTTACATCATTTCTGTTAAAAAATATAGTTTATGAAAAAAAGTGGTTAATGTGTGTATTTTAAATTTTCTTTTGGGTTTCTTTTTTTAAAGGATTCCAATATTCCCTTCTGCTTCCTGGGCTTCAACCGACTTTAACCGTCACCTTTCCAGAATCCCAAGCGTAAGTACCAAAAATTTTATATACATCTAATTTTTTTTTTCACTCGCTAGATATATTTGAGCAAATAAATAAACGTGCTTGGATCATCTGAAGCTATCACAAAACTGAACAAGTTGAAGTATAGAATTTTAGTTTTTCAAAAAATTGTACTAATGAAATGATGCAAACTCAACTGTATAGATTCGTATGTATTTTAGTGTATCTGAAGAATCTCAGGTAGAACGCGGTAATGCATGGTTGGTCTTATATCGTTTAAGAATGGTAAAATTTCATAAAAATTAATAAATCACTTTTTATTCGCTAGGATTAGTTGCCACTTCAATAAAAATATTGCAAATGAGCTAATGCTGATATTCGGGATGTTCCAATCTGGCAAACCAAAAAAAAGTTACAAAAAAAATTGATTCGTGATTTACAAGTATAATTTTAAATATTACCAAATATAATTTTAAAAGTTAACAAAAAACTAATATTCACAATTATAAAAAAAATTTTAAAAAAATTAATACAGTTAGTTAACACTAATTACGAAATAGTTTATAAATGCCTAAATATAAAATTATGAAATTCATATTAAAATTAATAGTAGATATTTTTTAATATATTATATGTTCTATACTTTTATTATTTAATTTATTATTTTTCACTCTAGTTACTATATTTCTGCATATTTATTAATATTACCTTCTTAAATCTGATTCTTCGTTAATTAATTGACGAAGAAGTGAGCAATTATTGTCCCAACAAGGCTTAAAGTCCTTACTTTGACGTACAAATATAAAAAGTAGGGTGCCAACCAGTGGCGTAAGGTACACCCCCGCACCGCGGGGGGGGCGGGACTCTAGGGAGCCCAAAGCCTGAGTGATGCCAATTGCATAAGATACGGCTTGGGGCCAGGCCCCCTTTTCCGCTTAGGCACATGCCTAGGGCGCAACAGATTTTGGAGCGAAAAAAATTGGAGGGTGAAAAAAAGAGAAAATTAAAACGAAGAGAACGCGTACAACCGCCTAGTATTTATTAAAAATACCAATTATTCTCTTTCATTTTTATACCTAAATTATCAAATCTTCGTTTCGCTATCGGCCAAATCATTATGCAAATCGCTTGGTTTTTCTTCGCCCAATCAAGTTTTGTTTCATGTATACTGTTATTAAATTGTTCTCAAAAATCGAAAGCAAAAAATCTTTTTCGCAGCGTTTTTCAAACTGTGGAGCGCGCACCCTAAGGGGGTGTGATAACCCTAGTTGTGGCGGGGGGCAAGAATATCGTGAAAAATCGAAAACAAAAGATTTAAAATAGTTATCAATTTAACAAAATAATTTACAATTTAAAACAAGAGAGCTTAGGGAAAATCCCTTTCGAACCAAAACTGGCAAGGAAAGAACTGAAGAAGGAAGGGGTGCTCTAGAAATTGTGGGAGGTGTAACAATTTGAAGTGTCTAGGGCGCCGGGGAGGTTTAAAACGGACCCGCTTGGGGCCAAAAACCTGACATTGCAGGGAGCCCGAATATTCTCCTTTACGCCACTGGTGTCAACTCAAGCGTCGTCTTCGCCACTTGCATGTGGTTCAAAATTTCGAGTTCAATCGCCATTACCTTTTCCAAGTGCGACGTTTATTAACAATCAATCCGATAATTAAAACCATCTCCAAATTGATTAGTAAATATAACAATCAGCTATCCTAAATCATGTTAGAACAAGTAAAAAAAGAAAGGCTGGCCTTTTTTTTTAGTGTAAATCGTATTATTTGGAAGCCTTACTATAAAAAAAAAAAGAGTTGGCGTTTTTTTCTTTTTGTGTTGAAATTTGGTTGTGGGAATAGAGAGTTGCTTGCTTTAGTTGAATAGAAAAGAAAGACATCAATAGTATCATGAACCACACAAAGGCTTTTCCCCACCATTTTTGCCTTGAGCAGCTCTAAGCTGCCCCTTATATATAAGCCCAAAGACCCCTTGCCATTGTGTCTTGTTTTATGATCACCTTAAACTTAGATAAGGAAGATAATGGGCTTTGGAAACTGGTTTGGAATTGTGGCTTTCGACCATCAGAAGACGTGCCATAAATATTTTTATCCCGCACGTGCCGACAAAAGAGATGGCACTTATTGTTAGATTAAAGTCTAATTTGGGGAAAATCTTCTCGAGTAACGCCGTCCCGGTAGATTTATTCGGTTTCCCATATCGAATTTTCAGAATTCATTTATTTACTAAAAAAATATGATTGCGATAGACTTGATATACATATTTATATATTTTCAAAAAGCTGAAATAAATCATTGGTACTAAAATTCTTCCGATTTTTTTTTTTTTTTTTTTTACTTTTCCAGGTCGAAACCACGTGATGCGATTACAAATAGTAACATGTGCATCATGTTAGTATATTCGATTCCGCTGCGTGTTGACATCTTGTGCTTTAACTATATATCTTTACCAGTGGCGCACACAAGGGAGGTCACCGGGTCAGGACCCCCCCCCATTTTTTTTTTCAATTCCTACTATTTATATATAGGTCACACTCTGTATATTTATTTATTTATCTTGGTGGAATTTTCAATCGTTAATAAAATACATTTTAAAGCACTCAATTGAGCTGAAATTTTATATACATGATTATTTTGGATGACAGCACAATAATTTAATTATAATTAATAAAAATTAATTGGTTAAAACCATTTATTTAAAGACTTACAAATACAGCCACTTTGGCATCATTTTTGGCGACTTAGCGACCCATTTGGTGACTTGTGTCAAAACTTAAAAAGGTTTTTTTTCTCACGTTTTAAAGCATTCAGTTGAACTGAAATTTTATATATACGATTGTTTTGGATGACAATACGATACTTTAATGAAAATTAATGAAAATTAATTACCACTTAATATTGTGATTCTGTCATATGTGTATACATATTTATATTAATTGTAACTATTTAATAAAAAGTAGCTAAAATAAAAAAAAATTTGTTGATCTACGTAGGAATTGACTTAAAATTTTTTTTTGTATTACTTGTTCGATTGATTATAATCCTACGTATATAGTACGTAAAATTTAATTAAGTATTTGTTCTCTCTCAATTAATTTTATTAATTAATACTATTTATTTATTCAATAGTTAATTTTTTACTGTTTTTTTGCCAGAAAATTGAAAAATCAAAAGAATATGGTGGTTGGCCTATTGTAGCATAATACGAGATTTGTGGACTTTCGACCCTGCCCCCCCCTCCTTGAAAAATCCCTCTATTCTTTACATATATTTAATATTATCATTTTTTTTTGCATTATTCTGGGAAACCTATTAGGTTGAAGCCAGTAGCGCACACAAAAATTTTTCAAAGGAGGGGTCCAGGATCGAAAGTCCACCATTTTGGTATCATGCTCAAATACGCCGCCCAACATATTCTTTTGATTTTGAAAATTTTCGGGAACAAAAACAGTAAAAAATCAATTAATAATTAATCAATAATTAGCATTAATTAATAAACATTTTTTTTCAAATAATATTTAAATTTTACGTAATATATATATATAGGATTATAAACAATCGAAAAAAATAAGGGCTATGGTGAGGGGGGGGGTCCGGACCCCCAAGGGCACCCCCTTGTGGGCGCCATTGGTTGAAATTATTCTTAATATTTAACTTTTTTTTGTTCTAGTTTATTTGTGTTGTTGATTGTTGTGTGCTTTTAAAATAGTTACCTGTTGTATTTGTTAGTATGCTCATTTATAATTTTCAGTTATTTTTTAATATATTTATATATAGTTCTAAGCACAGTGGTGCACACAAAAGATTTTCAAAGGAAAAGGATCCAGTGTTGAAAGTCCACCATTCTCATATCATACCTCAATACGCTGCCAAACATATTCTTTTGATTTTGGGAACAAAAAACAGTAAAAATATATATAAAAGGTGTACAACTTTGCTTCCGCCATTTTGCAATAGATGGCTGTAGCGGTAAGTGGAAGTCGAAATAAATAGATCGTAGATGTCATACAATAAGCTTAGGTATTTGTAAACATAACGCCATCGAAATATTAGTCAGTTTGTGTCTGCATCATAAAGTTATTCTCGATTAAACATGTCAGCTTACGAGCCAAATTCTCGTCATTTGCGGGAGGTTTTAATTTTCTGCTTTAATATGAAGAAATCTGCGGCTGAGGGTCATCGAATGCTCTCAAATACCTATGGTGAGGCCGCTATTAGTGAAAGAACGTGCCGAGAGTACGAGAACGTGCGAGAAATGGGAAGTCCTACCCCACCCGCTATATTCTCCAGACCTTGCTCCCTCGGATTATCACTTGTTTCGACCAATGGCACACGGCCTGGCTGACCAGCACTTCCGGTCTTATGAAGAAGTAAAAAATTGGATCGATTCGTGGATAGCTTCAAAAGATAACCAGTTTTTTCAACGCGGGATTCGTACGCTGCCCGAAAGATGGAAGAAAGTAGTGTCCAGTGATGGACAATACTATGAATCATAAATGTATACTCAGTTTTTTACAATAAAGCCTCGAATTTCAGAAAAAAACAGCGGAAGCAAAGTTGTACACCTATTATATAATTCATAATTAGCATTAATTAATAAAATAAATTATTACTAATAAATACTTAATGAAATTTTACGTCACATATACATAGGATTATCATCAATCAAAAAAAAATCAAGGGCTATTGGAGGTGTCCGGACCCGTGGTCCCTCTCTTGTGTGTACCACAGGTTCTAAGTTATTGTGTTTTAGAGTAATTTATTACATATATATTTTCATATATATAAGGGCGGCCCACAGTATAAAATTAAAGCCACTAAATTTACAAAGCTTCTTACTAAATGATATCCTCAAATATAATATTTGTTTCTAATTTGTAAAAGAAATGTTTTCAAAAAAATTAAGCAATTTTGCCTTTGATTTTTACTTTGTACAAATAATCGCTCTAAAAATTATTAAAAATAAATGTAACTTTTAAAAATGATAATTAATTACTCTTAAACGGAAATTATATCTTTGGAAAGATATCTATATAATGTTTAGAAATGTATGATTTGCTTTGACTTTTTATTTGATAAACCTTTAAGAATGCTTTTTTTTAAAAAAATTTGATTTATTTTTTTACAATGGAATAAATTACCAGGTGTATGCATATCAAATGAAACGATTGCTAACAGATGTGGTCACGGATATATGCAAACAATATGAAACCGTGACATGTGATTTTTTTATAGTTTGATCTTTGATACTTATGTTTAGTTTACATTTGGACGAGTTTTAGTCGTTGTATTTTTTTACTGCGTTGAAAATGCCGAATTTTATGCCTTCCGACCACGATTTGCGGACAGCATTAATTTTTTGTTACCATCTGAAGAAAAATGCTGCCGAATCGCATCAAATGCTTGTAAAAGCATACGGTGGCAATGCTTTGAGCCGTGCGCAGTGCTACAGGTCGTTTGAAAAGTTTCAAAATGGTGATTTCGATGTGAGAAACGAGGAGCGTGGAAGACCAGCAAAAAATTTTGAAGATGCTGAATTGCGAGCATTACTCGATGACGATGATGGCCAAACGCGCAAGAACATCTTGCAGAACAATTGAAGGTTAACCAGAGCACTCTTTCCCGTCATCTGAAAGCAATGGGCAAGATAATAAAGGTCGGTAGATCGGTACCACACGAGCTAACGGACCGTCAACAGGAAAACCGAAAAATCGTGTGCGAAATGTTGATTGCCCGCTACAAACGCAAGTCATATCTCCATCGTATTGTGACTGGTGATGAAAAATAGATTTATTTTGAGAATTCCAAGCGTATTTGATCATATGTTGATCCCGGTAAGCCGTCCAAATCGACTGCAAGGCCGAATCGCTTCGGGCGCAAGACAATGCTGTGCATTTTCTTGGTTCAGGAGGGACCAATCTATTATGAGCTTCTCAAACCCGGCGAAACCGTTAATACTGATCGCTACAAGCAAGAATTGCTTAATTTGAACGATGCTATACTCGAAAAACGCGAGCAATACAAGAAACGGCAGCACAAAGTGATTTTCCTTGATGACAACGCCCCTAACCACCGTGCTAAACCGACCAAGGACATCGTTAAGGCGCTCGGTTAGGAGCCCTTAGCGCATGCGGCTTATTCGCCAGATTTGGCTCCTTCCAATTACCTCCTATTTGCACCATTGGGACACGCATTGGCTGACCAGCGCTTCACTTCTTACGAAAACATCAAATCTTGGCTTGATGTCTGTCTGGCCTCAAAATACCGATTATTTTTTTGGCGTGGTATTCACAAATTGCCCAAAAGACGGGGGAAATGTGTAGCTAGCGATGGACATTATTTCAAATAAAGAAATACTAACCGTTTTCCCAAATTTATTGTGTTTTTATTTAAAACAAACGTCTCGTTTCATTTGCATACACCACCTGGTAGATATAAGTTGTATAATGTTCTAATTGTAATAGTATTATTTATAAATCTTTTGGATTTTTTTGTTACTAAAATACACATTCTATAAATAGCTTGTAGAAAGACATTTTTAAAGGAAGTTTACTTATTGAGGTTAGTATTTTTCGAAATTTTGGGTTAGTATTTGTGGAATGGAATTAATATAAAAGTTTTGTTTTAAATTTATTTTAGGAATTATCTTTTGGTGAAAATATTTTTTTTAACAATTGAATGAGATAACATAAATTATTGTATGACATTCTAAATGTAATAGTATGATTTATAAATGCTTTCTAAAACGTTTAAAGGTTTCAGTAAATAGTAATATACTAAACATAAACACTTTTGAGAATTTTTTTAACTTCATTTGAACAATATAATTATCATAGCTGAAGAATATGGGGGGACGATATAGAAGAGTACATACCGTTTTTATTCGAATCTAATCCGCACCCCAAATTCTGAACAAGTCAGAGCAGGTTTATCCGTTGGGTGTTTGGGGCGGGTGCCCAAAGACCCGGGGCCCAGAAGGGCCTAGATAAGCTGGATTTAATCGGATTCAAGAGCCCCGCCTTGGATTCGACAGTTCCAAGGGAGCCCGTAGATCTGCGCCCAGGACCCGAAATAAGCTTAAAGTATCCGACTACGTTCTGAACCGTGATTTCAAAAAAGCGCATAAATGGATATTTTTCATGATATTTAGTATCACTTAGATTAGACTATATGTATAAAATTGTTTTAAGGACATTGTCACAAAAAAGATTTATTTAAATACAATATTTTAGCAAAAAATTAACTTAGAATCACCTTTTTTCAAAACATTCTTCTTTTATAAAAAATGCTTCTATAATAATAATATTTTGCTTATATAAAGCAAAGACTTCTCCTGAGAGTCTGAACTAGAATTTTTGAAAGAAATCCACATTCGCGTTCTCCTTTTATAAAAAATGCTTCTATAATAATAATATTTTGCGTATATAAAGTAAAGACTTCTCTCCAGAGTCTGAACTAGAATTTTTGAAAAATTCAGATTATTTTCAGAGTTACCACCAACTGAAATAATTATAGACTTTTTTCTTAAAATTTCTCGCCTCTGTTGCAAAAAAAATATGGATAAATCAATTTCTCAGTCATATACTTCAAAAATTCTAGTTCAGTCTCTGTACAGAGGTCTGAGATATATACATTTGAATTTAGTCCATTAAGTTTTTTAAATAAAAGCTATTGATTTTAATAAATATATAAAATACACTAATATTAGATAATTTAAGTTTTATTAAAATCCCGTGAATAAGCTGATTTATAGTAATTCTATTACTTGTAATAAAAAAAAATATTTAAAATTTATTTTAAAGTTCTGTTATAATGAAGAATTAATAAAAAAATTAAATGTATAATTTGCAGCTTCGGAAAATAATTATTCTACACAATTTTTAAGAGTATTTATTAGAAATTAGGAAGCTTGTATTATGAATGATAAAATTGTTAGTTAAAAATCTTCAGTATTATTATATCAGAATTTTTTTCGAATTTAACCTCCTCCATTTAATGAAGTCGCTAAATCCCGAAAAAAAGTTTTTTATACGGAAAATTCTTTAAATAGAGATTCATCTTTTAACATACTTTAAAAACCACATTAAACAAATTTTAAATTCATAAACACTATGTCTTATTTTAAAAAAAAGTAATTATTCACTCTTTTTTGTGTGAAAATTAATATATTCATTTTATGTATGTTACTGATCAAAAAGAAATCTGCAAGCAAACCAAGAAGAAAAAACAGTGTCCAGGAGTATACTGTATTTTCAACTTTGAAGAATAATTTATATTAAAATTATAATGCATTTTTTTAATGACATTTTATAATTTTAAGTGTACAAGTAATTTAAAGTATACATTATTTTATAACCATCAATTTTAAGCTTACACTACACTACATGCATCCTTAAATTTAATTACTGATAAAATCTGTTAATTTTATTTAAGGTATCCGACTATGTTCGGAACCGTGATTTTGCAAAGCGCATAAATGGATAATTTTCATGATATTTAGTGTCACTTAGATTAGAATATATGCATAAAATTGTTTTAAGGACATTTTGACAAAAAAATTATTTAAATATAATATTTTGTCAAAAAATTAACTTAGAATATTCTTTTTTCCAAATGTTCTCCTTTTGTGAAAAATGCTTCTATTAGAATAATATTTTGCCTGTACATAGCTCAAACCTCTCTACAGAGGCTAAATTAGAATTTTTGAAATGTATAACTTAGAAGTGAGTTTATTCATATTTTACGACAACAGGGGGGCAATTTTAAGAAAAAAAACGCCGATAACTATTTCAATGGGTTGTAACTGAAAATAATGTGAATTTTTCAAAAATTCTAGTTGAGCCACTGTAGGAGGTCTGAGCTATATGCAGGCAAAATATTATTATAATAGAACCATTTTTCACAAAAGGAGAACATTTGGAAAAAGATTATTCTAAGTTAATTATTTGCCATAATACACTCAGGAACATTGACAAAATACACTCAGGAATTTCTTGTACTATATACACTCAGGAACATTGAAAATAGCGACCCAAGAAGGAGGCTAAGTACAATCGCGAAACTTTGCAAATAAGTACAGCGTAATAGGATATGCAAATGATCCAAAATTGTGCCAATACGCATGCTCATACATGCCGAGGTGGCGCTACAATCAGGAAGAGGCTGTTATATAACCCAGCGCTTATTCGAAGATTCATAAACGTGACGATTACCCGCCGATTGTAGGAAGACTTTGGGAAGCGAAACATGCCAGGTAAACGTGCTAGAAGACATTTCTCACAGTTAAGCGAGTTTGAGAGAGGCCTGATCATCGGGATGAAAACTGCAGGCTGGTCGACGCGCCGTGTTGCTGGCCAGGTGGATCGTTCGGAGTGTGCCGTTAGAAATTGTCGGGAGCAGTGGACACGAGAAGGTACCCATGCGCGGAAAACCGGGTCTGGAGTGACCAGGAAGTCCACGAGGAGGGAGGATCGAAGGATCGTGCGGCAAGCACTTGTGGACCCCACAGTGACTCGTTCAACGATACGAGCGGACCTAGGCGTACCAATTGTTCCACAAACAATTTCCAGACACCTCGCAGAGGCAAATCTTAAATCCAAGTGCCCTTTCCATGCACTCCCTTTAACACCGGAACATCGGTAAGTGCGTCTAAAGTGGTGCCAAGCCAGATCAATGTGGAATGTCACAGATTGGCAAAAGGTTGTGTTTAGTGATGAATCCCGGTTTGTTTTGGGGACAGATGATAATCGTGTACGGGTGTGGAGGCGCCCTGTTGAGCGGTACAATTCCTCCACGATGTTCTACGTCACACTGCCCACACATCTGGTGTAATGGTCTGGGGGCCATAGCCTATGATAGCCGGTCCACTTTAATTGTGATGCGTGGAACCTTAACGGGCCAACGTTACGTTGATGATATTCTTCGACCCCATGTAGGACCTTTCCTAAATGGTCTCCCAGGGACAATTTTCCAGCAAGATAAGGCTCGTCCGCATACAGCAAGAGTTGTTCAAGACTTCCTACGTCATTTTCAGACTCTTCCTTGGCCAGCCCGCTACCCCGATTTGTCCCCTGTAGATCACGTGTGGGATCAGCTAAAACGGCAGATGCCATCGTGTCACTCTGTACATGATTTAGAGTTGGCTGTTCAAGATTTGTGGGCCCCTCTGCCTCAGGACAACATAAGATGTCTAATCAACTCAATGCCGGACCGTGTGGCGGCATGTATTGCAGCTGGAGGTGATCGAACGCGCTATTGAAGTTGTCCAGTATTTGTGTCGTTGCACACCCTATATTCGTTTAATTGTCTTGTTTTTGAGATCAAGTGAATCTCTCATCTGTGTCATTATGTGTATTAAATTTCATTTCAATCTGATGCTTTCTTCTTGGGTTGCTATTTTCAATGTTCCTGAGTGTATTATATTTAAATAATTTTTTTGTCAAAATCGTCTTAAAACAATTTTACGCATGTATTGTAATCTGAGTGATACTAAATATCATGAAAATTATCCATTTATGCGCTTTTTTAAAATCACTGTTCCGAACGTAGTCGGATACCTTAAGTTTTTATATACTTGTTTGAAAAATTATGGCAATTTCTTTGCTCTAGTTAAGTTAGGCACAGCGGCGTAGCCACCGCCGTATCAGCCGTATCAATTATACGGGGCCCCAAGCTATTGAGGCCCTAACATGTAAATAAAAAATCGTTATATGTTAAAAAGCCCCCTCCCCCCCATAAAAGGTTGTTCACTATAAAAGTGCAAAGGTTGTTTATCACTATAAAATGGAGTAATTGAGATAATGGTTTGAAAATTATCCTGAAAAAAATATAGGGAGAGAAAATATCGAATCACAAGAGAAAAAGCTCGTTAAATAGAAAATGCACTTCTCTATTTGGAGATTATTTTAAGAAGAAAATAGTAAAATGTACTTGCTTCTAGGAAAGATTTCGTAAAATAGAGAAATTTGCAAAATAGAGGTTCATTATATGGAGGTTCGACTGTATATATATACGATCTCACTACCAGGTGTGTGTGTGTAATAACTTAATGTTTATTTAAAATTTTTAATCTCTTATACTTTTTTCTCTAAATTAAAGTTCTGAATACTCTATTTCAGAACGCGTCTGATTTCATCTCGCAGTAAAGGATTAAAACGTAAATTTTGCCCGATTTATTAGTAATTTCTCATTAAAAGAGTTAAACCTTGAATTTTGACAAATTCATTTGTTGTTTTTCATTAAAAGGATTAGACCTTGAATATTTTTGACAGATTTATTGGAGATTCTAAGAAACAAATATTTTAATATTGCGTTCACGTGCCCGCACTAATTTTACCTAAAACACTTTTGTGTGATTTCTAAAAATGACTTTCCCTTCACTTGAACACGGGATTATATTTTTTTATGTAATTGGTAGGCAATAGAGCACACAGGAATTTTTCAAGGGGAGGGGGGTACAGGGTTGAAAGTCCACTATTCTCGTATCTTGCTCTAATACGCCGCTCAACATATTCTTTAAATTTTGCAAATTTTCGGGAACAAAAAACAGTAAAAAATTAATTGAATGAATAATTAGCATTAATTAATAAAATTAATTATTAATAACAAATACTTCATTGAATTTTGCGCACTATATACATAGGATTATAATCAATAAAAAAATTAAGGGCTTTTGGGGGTGTCCGAACCTGAGGACCCCCCTTGTGTGTGCCACTGTCGGTGGGGCACACAGGGATTTTTCAAAGGAAAGGGGTTTAGGGTCCTATGTCCCTCATTCTCGTATCATACCTTATTTCGCCGCCAAACATATTCTTTTGAGTTTTATCGACTATCGAGAACAAAAAAAAAAAAAAAAAAAAAAAAATAAACTATTGAGTAAATAATTAGCCTTAATTAATAAAATAAATTATATTAACAACAAATACTTAATTAAATTTTACGTACTCGATGCACAAGCTGGTAATCGATAGAAAAAAGACCAAGGATGATGAAGGGGGTGGGGTTCTGACCCGTGGACGCCCCCCTTGTGTGCGCTACTGTACATAGTTTCCCCCTGTATGTGCTTGCATATTTAAAGGGGGAAGTTGAACAATGCCCTATCTTGGATTTTTGCACTAGAGCGAACAGCGAAAATAAATTTCCTGATTTTAAAATTAAATAAACGAAAATGTGATCAATATCAAGAAACTTTTTTTATTACCCCCGATTACAATTCAAAAAATGAATCTCATCTCATTGTTGTATTACATACATTCAGTGGCGCACACAAGGGGGGGTCCTAGGGGTCCCCCCCGCATAGCCCTTGATTTTTTTCGATTGGTTATAATCCTATGTATGTATTACGTAAAATTGAGTTATGTATTTGTTATTAATAATTAATTTTATTAATTAATGCTAATTATTTATTCAATAATTAATTTTGCATTGTTTTTGTTCCCGAAAATCGACAAAATCAAAAGAATATGTTGGGTGGCGTATTGGAACATGATACCAAAACGGTGGACTTTCGACCCTGGACCCCCCGCCTTGAAAAATTAATGTGTGCGCTACTGCATGCATACGAATACTGGCGCACACAAGAAAAGGGATGCAAGGATTATGGACCTTGTTGAGAGCATTTTTTTTTACAATCACATCTCTCTCCGATCGACCCCGCAAAGACTTCACCTTCTCTGATTCATTCCCTTTATCTCGGGAGCTCCCCACAGACGGTCTGCAGACTCTCCACAGACGGACTTCGACTTTCGTATCTAATTGTTTCCTAAAAAGCGTTGAAAGGTACAAAAGCAGAGTAATGGGAAAGAGAAATAAGCCAAAAAAAAAAAAAAATGTATTTGTATAAATTAATTTTTTTATTGAATGTAACTACTTGTTTTCTTAATAAAGAGTCCTGTAATCCAATATGTTCTTTTTTTTATTTTGTTATTATTATTGTTATTACCAGCATTTATCGTCAAATTTGCGATATAAGTTCTCCATTTGCGAAATTAAGTCCGTCCGATTTAAGTTCTACATTACCATGATGGCCAAAAATCTAATGGAATATTTTTATGTAAAATAAGCAAAAATAAAAAAAAAATATTCAAATCTAAGTAGTGATATTAACAAATAATTTTTATTTGTATAAACTCAAGACAATTAAAATTAATCCAACTATTTGTTATGGAAAACAACGTTAAGTTGAATAGAGGGATTTTTTTGTATTGTGTTTTTTATTTTTTATTTTTGTTTTCTTTTGTTTTTCCTTATCTAATTTTAACAATGAACTTGGTGATTGAGTAGTATACAAATATGTATATAAGAGGAAATGCAGAAAAACTGCTGTAAAACAGTGACGTGTGTCAAAGTGAGGTTTGAAGGGTTCTACCCTTTTCCTTAAGACCAGCAAACTTTTAACTTTTAGCATAAAACTTACGCTTTGGCAGTGGCGTAACGCACACACCCTTATTGAGGGAAGGGGGAGGGGGTTCTAGGGTGCCCAAAGTCTGATTGACAAATTCTAGGGGGTCTAAAACCTTACTTTTTAGGGGACCCTAATATTCTCCGTTACGTCACTGCGCTTTGGTTTAGGAGTGTTTTTAAAATTTTATCCCCTTTTCCCCATAAAAGAAGTCTGAATAAGCTACTGGAGTAGTGATCGCAATTCGTAATCTTTTTCATATGGTTCAAATCAAAATGTCAATAGCATTTTTCAAAGAAAATATTTGTTGACTTAAAAAAAAAGAATCTCAATCCTCATACGTACATAATGGGCTCAATTCATGACGGTCACATGATAAAGACAAACACGAATTCTCCATTGAATTCAAAATATACATCAAACTAATTGTACTTGTTGTTCTATTAGTAAAACTTGGGTAAAATTTAAAAAGTTATAGTTAGGTTAAAGTGTGTTCAAATGTTATAAAAAGTACATTTCTTCAAAAGATTTTAAAACTAAAAAAAAATCTTATTTTATGCATGTATTTTTAAATAAAATGCATTTTGTCTACTTATGTGCATTATTGTTGCGGACGAATTTGTATTTTTTAAGAGAAAATTTCTGAAAAGATCAAAAGTTGGCAACAATTAAGCGCATGAACTGATTAGTTGGAAACACGTGGTCATCATTATCATGTGACTATGACGTCGCATGAATTGAGCCCATTGAACTATTTAACGTACTCTTGAGCAGTACTCTCATTTTTTACCAATGATGAGAAAATGGCTGAACTTTTTACAATCTGTTTCACTGAGTTTATTCAAAAATAATGGAGAAAAAGTGACAAAAGAATTTTCAACTTACAAAAAATCGATATAAGTAGGTTTTAATCACCATTTCATAATAAGGCGAAAAAATATTATCCTGATCATTTTCTGTGATACATTATGTTTCCCTTGCATCATTATTTAGAATGTTGTGTTGTAGCCTCTGCAAAAAAATAAATGAGTGGAATACCAAAAAAAACTATACTAAGATTATAAAAAAATTATTTTCATATAAGTCTGGCTTACTAAATTTAGATGAAAGGCTTCCATTCACTGCTTAGTTTATTTTGTGGTTTATTCTAAAATATTTTTTGGAATTAAATTTTAAAAAGAAGCATCATCAGAACTTATAACTAATACTTTTTTCTCAAGAAAAAAACAAGTGTTGAAATTTTGAAGTAAGATTGATTTTTTTTAATAATGTTCATCTTTATTATTTTTTCCACCAATGTGATTCAGCAAACATTTGTCTTCACGATTTATTTTATTAAATAAATTAATGTTACAGACGATTGTATTAAAAACAAAAAGAACTAAATTACCCGTAAAACAGTTTGAAAAAGAAATCGAAATAAAACACAAAGAAAATTTGTATAAAAAGCAATCGTGCATATCCCCGAATCCCAGGAAGGAAACGCGGAAAAGAAGTATCTTTTTTTCCCCCTCCATCACCCTAGGATATCGGAAGTGAGTAAACAAAAAAGAAACGTGATATGTTTTCGTACAGACATGCGAGCACATGGTGGTCCTCACCCTGTGCGTTTTCTCAGTTTCGTTTCCAACCAACTCTATAATCTGTCTCACACTCATCCATTTTGCTCCATTTCTCCAAGATAGTACCTGTACACTTTCAGCCTTCACGTTATTCGCTGGCTGCTACTTGGGAGCCAAGGTCTAAGCGACCAACGAAAGCTCCGACGCCGATTCGCATTGGCGCATGGCCGACCTACACTTCTTTTTCGTGACGTCATCAATTTGTTCCCACCTTCGTTTACATCGACTGTAGCTCATTCACCACATCAATTCTCACCAAAACACCTATTACATGATTACCAACAATCACAACAACCCTTTAACACTGCGCTTGACATCTTAGAGAGACACTCAAAATTAAATAAAACTGAATTATAAAACTATTCTACCGTTATGACGTCACTTGTCATTGCGGTAAAGCACTCCCTGAAACAGCCAATGAGAACCCCGTCGGACATTGGCATGTTACATGACGGGTGAGTGTTTTCTGAATATTATTTTGCTGATAAAATTTTCAGGGTAAACACGTAGTACAGCTGCTCTGAATCGTACGAACGATTGAAATTACGGTTTTCATTTACAAATATGATTACCCGATGAGTTCTGCTCATCATATCGGTGAGACAGTTAATTTCAGCTACTATCGCCAATCCTTGCTCCCGCCACTTTATAGCTAGTCCTGACTTTCGGGTGTAGATGCAGTTGTGCTTATGTTAAGTGCTCCTCGATTTATTTAAAAATCGTAAACATCAATAAAAGTTTCGTTTTTTTGAGAATAAATTTCCGGTTTATTAAACCTGAGTGGTTTTTAGACGCTATTTTATTTGTTGAAAGGATTAGTGAAGAGAAGATATCGGAACTCTTTTTGAAGGAACATTTTAACCTCTATGCAGAATGTAAAGTGTTTATGGCCGCCATAGATATTGTTGTAAGGCGCAGTTGATTTATGGAGGAGTAAACATTGAGTTTTTTGCTTGTAGCCGATCATACATCCCACTCAAGTGACTTTATTTTTAACATCGGGATCGAGTTAAAATAAGTATGTGCAGTTTTTAATGTTTATTTCGTGGAACATAGAATTTAATTTCTGTTTTGTGAATGTTCAATGTGAAACGTTATTTCAAGCGTACGATTTGGAGCAGCTTTAAGATGATGTTAAATATAATGCATTTAAATGAATTCATATATTATGCAGATATATTAAACTATAAAATTAGGTACATTAATAGTTTATGGTCTTATGATTATATTAATATGCATTAAAATGATTGTTTACGTTCAGTTTTAATACTTCCAACCAAAAACATAATGTTTTAATTGTGTATGTAATGATTTCATGAAATCATGCACATATTAAAGTATTTAATATTTTAATTAGTTCTGAGTATGAATTTTTAACTTGTTAATTAAAGATTTTAATCTTATAAAATGCAAACAAAAGTGTGTAGCGTTACTGTCAGTAATGTTTATTGCTATTAACATGCATACTTGAGTAAAGATTTCATGTTTGTGTGTCTTTTTTTCTATCTTTTAACTAACTTAATAGTTTTTTTACACCTTTTTTAATAGAAATTTTTGCATAATCCTTTAGAATTTGCAAAGATCACTTTTTAACATCAGTTTACTCTTCTGTTTTGATTTCGTTTTGGTGTTTTTCCCGTCACTATTAGTTATTGTGATGAGCCTCGGATTTCAAAACATTATATTTATAATACAAAGCAAAAACAACATGTGCAACCGTAGTATTCATTGAGGAAAAGCATTTTGTTTTGATTTGTTATGCAAATTTGCATTACATATTGGAGTTAACATTTCTGTTATCTTATAGCAAATTAGTTTAGTTTAATTAGAAATCATGGTAGGTTTCTAAAATTGAACCTAAATTGCATTTAAAAATTAGTTCTAATTTGGATTTAATAAAGTATTGTATTTGTTAAAAATATAAAATGTGAAGGACCATTGTTTGGTTGCATAATTTTTCTTAACGTAATGTTATACTGTTAAATATGTTTGTTTAAAAGCAAATGCCATTTAAGATTCAGAAATACGAATGTTTATATAAAACTATATTTTAAGCTAAAAAGATATAGTTGTCATATTCTTGATTAAGGGAATGTAGATATCCACATTCAATCTAATTTCATAATTATCTTTGATTCAATCTAAAGTTGTATAGGAAATCATATAGCTCACTCATAACGTGTTTAAAGTTAATTGCATTTACATCCTTCAATTTGAGTTTAAAGAGAGTTTATTATTTAATGCACTCTTTTCATATGCATCATGATCTTAATATCATTCAAAATGACTAATTATTATATAATTTACTTTTTAACCTTTATTTGATTTATTAAAGTATATTATTGCAAATTTATATTGAAAATAGTGTTCACATGTGTTAAGTATTTGGTTACAATCTATTAAAATGTTAAATGTGTGTATACTATCAAAATTATAAATGCAAATATACTATTTGTAAAAGTTTGTGGATGCTAGGTATATCTTAGTGCCATTCGTACATTTTTTGTCGATTTTTGTGTTAACCATTTAATGCAAAATGATAACATTTTTCGTAGTTCACGAATTAAAATAAACATTCTTTAAGTGGGAAATCAGTAATACATAAGCAAAGCAATTTTTATTTTCATTTCATTTTTTGAATTAGATTGCATAATAAAATAGCTTATTTAGTAGGTGTTACATTTCTACAAATACCAACAGAAAAAGAAAACATTTTACTCAAGCACAGAAAAAATATTATTGACTCTGAGGAAGGATTTTAAATAATTTAATAAACATTTTTAAAATGGTATTGACAAGTTTTTAGTATTGATGGAGTTTCAACAATTTCTCTGTGCATTATAAAAATGGCTTTGTTTTTTGGACTCTATGTGAGTATTCTCATAATATTCATTTGCCTTTCAGGCTGTATCACCATTGATTTGTATTGGTGACATATGTATATACAGTATGATATAACACACACTGCACTGCTCATTTTTTATACATTAAAAGCTATTTTGTTTCACTTCTATTTTGAATTCAATTGTTTCTTTTTGAATCTTTGTTCAATACATTTCTTTTGTTTTTATTCCATATAAAATTTAATTTTAGTGCAAAGGTTTTTTAATTCTTGCCATAAGTTATCATGTACCTTTTTGATACTAATTTAATGAGGTCTTTTTGCTAAAATTATATCCAGCTATGAATTACTTATTCCTTTTCAATATTTGCACACTTTACTCTTCTAGAATAATCAGTGAATGCCTGGCATATTTTAGAATATTAAAGTTTCTACTTTAGGTACCTTTGTGGTAGTTAAACCTCTCGCTGCGTAGTGCTACCATTGCTACATGCACTTTGCCTGTGAAAATCACAGGATGTGCAGCAAGAGGGTTGTGATTGTTTATGGAAAAGATGTAAACAACAAAATTTAAAATAAATTTCTTTACCTCGTTCAATGATAATAAAATAGTCTTTGTAGTTAAATTATTTCATCATGCAAATGGATGGTAATACCTTTATGCAAAAAATATAATTTATTTAACTGTTACCTGTAGATACCTTTTACATTATCGAATGCAGTTAGTTTTTAATTTTATACACATGAAAGAAAGAAAACTTTATTTTTTGTCTATGCTTAATATTTGATTCTTCAGCAATGTATTTTGGTATTTATGTATTAGCCTCACCACAGCAAAATTTATGTCATTAAAATCTCTCCAAGATATCAAAACAGTGAAGATTATTACGTGTTTTATTTGATGAAAAACTATTCTTGTGGCATTATTTTGGCAGAGGTGTTGTTAATACATAAGTACCGGTATTTCATTGCCAATTACAATAAAATATTGTAATTAAACAAATATTTATTTTACTCAGATTTAAATTTTAATGTTACATTATGAATATTAAGGAGCAACTAACATTTCTATATATAAATCAAGAGCATCCTTTCTTTTAACACTGATATGAGTGGAAAAGGCTTTAAAATACATTATGCTTAATATACATAGAAACATGGGTACCTGCATATTAATGTCACCACAGCCAAATTGGCATAATACAAATCTTGCTGCTTTCCACTAAAATCTTACTCATTGTTTTTTCTAAAATAAAAATCATAAGAATCTGCTTAAGTTATTTACTTATGTTATATGGTGTGATTTGCATGGTGCAAATTTAGCTGCTGTGATGTTAATATGTATGTTTCCTAAAAATAATTAACCAACATTTTATATGATGTAAACTTTCGCGTTTTTCAAATTCACATATTTTTTAATTATAAATAATCTTTATAAAAGACTATTTGAAAAGATCTGCTTATTACTATGCATGTGATTTTTTTCTAAAGTTTCATTATTTTTATGATAATTTGATAGTAACTTTTAAACTCATAGTTATTATAAAATATTAATGCTCAAAAAATATCTTTGTAAATTGCTTTCTAAATTCTTATCATTTGTGTATTTAATACATATGATTTTAAAACAATATCCAAATGCTATAAACAGGCTATTTTATATTGTCAAAGAACATTTAAGCCTAAATATCTGTTTGAATTTTATCTGCTGTACTATCTTTTGTGTGTTTTGAATGAACAATACACATATTTGTTATTTTGGAGGATTTTGAAATTGTGTGTGTGAAATCAAAATTGTGTAGTTAATTTAATTACCACAGCCAGGGTAACATTAATTGAAGTCGAACTCACTTGAAACCTTTTGACTGAAAAATTAAATGGTTTAGTAACAGGTTGTTGTAAAGGATAACTTGTTTTTTGGAAATAAAGTATTTACTTAGAAGAACTTGTTATAAATATCAGATAAAATGCATGGTACCTGTTTTTTTTGGTTGTTTTTGGAATTGACTTTTAACATGTGGAGTGTGTTATTTAAATTTTTTATCATAAAGTGTAATAAAGCTGCTTTGATATAATTTCTTAACTGTTTTTTGATGCTTATCACTTGAAATTATGTATGACTTACAAACCAATTATCTGTTTCATCAACCAGTAAGTTTGGCAAAGAGCCAAGTTTTGGTTCTCAATTCAAAAGAATACACTAGTGTAAACACTGTTTTCAAACCATCTAATTTTAATGTTATAATTTCAATTTTAATTAATAAGATGTATTAAAAGTGTTCACTTCGTTTTCCTAAATTGTTATATGTATTCTAAATTGTGGATAATCATATTGGAAATGTAGTTTATATGTTCTCTTCTTGTTTGGGTTATCTTAATATTTGTTTGGGATGTTAAAATTAAAAGATTTATTGTATTTTGAGGAAGAAAACATTTCTTTAATTGATTCGATTGTAGAAAATATTCATTTTTGTATTACATCAAACATTAAATTTCTAGTATGTTAAATATATTTATTTAAAAATTGTAAAATCTGCCTAAAAATGTTTTTTCAAAAAGATTGGGAACTAATTTTTACAATTTTGTAATTTAAGATTCAGTTTTTGGTTTTATTCATATAATCTAATACAATTGTTTTAAGTATGTATGAATTCAAGCAAAAATATTTGTTTAAGCAGTTGAATAGATGACTTTTCTTTATCTTTTTTTTCTAAATATAATTGAATTTTTTGTAGTCTGTGTGAATATACATTTGTGTGCTCACATCATAAAAAATATAAATTTTTAAAATATATCCATCATGCCATAGTGGTTTATATTCTCCTTAATTTTAGATGCATCAATATTTGTATGTTCAGTGAAAGGAACATCTGTTTCAAAGATTTTCTTTCATGAATAGAACATTTTTATTTTTTTTATTAGGGTCTATTTTCAATAGACCTTATTTGACATGGATTTTAAAACATCTTTGTAGTTGACAGTAGAGTTTTTTTTTTTGTGTTTCTTAAGAAGAATTTTTTGTTTTACTTTTTAAAGATTTTTAGGTAAAGAGATTAAATCTCTCTTTGCAAATAATGGACGTAAAATGTTCTGATGGGAAAAATGAGTTTTTAATGTTTTGGTTTTCACTCTTATTTTTGCTATTGGAAGAAAAACCTACAACAAATATAATAATCTTTGCAGTTTTGAAACCAAATTTGGATATAATTTCATGCACATTTTGGAAATAAGATTTTCTTTGTTTCAAACATTCAGGTTCACCCATGTTTCATCAAATGTTATAATTTATTTTATTTTCTGCTTAGTGGTTTTCGTGCAGAATTTTGCGAGATGTCTTTTGTTATGGGCCACATGGCTTAGTAAAAGATGTTTTTAGCTCTAAATATGGTTCATACTATTTTGATCCTTGTTACTGTATAAGTTGACAATGAATTTTTGCAGTGACAGATTTTCTGATGTTACTATTGATTTCATATCAGAAACGTTCAAAACTGTACCTGTCTTTTTCAGGTATTCATTTGGAAACGTTATTCCATTTGGAAGTTATAATGTATGTCTTTCCTTTCTGTTTAACAATGTTGCTTATTTTATGCTTAGCAATATTTTTAGGTACTTACATATTGTACATTCAATCCATTTCAGCAAAACGAAAGATATCACTAAAAGCTACCATTGCATATGTGAACAAGATTTTGTTCCTGCATCCATGGAAACAGTTTTCCACTAATGGCTGCATATCGCAACATTTAACGACACCTGATTTGACAATATGGTCAATGGTTGTCTTTATTTTGTGTTTTGCTGTTTTTTTTAATTATTAATAAAAAAAATATTTCTTCTTGGGAAGCAGTAAAAGGTACCCTTCAATCCTTGGCTTACTTACACCTGTTATTTTGAAAGAATAATTCCAAAAGCAACATAATAATTTAAAATAAGAAGCTGTTGAAAAAAAATCTTTTCTAAAGTTTGTTCTCCTTTGTATAGAAAATACTTCGAACTGTAAGAAATCTTAATTTTTCAATTAAGAAATAATTAAAATCAAAATTGTACTAAGAATAAATTAGGAATTACAATCTTAGATATCATTAGGGTTATCTTTAAAAAATTTGAAAGATAATTTTCTTTTCCATTTGTATTTTCAATTAATTATCATCATGAAGCTGTAGACGTGGCAGTCAAAGGGCCTTGGTCGTAAACCTGCGACCAATATAGTTTCTGTCAATTCATGAGTTTGATACTTGATGCACTAAGACTAGCTGTGTTAAAAGTCTGATATACATTTATCCTCTTGAGGTTGAAAGACTTCATGTTGGTATAGTGTGAAAGTTTGGATAGTAGAATACCAACTCGGGTGTTGTCCTTGTCACTTTTGACCATTGTTCAAAGTTACAGGGCTTATAGGCAATTTGATTTGAAGTTAATATTAATAAAACAGTCAGATACCATGAAGCTGTGTGGCCACAGTAGCCTTGTGGTCAAGTAACGGACTCATGGCTGGCGTTTCATGAGTTTCAGTCTAGTACCGCTGAAGATCCGCTGTGTTGGGGTGATGGTGAAATATCCTCCTGTTGGTATAGTATGGCAGTTAGGAAAGAGGCGTGCCAGCTCAGGTATTGTCCATGTCACTTGACTATGGTTCGAAATTATGAGGTCCATCGCCGAAAGCCCCAGAAAAGCTGAATAATGTGATGTTAATATTCACCATGAAGGTATACTTTGCTTTTTTGATTGGTTAATTTCTTTGTTAAGTAAAGGAGCCCTGCTCTTTTTATTAAGTTATGAAGATAAATCTGATACTTTTTCCTACATAATGAGTTTCTATTGTGTGGTAATTTATTATGAACTAAAATGAGTGTGTGTGTTTATTCCTAAGAATTTCAAAAGGATTTCTGTTGCTCTTTAATTTGTTTAGTCTTGGTAAACAAAATTAAGAAAAAAATACTATGGTACTTGTTAACATAGTGTTTGGTATTAATTGTCATGTGTAAATTAAGATTTTGAAATCAGTTTTCAGAACAAAAAAAGCAGCATTATTTAATAAAGTTCATTTTTATTATATTTTTTGATACAGCCTGGTGATAAAGATTTATTTCCTAGGATAATAAGCTGTAATTTATATTTGAAAGTACTCAAATATTTCATCTATGTATGTTACTGACTTAAATGCAGTTTTAAATTAAGTTAATGAAAATGTAAGGTGTAAAAATTCCTAGGGGCCTCGAATTGAAATCCAAATTTTCTCGGAAGTAATATATTTATTAGTTAATTTGAAATCTTATTTACCACACAAACTTGTGAGAATATTTTCTTTTAATTCCTTCGTTGAATGTGTTTAGCTTGCGAGATTGTATATGGAGTGCTACTCTTGTAGAAAGTTTTGTTTTATGAGTTTCAATCGATATTATATTGCGATTTACACCTCATATTAAAATGAAGTAAATGTGTCCTAGTTTTTTTTTCTTTTTTACTTTATTTTCTTTGCTACTCAAAATGAAATCTTTAATAGACCAGTAAAACGAAATAAAATTGCAATTGGTTTTATCTGTTTTAAGACCTTATTGCTTTCTATGATTGATTGATTGAATATTAACGTCGCACTGTTCAGCTACACGAGGGCTTTTGGCGATGGACCACGTAATTTTGAACCATGGTCAAGTGACGTGGACGACACCTGAGCTGGCACCCCCTCTCCTAACTACCACACCAACGGGAGGACGTTTCAGCTCTCGACAGATTTAACGTGCATCGCTGCCCTACATGGCGGGTCTTTAGTGGTACTGGGCTTGAACCCGTGACAAAGCAAGCCACGATCCGATACCTATACCACTCGGCTACCGCGGCCACATTGCTTTCTATGAACAAGAACTTTGATATTATTGAAAAGGCTCAACCTCTCTCAAATATGCATAGTTGCTAGTAATGTTCTGTTTTTAGGTTATTATATTGATATACATTTCAAGAATTTAAAATATATTTAAAACTTTTTTAGTCTGCCTAACATTAAGTCTTGTAGTATCTGCTGTGAAATCTTGTTACATCAAATATGACTTCCATAAAGCTTTTATATAATTGTTCTTTTTAATTAAAATTATATTATAAATGAAACATGTATTGGTATATAATGATACAAAAATGCTTCATTTAAATTTAAAAGAAAACAAAATTGTTCAAAACTTTTTCAGATGAAATAAGTAAGTAAATATGTAAAGTTTGAATATGAAAAGATATATAAAATGAATGTTTAACTTTTAAGAAAAAATTATATTTAACATGTTTTAATATATATTTTCTTTTTTATTTCAGTTATGCAGATACGTGATAATAAAAAGTGAAGGCAGGGTGTTGTATTTGACATACCCTGCCCTGTTATTTATTTCATGTTCTCAATGTTCAGAGAAAAAAAGATCGGTGTCCATTATGGGCACTCATGGTTTAGTATGATAAACATGAATAAAAATGAAGATTCAAGTAAACAAAGTTATGAAAGTAAAGGCTACATATTCAAGTCAACGTGAAACTGTAGTAACATCTAGCTTTAGAGGTCAGTATATGTGTCTGAATAAATTGGTTAATTTTTTGTTTTCATTTGTAAAATGTAAATTGATATAAAGTTTTCTCAGAATAATATAACACATATATCTAAATAAAGTATAAGGTTTATAAAATTTAATTTTTAAAATTTTATTCTCTTGAATAGCTTGCGGTTGCAAGCATCCTGCCTGATGATCTATTTGAACCTCAATTTTTCAGAAAATTTATTTATATAGAGGCCATTTAGGTGAAAAGAATGTAATGGAAAATTACTGCAGATTAAATGAAAATGGCCTCTCTGTGAAATTCCCTTCTGCCTTCTTCACCATAAAGTTTTTTTTTTAAATCAAGTCAAAGCTCATTATACCACCTTAAGAGTAACATTTGTCTACATAGTAGTCGAATTCATCCCATTTGTAGTCGTGTTTGCATCTTATGTTTCCATGATTGCTGTTTTGCATATCCAATTTGGCTAAAATAAGTGGCTGGAAGTTAGCACATGAATGTTATCTTTTGTAAAATCCCACATAAAGAATTCACTCGCTGACAGGTCCAGCAATGTTAAGAGGCCAGTGATGTTTAACCGAATCTTCAGGTCCTATACCAGTCAATTCATCGGTTAGCGATGTGATTACTCAAAAATTCTTGAGCATCCAAGCTCCTAGTGATATTGCCTCACTCTACTGGAGAGTGAAGTCATCCAAATAGGTTTCTAACTGTGGAAAAGGCCAGTTTTCAAGCACATTGAGATGTGTAATCCCCAGAACAGTGGTCTCTAAAAAAAAAGATGTTTTAAACCTTTTTCTAAGAAATTGTGCTGAAAACATTAACTTTGGTCAAGGTTCCTTCATGTTATACAATTTCATGTTGATGTTCCTTTCCCATGTTCTAACATGGCAGTTGATCGTGCCATTTAGGTGAAAAGTAGACTCATAACTAAATATTAATTGAGTTAAAAAAATTGTCATCTTGTAACATATTCTGGGGAATGAATTCATAAAACTCCACATATCTTTGTCACCATTATGAATAGCTTGTAGCAATTGCATCCTGTATAATTTCAAAGACAAACATCTGAAAACTCACCATAAAGATCACAGGAATATTAAATTCGCTGCTAGCATAGTGAGTGCATTTCTGTGGACTAGTGAGTTGGGTGCACTTCATCCTTTTTGTTTGTTATGCAAGGATGACTAAGGATTTCCCTTTACACAGGCAACCTGTGTCTTGGAATTGTTTATGCTAGATTTGAGTAACCTTTCTATCATTAGAGGCCATATTTTAATTTATTATAATAAAGGAGGCTGCTTTAACTACTTTTAAATATTTGTTTAGCATACATATATTTGAAATTTTTATTAATAATAACATTATAAATAAAGTACTATCAAAATAAGTATCATAATTGCATTTATTTTCATTATAAGGGTATAGAAATGAACATCTGTAATATATATTTGTAAATTAGTTTAATTTTTGTCAGAAAATGCTGACTCCTAGCAATATAAGTACTTAAGCAGGAAAGTGACCAGCATACATTTGTAGGCATTATTTCGACCTATCTTAGCTGATGTTCTATCATTTGTTCCATCATCTAACCTCCAGTAACCATTAAAACTAACATTTATACCATTCTTGATTTAATTCTATTAGTTTTCAAATTGTTATCTAAAGTGAAAATATATTAGTACAAAAACTAACTTCTACGAAGGCTGCATGTTTCCAACCTATGGCTTATACAATCACTTAATGCCCTGAGCAATATGAAATTCAACACCAGGGTGTTTTGTGCAAAAATCATGCTGAACGATTGTTATGGCAAACACTTTACACACCATCACTTTGCAAAATCTAGAATGCATTATATACAATTTCTGTTGTGCAGTGTTGACAAACATTAAAGTGATGGGTGCAGGAAAAGTGGTATGGTTTTGTGTCAATAAGTATATGAAACTCAAGATTTCCCTGTTATCTCTACATTATTCAAAGAAAATAGATTAAAAGCTGAATTGCTGTTATTATTTTTTAATTGGAAATTTCTTGAAGCATCTATTATAATGGATTGAAGTACATGAAGTAGTGATGATAAGTCAACAGTAGGGTTTCTGATTTCCTGGGTTTTTCCCTTTCCAGGAATGTAATTGTCATTTCTGGGATTTCCAGGAATACATAAAAAAATTTAAAAACAAGTTATTTTTAATAAAATCAATAATTATATAAAATATAGTGATACATATAAATTCCAAAATTAATACTTATTTATATAAGCTAAAAAAATGCATAATAAATTGATTATTTATTTTTAAAATAGGATTTTAGAAAGCATAAGTAAATTATACTATTATCCCTCAGCCTAGTTCTAAGCTTTGTCACGAACAATCCGACAGCAGAAAATGCTCTCTGCTTCAACTGAAAGAGGAATTGTTTTTAAAGCCTCACATAGTTTTATAATGTTTGATGATGGATTTTCAGTCAAGTCGAACAACTGCATCCCCTATTTCATGATTTTGTTGAAACTAGTACTTTTTTGGTTGAACAATATAAGCTTTTATTTTAGAGTAAATTGCTTTCTCTATTTTTTGTCCAGCGTTAGAGGTTTTTCTTTCAAAATCTCCATTATTTCTTCTGAGTGAGAAGAGTTGGATATTGATTCCTCTTTGCAGAAAAGCCTTGTCCCTATCATTTGGGCATTGTCTAAACAAACAATATTTACTAGGCTATCATGAAATATCGACAGTAACTGCAGCTGCTTTGTATTTTCTCCCAAAATTCAGGTATTTCATTAATCATATTAAATTAACATTGAGACTCATTAATTCGTTAGATTAGAGAATATTTCATATTTTTCCCAAATTCTGAATTTATTTGTTCAATGCTCCAATAACGAAAGAAAATACACCTACAGTTAGCATAGTTGCATTTTGAATACATAATTTTTCTAAGCCTATTTTTACTGGCTTTAAGCCTGCTACAATTGTAGTTACAGTTTCAAACTCTACATTGGCCATCCTTTGTTCTTTTTTAATGTCAATTAATGTTCTTAAAATTGCTGATTTTATTTCTAAAAAATCTGAAGTATTGCCAACAAATTATTTCTGTGTTTTATTATCCAAACAAACCATCCTTTCACAGCCAAACTCATCTATTATATATTTTTGTAAAATATCATTCTTTAGAGGTGATTTTCTGAATAATTTTACTACATTTCTAATCTTTTTTATAGTTTCATTTATTAAAGTTATAGAATTTTTTTCTGTGTAAGTGATATGAAACAAAGCCCGTGATTTCTGGGAACGAAGTATGATTTCCCCTGAAAGAAACCCTAGTCCAGGGATGGTGAACCAATGGCACACATGCCAATGATGGCACGCGACAGAATATTTTGGGCACGCCATTGATCAAAAACGGTTTGCATTTTAGCTGAAAATAATTAAGTTGACTATGAAGTATTAAGAATGAACACGAGTGATCCGTCATGACGCCGACAAGTCGGGGAGCAGACTCGTTTGTTATATCTTGCGTAGTTACGTCGTGCATTATAATTGCTAATGATGCAAAGTTTATCTACGCATAGTGTGTGTGTATGTAACTGTTTCTAGATATATTCAAGCTGTTTAAAAAATATATTCTAATGATTACATTAATGGTTCAGCTTGTATACATCTAATTTATCAATGTGATCAAATTCTTGTTTTGTAAGTCTAACTCTCAGGGCTTTGTTTTAAAATTTTTTAATGACCTGAGACAAAAAGGGAAAGAGCAGACACTACAGAAATCTTGTACAAATACTCTATTTCCCACAGTCCTACGTAGTCAGTAAAAGGGTTTTTTGGGGTGATCAAGAGAGCACATAGATTAATCAATTTCGGCAACACAACTGTATATTTTAAGTTTATTTGTGTTAAATTTACGATTTTTAGCTGCTATTTAACATGGCTAATTCAGCAAAAAAGAAAAAAAAACAGTAAGTGCAAGATAGTAAGTGTAGCAGAGAATTTCAGACTTGGTGGACTGAAAAATATAGCATGATCAGTAAAGGCGACAAATCGGTGTGTGTTTTATGTTCTGGAACAGTGGTATGAACATCGTCAGTAAAATGGCACTTTGAAACAAATCACAGAGTGAACCAGAGCAAAAAGAATTAATTGCAAGTGCAATAAAAGACAAATAAGCAGTCGACGTCTACGATTAAATATGTAAACAAAAATTGTTACACAATGCGGCTCGTTACTCGACTGCAAATGCCATTGCTCGGCCTGGTAAACCTCTCTCTTTTCAAGAGGGAGAGTTTTTGAAGGAAGCTTGGTTGGCATGCGCACCCTCACTTTTTGATGATTTTGATAATAAAGATAAGATAACTCAGCGCATCAAAGATATTCCTCTCTCTGGAAACACAATAAAAAATAGAATCTTGAAACTGGCAGAAAATGTTACAGATCAACAAAAAAATGACTTCAACTCCGCTCCTTTATATCTCTATGTCTTGACCTAAATATTGACATCACCAAATCTGCACGTTTAGCTGCCTTTGTTTGATATTGTGTAGGAAATGTCATTAAGGAAGAATTAATTGCAATAGCATCTACAACTACAAAGGGCACAGATATTTGTACGACAGTAAGAAATTCGCTTGTAAAGAAAGAAATTGATTTGAAAAAAAATTGTTTCAGTAACCACTGATGGGGCTCCAAATTTGGTAGGGAAAAAAAGGGTCTTTTCTTTACTTAAAACAGACGTAGGACATTCGATTCTTTAAAGCCACTGCATTATTCACCAACAAGCCTTATGTGCAAAGAGTGGTTTAACATCTCTTGATAATGTAATAAGGTTAGTCACAAAAATGGTCAACCTCATATTGTTGCAGGCTTTAAATAAGCAAAAGTTTGATGCTGTGTTGGATGAAGTCAATTCGGTGTATAATGGCTTACTAATGTATAATATATATATAATGTTCGCTGGTTGAGCCGCGGGAACGTACTTCAAAGATTTGTTGATTGCTTGGAAGAAATTAGACTGCTTCTACAAAATGAGAGCAAAATTGAACAATACCTACAGTGTTGATGGATATTATGTGACTTTTAAAATGGATGTTTTTTACAGACATATGCCAACATTTCAATGAATTGAACGTAAAGCTTCAACGCCTGAATAAAACAGTTATCGTCATGATGGATTTCATTCACGCTTTTGAGGCTAAACTGTATGTTTTCAGAAACGATATTTTTACAAGCAACTACAAGTACTTCTCAAACTTGAAAAAAAATATGAAAGATTCAGATGCCCAAGAGAAACGAAATGAAGAAACAGTT
This sequence comes from Trichonephila clavipes, assembly GCA_019973935.1. Lineage (NCBI taxonomy): Eukaryota > Metazoa > Arthropoda > Arachnida > Araneae > Nephilidae > Trichonephila > Trichonephila clavipes. The sequence continues at coordinate 55,502 of BMAU01020109.1, read as the reverse complement.
ATTGATGAATTTATTTCCATAATTGATTCTTTAACCAAAGAATTTTCAGCGAAATTTTCTCAGTTCAAGGAATTATCGGAAATGTTCAAATTTATTATGTACCCTGACGTGATTTCATTTGATAAACTGAACTTGTCCCAATTTGATTGATTGGAAATTGAAGAAAATGAAATGCTACTGATTGATTTCCAGTCTAGTTCAATATGGATTCAAAAGTTTATTGAAACAAGGAAAAAGTTGGAATTGATTGAAGCAGAAAGATTGTCAAGCAATAATGCCAGTAACGAAATTTTGGAAATATGGAATTCGATTCCAGACGCATTTAACTATTTGAAGAAGCTGGCTAATGCTATTTTAACCATATTTTCATCTACCTATCCCTGTGAGTCATTATTTTCAGAGATAAATAACATCAAAGATTCGCTTAGAAGCGGTTTAACAGACAACTCTAATTCAGCATGCATTCTGCTAAAAGTAACATCTTATAATCCTGATATAAGTTATTTGTCATCTAACCTACAACAACAGAAATCACACTAATGTTACTGTAATTTAAATTACATGTATAACTAAAACATTTACTACTATACAGTACAAAATGTATTTTTTCCTATTAAATAAAGAGTTTTGATTTGTTCGTATTTAGTTCACAAATCAAAATTATTTGATGGTGTGCCTATAACTCATTAAACATTTCTTTAGAAAAAATGGCACGTTGATCCAAAAAGGTTTGTCATCCCTGCCCTAGTCAACAGGTATATGAATAAAAATAGGTTGAAGAACACTGTCACAGTACATTACTTTTTATGTATCAAAAACATGAAATTTTTTTTTAAAGTTCAACTGCTACAAATTACAGATTTGTATGTGATGTTCAAGATTTAGATTTCAATTATAATATTTTCAGGAAATTAAACTGATACGTCCCCTTAGTTTTACCGTTTATATTTTTGAAGTTAAAAGAACTTTGTCTAGTTATTTTTAAACAATTTTCAGGAAAATATATGTAATGAGGCATGATTACTTCAGTTCTCTTCTCGGCACTCAACTCCTTTTGAGATTCTTGTAATACTTTATTTCCTTTCAGTAGTGAATATTTTTGATAATTTAATGTTAAATTGATTCTATTCATATTTATCATTTTTAGACATGTTTAATTCTAGACAATTTTAAAGTATTTTAGGACATTAAAAAAAATTCTTTTGAAGTTCTTAACTGTATTCACTTTTAGTAATTTTTTAGATTTTTACAATATTCAGGTCTTAATAATTTCCAAGATATGCGCAGCATTCAGTTAAATCGAATTCATTCAGCAGCAAAAATTATTTCATAAATTTGTCCAGATCTTGGAACATGTTTGGAAGTTACCACTGTTAAATTACATTTAAAAATAATCAACTGATTTATTGAATTCTTTCCTTTTTAAAAAAATACATTGTAATATTCTGTATTCTCTCCCCAAAGTTTGAAGACGTTGCATGAAAATCTTAATAAATTATTACATGTTTATAAGGAACTTGTAAATCTTATTTACTTTCAAAACATCCAATTTTTCTTATTATTATAAATGAGGAAAATGTACAATTATTATTTGAGTTTAAAATATTGATGTCTATCAAGATGTTTCTCTTTGAACAATGTTCTATAAAAATACATAAGAGCATGTTATTAACAGTGATTATCTTGTCAATTAACAAGAACTTTTGATTCATTTACTTCTGAGAACGGAAGGGAAGAATCCCTTTTCCCTCAAATTTGAAGTGAAACAACTGAAGGAAAAAAGGAAGCAGGAGCCCTTGATGACCCAGGCATCACAGGCTCTCTAATTCTGTTAAACCTCTTAATTTGTTTTCGATTGTTATTAAAATTCAACGTTTTTTAAATAATTCACCTAAACTATTTCCTTACAATCATTATCACATCAACAGCTCCAAATTGAGATATATAGTTATATTGAGTATGTATGTCGGTTCTGTTTAGAAGGGAACTTAATTTAAGAGAAGCTCATTGTATGTTCTATTCTTATTTTTTTTATTTTTGAAAGATGAATTTTGGCTTTAAAAGCACGATTATATGAATCATTTCGAAATTAGAGTTAATATATAAGCAAAAAGACATAACCCTTGGTTTAGGTAAAGTAACCAGTAGTACAAGCTACCTCTTATAAGTTTTCCATGGAAGTTTTTTTTCATGTATTTATTTTTAAAAATATTAATATATAATTTTCATTTCACTTTCTTTGTGAACATAGAGTGCATTATTGTTCTTACTTTAAAAATTATAGTGTATTTGCAATAAAGTTAACTCTAGTGAATAATACAAAACACACATTTTTTTATGTTCAAGAATGGCCAAAATCCACTTGAAGCTACATAGCCTCAAACTCACTGCTCGAAACTGAACAAGTGGTGTTGCAGATACAATGTAAAACATATGCATTGAAATGCTACAGAACCACTTGCCACATATGTTTTCTAGTCTTTTTGTATTCTAAATTAATATTTGTTAATTATTTATCAATATGTATTTATAATAAATTTAGTATTAATTGGTATCAATAGGTATTGAAAATTGTATTGATAATATTTTTGTTTATTAATAAGAGCTCCAATTTACTAAAATATGATCAGATCAAAGAAATAAGAAAAAAGAATTGTGTATGGTTTACAAAAGAATTTTAAAAATTGAGAAAGTCCTTGTGTATATTATTGTAATGATATAATTTTTCATAATTGGAACCTGAATGTAATAAAAAGATATGCATAAATGTTAGATGGCTTCATGCAAATGCATGAACTCTCTTTGGTATGTTAGATTACAGAAATTTGAGTTAATTGTTCATAAACAAAACAATGTTTGGATTATTTCCAATCCAGAATACTATAAAAGCATTTTTAAATCCTTGAATTTGAAAAATACTTGAACTAAAACTTTTCCCAAAGTTTGAAAATGTATTGTTAAGTGTTTGCTTTCCCATAATTTAATTATATTACGAGTATATTTAATGATCTTGTTCATAATGGGTTTTATTCTGAAAATAATTAAATTATGGTAAATAATTTAAATAGTCAAACTTTTCAATATTATATGTGCATAATGTTATATTTTTTCTGCTATAAATATGAAGTAATTTTATTTTATTATAATTAAATTTTGAATTGTCGGGTTGAAAGGACTAAAATAATCATTTGTTTCTGTGAGGTGAATCCTTATTACATAAGAATTGTATAATTGAATATTTTTTATCTTATTTTTATGGTATTCTATATTAAAGAGTAAAAAGTTTTCTATTTACTGTTACGATCCAGTATTTCATAAAGATGTGTAATTTTTTAAAGTCAATACTTCCTTTTCAGTATTAAGTTATTTTAATGATACTGTTTAGATTCTATATCTTAAAAACATTTTTTAGAAAAATGTTATAAACATATTTCAGCACATCAAAAATTGCCAAGATTGAGCTTTTCTATTTGTTTTTATACGTAGTGATGCCATAAATTCTAAAACAATTATAAAGGAGTTAAAATAGAAGAATTTGTAGTCAAATTTAAAATCAAATCTTAAAGTTTTATACTACCTTTTAAGTTTAATGTATTGCATCTGTTATTTAAAATGGTTGCTTTTAACTTCATGCAGTCTTTGAGTTTCTGTGGCCATTTATTTATCGAGACATGCACTATGTCTCTGGAAATTTCCATTGTCTCTTTCCTTGAAAATTTAAGACCTCAAATTGGGCTGTGATTTTTGGTATATCTTTGCCTCCAATACTGACTACAATTTGTAGTCAAGGGGATTGAAATCCTCACTGCTTGAAGGCTTATCTTTATTTTCTATAAAGTCTGGCACATTCTTTTTCAGCCACCATTAGGTCATCTTTGAATTATGAGTCCAGTTGAAGCATCCAATCATTTCCATTGAACTGGTTTACTTTCACGGTCTTTATTATTAGGTATATGATGTTTTCATAAATTTCTGTTGTGTTCACTCCTTTCTGGCAAGAATGTATCTCTAAAACCTCTTCTCATAGCCAACATCCCCAAACTGTTACAGAAGCCTAATCATAAGCTCTCTGCATGCATTTTTTCTTCTAATTAGCTTCTTAGGCAATCCTTACATGGTCATTCTGTGGTTGAAGTATTCTTTAGTGTCAAATTTTCTCATCGATAAACAGAATTTGTCTTTTTGCATTATGAGCTAACAGTCACAGCAGTGTTTTTGCTTTAAGGTGCTTTTATTCCGTTGTAAGAAAATGGCCAGTTATTTTTCTGTAACTTCTTGGTCTAAGCCAGCAGTTCTTAAAGTTTCAATCGTGCCCCCTATGAATGAGAGTGACATCGCGAACCCACAAGATTTTGAGCATCCCTTCCTAACTTAATATATTCTTGATTAAAGTACAAGTTCTAGTAGAGTTTTTTTATTGGGGACAATTTAGTGACCTAGTTTAGTGTGGCGCATCTTTCAGTTTTTCCACGAGGCCTTTCAGAGTCTGTAAAAGAGGGAAATCTCAACATTATGTGAGACTAAGGACCCCCTACAAAGACACTGTAGACCACAGTTTAAGAACCGCTAGTCTAAACTGTTCATTTTCTATGATGCACATTGTTCTTTAAGTCATGCTTATCGATTTAACCAGAAATCTTCATTCCAAAAGGATTTTGATGAGTTCTCACCCTGACTGCTTTGATCAGAGCTTGTGTTCCCACTGAGTGCTGATGACTGCTGCTAATACTTGTTGGTCTGAGAACATTTATTACTGGTTAAATAAATGATCAACCTTTTGATGTTGAAATGCTTAAGAGCTTTAAAAATCTCCTACAGGCTGTTCTTTTTTGAGTAAAGGAGCAGCTATTCTTTTCTACTGCACATTTCTGTTCAAATTCTGTCTGATTTAGAACAACATGCATGAACTGCATCAATTATCTAAAATATTGCAGATGTTATCTAATGACAAAATTTAAAATTGCTTACTGTGTTTACATCATAGCAGAAATCTCAATTTTTTTTTTTATCAGAACTTGCACAACTAGATATATATTTATGTATAAACTTTACAGAGAAAATGTTTGTTATTATTAAATAATGTACAGCTTTAAAATTACTTTTAAGAAAAGTAATATATTGGTCAAGTATTTAGTTGTATTGTAAAATGGTTTGCTTTTCTAATTAATTAATTTTAAAAAATTGCGTTACTGGCTGTGCCTATTTTTTAATATCTATATATCATATGTTGTGTAAATAATAATTTTTCATTTCTGTTTTAAATATACTATGCTGGTTATCTAAATGTATATTTGTTATGGTTTTTTAAAGTTTAACTTTCTGAATGGTTTTTAATATTTTAAAAATGAAGAATTTTTTATTTATTCTTTGTTCATAATATGAAAATGGAATTACTGATTATTATTTACTGTTAGGAAGTGCGTTTATAATCTGTTTGAATTTTGTATAGAAAGTGAACTGATAAATTTCTTTTGCACTTTAGCATGCAGTTTGGCGATGGACGATGGAGGTCGTTGTTTGCTTGACGTGATTAAGTAAGTTTAGAATGTTTATTGAAAATGATATAAATAGAATAAATTAGTAATTTATATATTTATTCCCCTTAAACATTTTTAATACCTTTTAAGATTTAATTTTATTACATACTTTATCTTAATGATCACACATGTGATACTTTACTTAAACATATGTACTATCATAGTAAATAATGCATTTTAATGCTCTTTTCCTCAAATTAAATATCAATACTGTTTTAATAATTTATATTTATAAAGATGACTATTCAATTATATAAATTAGCTGTGATATAATGATAATTATGATTGCTAAGTTTTTCTGATATATACAGTTTAGGCTTTAAATTATTTTCTTAATGCACTGCAGGTTAAAGTTCAGTGTCATTCTTATAGAAATTTTTGTTGAAAATAACTATTCATAATTTTTTCTCTTCCTGTTTTCTTCAGTGTTTTCTGTTTTAACTTTTATTTCAGATCAATGTAATGCTTTAACATGTTTTATTATTGTTTATTTTAGTGATCCTAAGTTGTTGCAGTCATTTTTAGAAAGTGGGAGTGATGAAAACTCTAAAGTAAGTGGGAATATTAATTCGCATAATAAATACAGACAAAAAGCAGATATCTTTCTAGTAGCTAGAATTTAAAAATAGTTTAAACAAATCTGGAGGGGTGAATTTTGAGAATGTTATTCTCTTAATTTTTATAAAGAGGCTTCAAAATTTTAACAAAGCTCTAACCAACCCTTTTAACACAGCATTATGATTTAAAAGTACATAAACTATTGATTGATTTGGATTAAAAAAGCTATGAAGGGGAATTTCCTTTTGTGTGTGTATGTAACATTGGTATTTATCATTCTGTTTTTTGAAAAATATATAACTAAACCTGATTTGTAGGCACAGTTTTTGGGTAGTAAATGAATTTTTGAATGCTATTCAGAAATACAGATTAAGCAAAAGTTAGGGTTTCCTACCAATAAAAAAACCTCACATAATTCATATTTAGAATTTTAATACATTCAAATAATTTTCAAGTTACTTTTTGACTTTATACTCCAATTTTATTACTCAATGCCAACACCACATTATCTATAATGTAAAAAATTTGGCTTTCCTAATCTATTTTAGGCATTATAAAAGGACCAGAGTTGGATTCAATTGATCTGGCATGTTCCAGAATAAATTTCCACCAAGTATTTGGTGATATTCACTAAACGGCAGTAATACGAAAAGCTGTCCTATTACATTTTTATTTGCAATAAAAATTTCTCCCTTTTGCATTTTATGCAATTCTGTCATATGCTAAATTTAGTAGATGTTCTATTGATATAAGATTGTGAAAATTTCTATTAGAGATAAAGTAACTAACTTAGAAAAATCATCAATATTTTCATTACTATCATTTTTAGGATTTTCTAGAAATTTACGTTTTTACCCAAGCATGTTGAATGTTCCTCTTGTTTAACCTAAATTTTCACTTCTATTTTGGCCTTCCCTGTGAAATTAAAGGCTCTTTAGGATCAAGTACAGTTTCCTGATATATTTCCTCATCTTCTATGTTTCTAGAAATTTCAATTTTACCACAAATGTCTGCTGGCAGAACAGATTAAAAATATTTTCTCATGTACATCTTCCTTGTCAAATACCTACTTTCTTCTGAAGGCAGTTGACATCAGTACAATCTTCATCATCTGATAATGTATAAATAGAATCCATTTCTTTTCCTACAGTCTGAAATGGTTTTGAATAAGGCACCTGATCAAAATGTTCTTTTCTGTTGCAACTATGAGTAATCCTCTTCAAATCTATTGAGAATGTGTAAGAAAGGGAGAGAGTGGGGGTGACAAGAAATGGGTTTCAAACAATTTCTGTACATTCCTATTAATTATTGAGAACATTTTCTCCATTCTTGACATTATTGTAATCAAATAAAGTTATGTTAAAAGAGATATATAGTGCCAGTGTTCCTGTTGCAGGACATCCAAATTTTGTGCCGTATAGTAAAAATTATCATTTTTTTATGGAATAAATGTTACAGTGAAAAATATTGCTTATGTAACTTATGGTCTATCTACAAAATGATCATTTCTTGTTACTTTCAATGAATAATTAAAACACTTGTTAAGTGAATTTATGAATTTTCCTTGAAAAAAAAGGGTTTTTTTTTAAAAAAAAGAAGCATAATTGTGATATTTACCACCTACACACTATTTTAGTAATATTTCCTTGATATTAAAAATTAATCCATATTTTGTTTCTACATAATTTTTGGTGAGCTACACCAATAAAATTGTATTTCAGAATATTTTAAGTAAATGTGAGGTATAATAATTAGTGATTTCAGGTGTATGTATTTTTACATTTATTGATTTGAGAAATATTTTTTTTAAGAATTAAGTGCTTTACAGAGAATTGTTTATTTGTATTTGTTTTAACTTATGTTGTGATAATATGTATGAAATAAAGGTAAAGCCAAGGAGTTCTGAAATTTTTGTGTTTTAATTTGTGAAATATTTTTGTATTAAATTTGTTAGATTTTAATGTTTTCATTTTAATAGGGTAATGTGTGAGATTTTTTTTTCAAATTTTATAATCCATTTTCAAATAATAACGCTTACTTGTCCCTTATCCCATGAAAGAATTTTGTATAATAAAGTAGAAATCAACTTGTTTATTTAATACATGTTTTGATCAAAATTCTAAATTTTTTTCTTGCCAAAGACAGATATAAAGAACATTCACATAATAATAACGTTCAGCATTTATAAATGTTGCAGTACAAATAATTTTTAAATTAAATAATTATTTTTTTATTAAAATTTATAAAGTTGCTTGTACTTTAAAATGTTTAAATAAATTATTTTAGTTTAAAAATATTTAAATAAACTATTAATTTCAAGATTCAAAAATGTGAATGGAGAAATTTTTTTCATTGTGAAGGTTCAAAATTTTGCCATCCATTACATTTATGTGAACTAGTTTTAAAAAATATACCTTGTGATTATTTTGTTAACTTCTTTTATGTTATAATTGGGGATATACTATGTGGCATTTTTAAATGAGACTTTTTTTTTACATTATAAAGCTTTTATAAATTTAATAAAAGAATCTTATCTAGTCAATAGATCATTGCTTGTTGCATCAATACAAATAAATGATTAAAATGGCTTGAGTAGTGCATATTTTCTACCATTTCCCCCTCCCCTCCCCCTTTTTTTGTTTTGTTTTTGGAAAGCTATGTATAATTATTGTTGTTTTTGCATGCTCTTTTGGTTTTGTTTTGTGCTTGCTGTGCTTATTTTTAGATTAGTTGCTTTCTTTTTATTTTATGCTATATTTTGTAATAAGACTTCTAAAATTTGATTTGTTTTGCTTTGATTTTTAGTTTTGAGCTAATTTTGCTTTGTGTTATTTTTCACTTTCAGATGCTTGTCTTAATGTAATGAAAATAAATCCCTCCTAATTTTTACACCCTGAAAATTTCAAAAAACTGAAAAATGTTTAGATCAAACATTTCTTCCTAAAAAGTTTTTAAAGCAATGTCTATGAAAGCTATGACTTTCTTTGACGATTTGGCTAAAATAACATATTTAGAGGTAAGAAAGTGTTGATTATTTAGTTAAATTACAGTCAATAATTTGTTGAAGACAGGGTATGATCATAATTAAAATTGGCATACATAAAACTTTCTATTGTTTTGAAAATTTCTCTCTTATTGAGACAAATTGCATTAACCACAAAGTTTAAAGAGAAATGTTTCGAATTAAATGTTTAGTTTTCTCTTTTTTTCTCTCTTCTCCCCATAATCGAGAACAGCCAATTTCTTTCATACCCCTTCTTTCCAAGTCTTTGCTATGCCTTCCTTTGATTTCTCTTACCAAGCTTATTTTTTTAAAAAATTCTTCTATTTTATAAACAATATATAAATGAAATTGAGATCAGTTAACTTTATTCTAAAGTGCTAATAGTGTTTAATGAGGCCACATTTAATTATCATCAACTTGTTTAAAAAATTTGTATTTGAATAAAAGCTATTTCATTTCATGAAGTAATTGTACTCTCGTATTAGCATCACTGCAACAAAATTGGGGCCACATGAATTGTGCCTTGATATCTGAACAGCAAAGATTCTGGCATTTTTTATATAAAAAAAAGAACTAATCAGTCAGGTTTTGATGAAAAAATATAACAGTTCATGTAGGGCCAATTTGGTAGAGGTGACGCTAATGCGTAAGTACTGAAATTTTTGAAAATCTTGTCAATTCTTCAAATTATTAAGTATAATTTTTTTTTAAATTTGGCTTTAGATTTTGCATATTTTTTATTTTATTCATTGTCTAACTAGTTAAGTAATTGAGAAAAATAATTGTGCAGTGATCTTTTTATTAACAAACATGTACCAGGGCCTTCGATTAAATGAGACAAAATATTAAAATAACATATCTTATGCGTAGTTGAATAAGGTAATAAAAATATCTGAAAATTAGGACAAATTATTTATTCATCCAAAAGCTGGTTAACTTGCTGGATTTTTAGTGCATTACATTGTAATGAACCTTCTATCTTTCAGCATATAGTGTTAACATTTCTACATTCATTCAAAATGCAAAATTTAAACATTAAGACAGAATTTACATGCTTTTTTTTGGTTCAGTTTTATTACATTAATTTTCAATTCAGAAATATATAATTAAATTTTAAATAATTATCAGAATGTAAAGCTCAATTTAGCTAGTGATGTCCATTGTAAGTATAAGCTTTGTCCATAAGCTTTTAATGAAAGTTGAAATTTGTTTTCTGCAATACAATCTTATATTTTACTCAGTTTGTTCTATGAAGAAATGTAGTTTTGTTATATGATACAAATTGGCTACTACTATGCAAAACAATTATACATACAGTTGTGTGACCTATGCTTCTAAAACTTGAACCCTTCCGAAGAAAGAGATCTATAGCCATTTGTGAGAGGAAGATCCTGAGAACCATTTTCAGTGGAATTAAAGTGTAATTTTTATAGAAAAAATGCTGAAAAGGACATTGATGTAATAAAGTTCATCAAATTAAGTAGAGTTAGATTTGCTGCTTTCATATTACGAGTGCAACATATAAGATCTTGAAATATAAACCTCTGGGTAGTAGAACTAGAGGATGACTAAGACTTTGATGGCTGAACTCACTGATTTCAAGACCATAAGAGTACCTCACTGGCGACAAGAAGAACTGCTTGGAAAAATTTTCTGGAAAAAGCCGAGGCACACCCAGGGCTGTTGAACTAGTGATGATGAACATTGAAAGCAAGTAGAAGATCAGAAATGATTGTTGTGTTTTGCTATAATAGTGTTGTATATGTTGACATTACAAGGCAAGTACGTTTAAAATATGACTATTCTGAAGTTGTGAATTTTGTTTTAACCATAAAGAAACTGTATTAATGAAAATGAAATAGTTATAGGGCAGAACATTGTACAAAAAACTGTTGATACCAAGATAAACATTGCACCTTGAGGGCAGAAGAGTGTCATCTGAAACCATCAGAAATAACTTGTAGTGCAGACAGTGTTAGGGCAAGTTCATAAAAAAAACTTCAAAAGTAAATAGATATGATTCCAAGAAAAAAAAGCATGTTCTTAAAATGACTAAATAAAATAAAAGAATCCAGTAAGTAGAAGAACATATTGAATGGGTAGATAAATTAATTGATTTGGTCTGAGGAATGTGAAGGAGAATGGTCAAAAATATATGCAACATAGGACAGAGAATTTGCATCCAGATTGCTTGAGGCCAAATGTCAAATCTCGTTAATATTATAATCATATGGGTTTTTATGTCAGAAGATGGCATTGATTCCAAAGAACACTGAATATAAGAAATATATAGATGATTCTAGAATCAAAATGATCTATTTCCCAATACTGATGCACATATTTTTCAGTGAGGTTTAATTCCTTACTATACAGCAATGTTAATAATAAAGTAATTCAACCATTGAATTAGCTGAGGAAAAACTTAAAACTAAAAATAAATCCATAGTACTGTTTAGAAAATCTTGTATGTGTTCAGTGCCTATCAAGTAAAAAATAGTAAAGGCTATAATTTTATATTGGCCTTGTGCAATGGGGGGGGGAGAAACTTCAAATATTCATCAGCTCAATGAAACATCTATGTGATACTGTATTCGAGAATAAGATGTATTAAATTTTGAATGTTTTACTGTGATATTGTTTTATTTCACTTTTTCAAAATTAAAAAAAAGGTGTTTAAATTGTTTTTTTTTCCAGTGGAGCTGCATTTTAGCAACTTAGCCTTTGCTGACATGGCAAGTCCCCAAATATGAGAGCCATTTCATGGTGGCACCATCTAGCATTCTAGATGGCTCTCGCATTTGGGGACTTGTCATACCTGCAAAGGCTAAGTTGCTAAAATGCAGCCTCATTGGAGGGGGTGGACACGTCATTTAAATACCTCTTTTAACTTTGAAAAAGTGGCATAATCGCACATATCACAGTAAAACATTCATTAAATGATATGCAAATATCCACACTATATAGAACAAATATTTTTTCTTTTTATAAGCATGTAAATTTTTTTAAAAAATTATATTTTCCCGTGTAAAATACACCATCAGTATTAAATAAAATTGAAATTTAATTCCGATATTGAATGTACAACTCAGTTAAATTTTAAATGCTTCTAATAAGAGTGATAATATATAGTTGAATCTAATATTTTTTAAAAACGTAAGATGTAGGATTATTCAACACATGAAGATGTCTATTACGAATTTTGAAATTATTTTGATTATCATAAATTCAGCTGTTTGCTGTTGAAATTCTTGTGCATTGTTTTACTGGGCATCTCAAAGATTTTTAATAACTAAGAATTAGCTGAATTTGTTTTATTTCACCTATATTTTAAATTAGTCTTTCAATTGGTAATGATGGAATGTATTCCCAAATATTAGTTTATTAAAATTTTAAGTCCTCTATGTCAGTGCTCCGCAACCCCTGGTCCATGAATCATATGGTACCGGGCCGCCTAAAAAACATTAAACTATTGCCATTTTATTTAAAGTGATGCATTTCTCTCGGATTTGCGCAACTTTCCACGGAAATCGCTTCATATTCCTTATTAAATAACTTTTATTCATTTTTGGTGTAACTATAGTTTATTCTGAAGGCATATTTAAATGTAACTAAATTAAAATTGTTAAATAAAAACAATCTAAAATATAAACAAACAACATGTCCCACCCTCAGCGGGCCACGGTAAAATTATCAAACGTTGACCGGTGTGCAGTGATAAAAAGGTTGCGGAGCACTTCTTTATGTAACACTGAATTTTCTGAGAGTAAATCCCCCCTTTCCCCCCCTACTTTGTGAGATGTATTATTTAAAAAAAAAATAGTAAGAATAATGTTGTATGAAAAAAAAGGTGCTTTTTCTCAATTAAAAATTTTTTTTCACATTTTTATCAGAGGAAAAAAAATCATTTGATTCTTTTTAAACAGATATTCCTATTTTCAAAAAACTATTTTGCAGGCATTTTCCTTAAAGAAATTTTGTGTAAATTACAAATTTACTATGCTTAAATCCTCTTGAAATATTTTAGCAGTGAGTGATAAAATAATTAATATATTCTTATTTTTTATATATTGATTTATTTATAAAATTATATGTATTTTTTTCATATATAATTTTGTTCTTTTTCATTCTCTGCCTTTCAATTGATTTTTAATTATGCTGAAGGAAAAATGCAGATGAATTTTATATTAAATGCTGTACTGTACTGGTTACTGAGTAACATATTATGCACCGATATATTAAGGTTTTGTTGTAAATAAATTTTTTATTATTTATATAATGTTTTATGTATCCTAACTTCATAATTAATGGTCAAATTGTAGGATAAAGAAGCTTTATAAAAGTATATATTTTTAACTCCTTAACTTGTGCAATTGAATTAATTCTATATTGCTAAACCAGCCAACTATGCAATATCAAGATAATTTGAGTAAAGTCTTATTTTATGCTGCTGTAATTTGCACTTGAGTATATGTGATCACTCTCTGCGCTCTTGAGCCTGACTGTGATCTGTCATAATGATTTTGTAAATTTAGATAAAGTTTATGATAAATTTACATAAATATTATAAAAAAGTATTCTTTCATTTTCCAGATATCAGCATTTAGTATGCACATGTTTTATATAAAAAAAAATTTTAGATTTCAGACACAAATTAGTAGAAAAGCTTATACTAAGTTATAGCATTATAAATTTAAAAATCAGGTAGACTAAAATCTTCTAAATTTATGCTAATAAAAAGGTTTTTCCCTTTTTTACTCCATAAACCAAAAAAAAAAGCTCCCACACGATACTGCACTGTTTGTTGTGCTAAATGGGATAACAAAGGAAAGGAACACGTGTAATAATTACAATGTTGGGCTGTGTGCTGCACCTTGCTTCCAATTATATGAGATAAAAAAAAAATTTTTAGATAATATTTTAAAAATAAATACTATTATTTCTGTTGAAAAAGTATGAATATCTTACTGATAAAAAATATTTATTTTTTGAAACAGCTGTTCATAAAGAAAAATAATAAAAGTCTATGTGTGCAAGATTACAGTATTTGGCTCTTATATGCAATGTGGATAAAAAAAAATTTGATCAAAACAAGGTTTTAAAATGAGTTTTCTTAAATAAAAAAAACTCATCTTAATCTCAATCATCATCATCTCAATCTTTTAAATTTTTTTATTTGTCGGTTTATTCGGAATAAGAGGTTAATCTGTGCACCACACTGACTAATTTTAAAGAAAAAAGCATATAGTGGCACATAAAAGATAATTGTATTCAATTTTGTTTTAAATTATCCTTAAAAATATGTATATTTTAAGGTAAATTTTACTGGTAACATAACTAAAGTATTTTTGTATGCTTCCTCTCTTCAGTGACTGTAGTTTATTAGTATTTGTTAAAAAGGTTTTTATTTTAAGCTTTTTGTAAATTTAGTAGAATGTTTTTTATAGTTCATACATTTCATTCTATAGGATCCACAGGATGGTAATTCTTCTGAGTCAGCTGTTGAAAGTCCACAAGTGCCAAGGAGCTCACAACATTTACTTGCAAATCACCTTTCATCAGCTGATCATGTAATTGACCAGGCAGATCAAATGGGGTACACTTACGCTGTGGATAGTCAAGCGCTGTTGGCGCAAGGTGGAGTATGTTCTACTGCTGCTGGTTTAGGGGGCATGTCCCTGGTTGTGGCCTCTTCTGATGGACCACCAACATACCAGCGTGCATCATCAAGTGGTGCAACCATTCATCATCATCCATCAACAGTAACTCATGTGAATCTTCACCCACATTCCCCTGCTTCAGCCAGATCTGTGACACCCATTTCACAAAATATAAAATCTCCCAGTGTGGGCCCATCTTCAGTTCATAGCATGCCACCACCTTCCCCATTACAACAGACAAGGTCTCCTTTGCCATCTCACACACCATCACCAAATTCAGCCTGGTCACCTGCCACACCTGTGTTATCTCCTGCCACAACCACATCTCGAAATCAAACTTCTTTGCCTTCTGTTGCTTTTCAGCAAACACATAATCAAATACTCCAAACTACATGCAATTTAACTCAGTTTGTGACTGCTCTTACTACTCCACAAGCTCTAACTCAAAAACTAACTCTTCAGCAGCAGCAACAACAACAACAGCAGCAGCAACAACAGCAAGTGTTTCTTCAGCAGCTTCCTCCTGTCTCTCAACAGCAGTCAGCTCCTCGATTAACTGCAGTTCCAACTCCTGTAGTGACAACTGCTGCAGTTGCTGCTGTTCAACCTTCTATGGTGCAATTAATTCATGCACAACCATCAAATGTAGCTTTGCCTTCAAGGACGTCTCATAGTAATGTTCGTCCTATTCAACCGAAGCTGCCACCACAAATTTTGCCAAAGCCAGCCACATGTACTTCATCTAATCAATTTGTCTCTCCTGCTCCAACTCCAAAACAGACTCCACCCACACCTGTAACTACTGGACAGAGAACTGTTGGTGTAGGAATTCAACCTGGAGCTGCTGGTTTAGTTTTCAATCAAGCACAACCTGGAGTGTTTTCAGGACCTTCAGGTACTTTTTTACTTAACCAAATAAATCTTGGTGTTGGACAAAGTTGTGGACAAAGTGTTGGACAAATCGTTATTCAAGGAAATTTGAGTAATTTAGCCAATTTACCAGGATTACTGACCTTAAGGCCACCAAATAATGTATCAACTGGTCAGACTTTAAATTCATCGAACACTCAAAATAATGCAGCCTTGCTTGCAGCTCTTCAAAATCCTAATCAGCATACTCCTCTTTTTGCTCCACCTAAACAATCTATTCATGGTCAGCAAACTATAATGATTCCTAACAATATTGCACATGCTGGCTTAGCTTCTCAAAATATTAATTTGAAATCTGCAACTATTTCAAACAGTGGCATTATTTCTTCTTCTCAAGGACAAAATTACTTGACTAGACCAAATATTATTATTTCTCCGAATCAAGCTCTTCAGTTACAGCAAATACAAACTCCATCGGGACCTATTTTTGCTTTTGCCCCTGGTCAGGCCGCTATTACTGTTCCCCATTTGCCAGCAGCTTTAGGAAATGCACAACTAGCTCCTGTAACTGTTCCAATGCATGGCGTGATGGCTACTGGCCAAGGAGTTATATCTGGTTTGTCCCTCCAGTCACATGCACCACAATCTGCCTTACAACAACAGCAACAACAGTCTTTATTCGGTACAGTTCCTTTCACCAGCCATTTAGAACAGTCATCACATCAAGTATTACAAGTGCCACAGCCTTTGGCTCCTCACCAAGTACCTACTAATCACCCAAGCCATCTACAAAACCAGCCTCAACAAATAGAGCATTCTCCTAAACCAGCCTCGCCACAAAAGCCTGCCCAAGCACCCAGTGTGAATTTAGAAGAGCTGTTAAAAGAACATGGTATAGGGCCTGAAACTTGTTCACCTCTACAATCTCCTGATTGTAATTCTCCCATAATAGAAGAACCAGTTCCTTCACAACCAATTGTAAACTCGCCTCATTTGATTACAGCCTTACAACAGTCTCCAATTATTCTAGAACAGGTAAATAGTGTTTCATATATTTCTTGATCAAGATAGATTCTTCCTCTTCTCTTTAAATATAGAATTCTACTATTTTATTTTATTTTATTTTTGCATCTCTCCAGTAAAGTATTTTACTTTGTATACTGTCCCCCCCTAATTTTAATCTTAGCGAGAAAAGAAATTTACTTATGAAATAATGTATAATTTTTTCTTCTATTTTTCTTTATTCTGTTGCATATGCTGTCAATAGTAGATTAGTATGGAGATTTTTACATAAATTTTTGCCTGAATATTGTATAAAGAACATATATATATTGTTAATTACTATTATGAATGAATGTTTTATCAGCATTTTACATAAACTTAGATTAAAATAACATGATTTAAGAAAAATGCTTACTCCTTATTTTTTACTATCTCTTTGTTTGCCCGGAATAAATTTTGCATTTGGCAAAGGACCAAACTTTTTTAAACAAGTTAACAGTATTTCTTTAAAATATATTTTTTGCTTAATATATATTTAAAGTTGTGTGTGATAAAAAATTTTATAGGTAAATAACATTCAAAATTATTTTTTTTTGAGAAAGATAGAGTTATTGGGTATTCTAGAAAAAATCCTTTTTATTGAATCTTATAATATATTTATATTAATATTTGTTTTCAAAGTTTGAAATATCAAATTTCATTTTAAGTAACAATAATTTCTCATTTTTAGCCACAAGGTCACACACCTGTAAAACTAGCATTTACGCAAGATGGCAGTGTTATTGTACAGTCACAGACAACTCTAAACAATACTCCAAGAGTTCAGCAATATGTTTCCTCTGGTCAAATTCATGGGAGAACTGTTAATACTACTGTTGGTTCCATTATATTTCCAACTGTTTCGACACCTGCGGTTTCAGTTCCTGTTGCCACATCCGAATCGGCTCCTTCTCGTAACCATTCCACCTTGATTGCAAGGCTAAATGCTGCTCCAGCAATTTCTGTTCCTGATGTGTCATCTTTAGCGCTAACGACATGTGCTGTAACGACCACTGTCACCACGTCAGTAACTACTCTAGTGCCATTGACTGTCCAAAGCTTAAGTGTGACTAATACTCCAATTGCCAGCAGTTATATTGTACAAAGGACGAACTCATTAATCTCTGCTGGTGATAGGGTGTTTGTGGCAGAAGATGTGCATACTTCCCAAAGCCACATAACCCCTGTGATCTCATCGAGCTCCTCTTCACAAAATGTACAAAATAGGATCAATCATTCTAATAATACATTTCAGACATTAATTGTTCCTAATGAGCATCCTATAAGGACAATACAACAGCCACCAAAACTTGTGCAATCTTCTCATGGTGGTGCAGCAAGTACAACAAACTCGCAAAATGTGCAACCTGTTCTGCAAAAATGTGGACATAAAGAAACACATAAAACTGAAATTGCTGATAATGGTACTGTTGTGCCAAGCCATAATCATCCAGCATTTTCATCCAATGTGCCAAATAATGTAAGTTTATTATTTCATATTTCCTGTTTATTCATTTTTACATTGTTATATTGTTAGCATTTTCTAAACTTTTAATCAGCCAGGATACAAAAATAGAAATTTTTGGACATATTTAAAAGCATCACACAGAATCTTGTTTTGTCAATTTAAAAAAAAAAAATTGCAGATTTTCAAGGAATGCTAGTTAAAATGTATTATCATGCAGATTAAATAACTTTTTTAATAGGTTAAATGCAAAATATATCTTCAGATTTGAATTTTTAAAGAAATTTATAGTTGTAAAACTTTTTTACTTGCATTGTAATTCTTTTCAACAATATGGTTCATTATATTATTTATAGCAAAAATTTTTATTTGAAAAAGTATCTAGAGCATAACTATTTTAAAATTAATTCTAGTTACTTCCATAAATTTCATATTAAATATGATTAACAAAATAAAAAAGTTATTTAAATTTTATGTATTTGGCTTATATAAGAAACTATTAACATTTTTTTATATGAATAGTTGATGGAAATGCAATCGATAAGTTGGTTTGTTCTGATTATATATATTGATAAAATCAATTAAGAATAAGTATATATCAAGTATTAGTGTGTGATTATAGTATCAGATCTGTCAAATATAATCTGTAATTTACAAATTATAGTATATATTTGACACTGGTGTAATGTTTTAATAATCATTTCAATAAATAATTGTGGTGTAATTATTTTTTCTTGATCATGGTGTATGCAATACTAACACTTAAAGCTCTTTTTCTTTCTTGTATTCATTCTGTAAAATTCCAGATATAACCTTTGCCTTAATTTTTTGTACTTAATCATGTAGGGTTATTTCTTTTATGCATTATTTCTCATCAACTAACTTTTAATACCCCGCCGGACTGACCACGGGACCGGAACATCTACTCTTGTACCTCAGTGCCCAAGGTCATAAAAACTGAGATGGGCACAGAAGGCCTAGGCTCTCTATGGGCTGTTGCCCACTGAGTTCAATTTAACTTTTATATGTGTATTTTAAATTTTTCTTTTTAGTTTTCTATTTAAAATTCTAACCTCAAAGTTTGTTTCTAAAGAACGATTTGCTCATTTTGATTATAATTTATTGTATTTTAAAATAAAGCATATTTATAGATTTTTTTTTTGTTACCAATTGATGACATTCATAGAAAAAAGCATTAAATAATAGTGATTAAATTTGAAATAGTTTAGAAATAAGAAATTATTCTATTTTAAAAATAAAAATATTAAATTTTTTTTTCATAAATTATGTCTCAAAATTTTTCTTAATTATTATTCAACACTTTTCATTATCCCTAAAAAATCTCTCCCCCTTGTCTAGTGATGTTTCAAATCAACAAAATTTATAAACTGTTGTCCTTTAAGTAGTCATAACTTGTTGACCGGAAACAATTGTACGCTTTCTATTTATTAACATGTATCGTCACATTTCTTGGTGACAATTTTGTAGATAAACACTTTTGGTACCTTGAAGACTTTCATTGTTATTTTGTAAACAGTTGTCCAATAGGCTTATAATTTAAGTGAAATTCGTTTTTTAATGAATTCTGGTGTTTTTATTGGAGAAAATATTAATATTAGTTATTCTTTTAATCTCAAATACTTTGAAAGTGGATGATTTATTTACATTAATCATTTTATTTTTATTTTAAATACAGGTTTTTCAAAAGGTTCAAAAAGAAATCAACGAACTTGGTCTTGTGAAAAATCGCTCTGCAGAACAACAAAAGGTTTTACATCAACTAGTTGCTGTACAGCAAAGAATGACGAATGTGCCGAACAAAAACAGAGGAAATCGAGCAAATCAAAATCAGTCACAGGTATTTACTAATTTTTAGTATATTAAAAATAAAAATTAAGTGCTTTTATGTGAATAATGATATGTTACTATATAATTTTGATACAGTTATTATTATTTTTTAATTATTTCACGTAAAATTATTTTCATTAGACCACTGTTCTGATTATTTTATTCCATCTTTTTCTCCTTTATAGCTCTTTAAATTTTAATGTTTTCTTTTAAATACCAAGTGGTAAAATCCTAGGAGGACCCACTGCTGTTTTTGGCGCCAAAAAGCGCCAAATTGAAGGTTTTCAAAAAGGCGTCAATGACGAAAAACTCTTGGGAAGCGCATGCGTCAGCGGGGGATGAAATGGGCGTTTCGCAAAGATGAAAACGAATAAATACATTAAATTAATCATTATATAAAGAAAAAAACGGAGAAAGCAATGAAATTCATTTTAAAAAAGCATTCTAAAACCAGTGTGTACAACATGATTTACATTTTTAAAAAAAAGGACGAAAGGGCGTTTCGCAAATATAAAATTGAAGAAATACATGAAATCAATCATTTTAAAAAATTTTAAAAGGCACTTACCTTACGCTTGCATTTCGTCATGTTCCGTTGGTGGATACACCCTTGCGATGGATGCAAGGAATTCATGAAAATTGTCATCCACCAACTTGTGACCTATTCTTATTAACTTTCAAGTCATTCACCACGAACGCATTCATGCTCTTGCCAAACCAATATCTGGTCAAACGCAAGATAATTATTATAGCAAGTTTGCTTTCGCTAAAACAAGTGCCCTTTCTCACACTCCGAACAACGTCGTGGCGAGTATCTTTCGACTGGTTGCGGCAATGCCATTCATAGCCGTCAACCGTTCCCTTTCGTTCTTACAAACTCATATTTTTTTTAAACCTCGGACATTCATAACGAGAAGCAATTAAATTAGCTTTCATACACCATTCTAATGTCTCTTTCTTCCCCTTTGTGCCCAGGAGCACAAAGAAACTTGTCGTAGCCTCACTTTCAATTAATTTCCTTTCACACGCCATTCTTAACAACAACCGGTGGAGAGCAAACGAAGTCAAATGTCAAAATGACGTTTTTTCGGAAAAGGCGAAAAACGTTGTACTTTTTTAGGGTTGCCATTTTTTAGGTGATTTGAAAATCCAAATTTTTCGATGAAATGGAAGGGTTACCATATTGTAACCTTTATCGCTCAAAATTTGGCGACAAAAAAATTTGGCGACCAAAAGTGGGTCCTCCTAGGATTCAACCATACCAAGTTTTTCATGAATTTTTATAAAGATAAATTTTTCTATTTTATTGATGGGTAATTGGAGAACCTTTCATAGCCATCTTAAATGTAAAGAAGGGAGATCAAAGCCCATCAGAGCTTAAGTGCATCAGCAAACATCACCACAACTATGTTTTTATTAGATATTCTTTGTTCAAATCCAACTTTTGTCGTCAAATTTGTGGGTTTCATCTTGTATTTGTAGTTAATTATTTTGCTTTATTCTTTTCTTATAAATACCGTAAAATCTGGTGTATCACACACATTTTTAACACATAAAGTAAGATTGAAATGTATGGGTGCACATTATACACCAGGTATAAAAACTGAAATTTAAGGAGGAAAAAAAAGAAGATAACCATGGAAAAGAATTAGAGTTCTACATGCATTGAAATACCATTTATTTAATAGAACTGCCATTCCTTATGAACTTGAAGGATTACAATTCTAAATGTATTCAAGTTTAAAATAAAACCTTGAATAAATGACTTCAAAACATAAGGGCATTGGATATGTACATTTCATGTTCCTACGCAAAAAAGGGAATGTGCACATTATATGGCGAATATACCTAAAAATTAAAAACTAGCTTCAAAGTATGGGTGCACGTTATACCCCAGATTTTACAGTATATGCATGTTTATTTTAAATGCTTAACCACATGATTAATTTTTAATATTTTAATTTGAATACCAAATTGACATTTTGATATAAAATTAAATCTTTTTACTTAAAGTAATATTTTAAAATAGATGATAGTATGTCTAATAATTACTAAATTTATTATAAATGCTGTTTAGTTATCATTGCATTATTATTTATACAATATTTTATCCCCCTCCCACTAAGCCAATATTGATCTGTTTTGGTGTTGGGGGTGACGTCAAAATTAAAATTATAATTTAAGTGTAGAACAAGGATTTGTTAATTACAAACTGTTTAATTTTGATTAGAAATTTAAAAATGAATAAAATAAAAGGTGTCCACCCCGTCCCAAAAAATTATTAATTAGTCAAATAGTCATCTATGAAGGCAGTGATAAGATAAAGTTGGTTTGTATAATAATACACTTTATTACAAAAATGGAATTTCTTAAAACTTAGTATTGGTTTCATTACTTTATTGTCTGATAATACTCATTATAAGATAAAGAGTTGCTTGATTATTAAAAGTAGGTGGATTTGCATTTATTTACTTGCATGTTTATCTCTTTTATTAAGCTCGATTATCATTGATATGATCTATTTGTTAAATAAATTATTGCATTTGTATTTTTTTTAAATTCATTTTTGTTTTTTAAAGATTTTGTATCACTTTTATTACAATTATTTTTTCTGTTTTTATTAGCTTAAGCTTGAAAGCAATGTTGAAAAACTCATCCAGAGAGCGCAGGCAAGTCATTCTACAAATAATGAACCTTCACAACACTTGCAAATGAAAAATCCTGTTCTAACTGCACAACCATCTGGCCAACATGAAAAGCAACAAAATGTGAATTCTAAAGCTTTAAACTCTCATAATATACAATTAGTAAATCTGCTTAAACAAAATTCACCCCAAAATGTAAGTGTTTTTTTTTTAATTCTTCCACTTCCTTATAAGATTTACTTTTAAATTCTCTACAAAATATATTTTATTTTGATTGATTAATCAAGCTTAATATTTCTTCTTTTTCCTTGCTGATTATTACAAATAAGTTTTAAAAAATTATATAAAATACACAAGTATTTAATAGAACTTACCCACCTCATTTTTATTAATGAAAAATGTGGAGGTAAAATATCTACTTTGTTCTCTTGATACTGTTGAAATTAGGCTGTTTGCTGCTGGAAACAGGGCCAGCACTAGCAGTTTCGCCGTCCCGGGCAAAGAGGTAAAATGTCGCCCTTTTATTACAAAAATTAAAAGAGATAACCTAAACCCTTTCCATGCTTATTGGTAAAATAAAACGTGAGCAAAAAAAATTGCTATCAATAATGTTGAAGTTTTGATTAGCAAAAAATACTAATGTATTAATTTATGTTTTTGGCACTAAATTAAAATTAGGGTTGCACACACACACAAAAAATAGTAATTTCTAGTTATAATTATAAAATACAGATAATAAAAAAATACTAAAACAAATTGAGAACCACTAAATATTAAAACTTAATTAAATATTAAAAATACATTTAAACTGAGAGTTAAAACTTAAAAATGTTTCTTTCTCACTTTTAACTCTGAGAATTTTTTTACAATTTCTTTAACATTAATTTCTTCAGCCAGTTCATGTTCAATGGCTATTGTTGCCAAGCCGCTTAGCGAATCCTCAGTAGTTGTGGAGCGTAATTTTTTTTTAATTTGGAGAAACTCCTTTCTCCATTTTTCACACTTATTGGGAGAGTAAGCAATATCCTTAGAAATATATCAAAATTAGGAGCAAAATCCAGGTTCTATATGAATTTTAGCATCTCGATTGGACTTTCTTTTTTATTTAGCAAAGCCAAAACCACTGCTATCTCGTCTGTCAGATCCAGCACGTTTATATCTGATGAATTCCTATCAGTTAACACTGTTTCTAGATCCTTACAATACTTTAGTTTGTCCTTTTGAGGAGTATCTTTTAAATCCACAAATATTGTATAAAAATTAGAAATAGTTGCTGTGGTACTGATCAAATCAATCCTGGATTCAAGTGCATTGATAGCTTTATCTAATGTGAAAAAATAGAACTCTGCCTTATATTTCAAAGTAGGATCTTCTATCGAATCTTCTCGTGCCTCATAGTCGAAATTAACATTCCTTCTTCGAACTCTATCACGTGTCTGGGTGAGCTCAAAATTAGCCGGTATGTCAATTTCGTCAGCGAATTCTCAAGCGTCGCAAAGCATTTCATTTAAGGCTGTGTCCAATCTGAGATCCTTGAAAAAATCTTTACGATTTTTCAAGAACTCCATAGCAGATGGCAAATCATAATCTTTTGTGTGCAAGAGCTTACTTATAGGATTGATACAATTTAAGATTACAATGTAGCATAAGAACTTAAATTGTTTAGCACAACTTAATAGTCCAGAAGCCTCAACTCTTATAGAGTTGTCAATCTCTGAATTATTACAAATAGCAAGTAAAGCATCGTATATCCCTCCTACTTGATACCTCAGTGGTTTTAATGCATCTACGGCTTTCCCAACAATTTTTCTTAAATAACATCTACTTTATTAATTGTGTTTATCATATTTTTATTTCTGTAATGCACATTTTGCTTCCACTTTAATTAAATAGTTTTACACTAGGAACAAAAAAAAAGTGTGTACTTACGTACGTACGTAAGAAATTATTCTTCTTTGGCGTAACAAGATTAAAATCTTTCTAAAAATCTTGAGCAGATCAAGCTGGGCAAAGGACGAAAGGCGGTCACGAGCAGAGTTGAACTATATTACCTTAAGTCAGTGGGACCAGCCCAAACCGAGATAATCGCGATTTAAATAAATTTAAACACCCCCGCACAGGGACAATATGATCAATAACAGGGGAGGGGGGTTCGGTAGACTGTATCTGGAGATGAGGTGAACCGAATGTGACACCTGAGACCTAATATTAAATTTCTCTGTGGGAAAAATTGTTCTTGAAAAAATTAAGACATCCGCTAGAAGAGCCCCAGAGTTATGGTCATTTTAAAACAATTAAAACATTTAAAACAAAAATAAAATAGAAGCAGGGCACCCAGCAGCTCGAAACTCAGCCTGGTTGTGGGGAAACACAAGAGGAATCCATTCGAACCGGTCCGGAGTCTGTAGTTGCAAATGGGGCAGCACTAGCTCAGGAAAGGAAAACGAAACTAACTGGGGGAACAACTGTAACGTAAATGGTCATGTACATCCCAACGATATATAGAGTAGCTGGTGATCCCAAAGTTTCATCCTTCTATCTCTGTAATATTGTGAAGTCATTAAAAGATCGGACCCCATAGGACCCATAACATGGGGATTCTAATTTTAGTGATAACACTAACCTAGCCCTACTATCTACACACAAATTATAACAGATGAAAGAGCTCAACGAGAAGTACCTATGGACAGAGTTTCATTAACGAAGCTCAAAAATCCTCAAAGCTATGCAGAATTTTAAAAAAATTTAAAACTTAAAAATAATTTGAAAATGTGTTTAACATGGGTGAAGAAATGGGGCTATGTTCCTGAAAAAATATATCTAGGATGCTCATAGGGAGAACAATCAAATCCAACCGGTACGGTCGACCAAGATGGTATAGGATTCGAATTATTACTGGGGAAGCCCTTTAGGGGGGAGCAACGGAGGGGACCAATTCCACATAAAGCTCGCATTAATACGAAAATATGGCGGACCTCCAAAAATCAAGTCCCAAGCTCAATTCCTTAGGGGGTGAAATTTTTTCCATTCCCCATAGGATTAACATGGGAACATGATATTTTAATGCTTAAGCCCTCCCCATGCCTCACAATAGGAATGAAGTAAATGACTGGATGGGTCTTGATGAGGGGAACTGTTGGTTCATATCTCAAGTCTGAAACTCAAACAGGAGTCATGAATTTAAACAAATTTAAAAAAGTTTAAAACAATTAAAAAGTATGGAAGAAATAGCCCTATGAGCATGAAATTATAATTGAAGAGCAGATAGAGGGGGATCGAATGAGCCGTCCGAATGGACTGTCAGGCTCGAGTGCCGAGATATTGGCCAAAAAGCTGTAGGGGGGATGCACCGGGAGGGATACGTCCCAACAGATATGGTTTATAATGACAATAGTTATTACGATCCCCTAAACATCAGTCCCTTAGAACCAAAAAAGGGGCATGTTAAAACATTAGACAATGGTGCATGCACATCATAAAAATTTACCCTCATCCTTTTTCCCAAACGTGCACAATAAGAAGTATAACTTCAAAAAAAAAATAGTACCTGTATTCTTTCACATTAATTATTGTTCTCTGTAACAATAAAACTTAAATTAAATCCTTTTTCTGTTGCTTTTTATAAGAAATTTGTCATAATTTTGACATTCTTGTTGCCTTTTTTAAAGATTTTAAATATTGCTAAAGATTGAGCTTGTTATTACTAGAATTTTTTTCTTAAATATACATACTAACGCTTTTAAACCTTTTCACAATCAAGAAAAATACATTTTTAAGGATTTCTGAGAAATATAATAGTAATTTAAAACAGCAAGTGTAAAAACTATTGTACACTGAAAACACCGACTGTTTAATTTTTAGTGCATCAGTGTTCTACAGAACACTGATCAAGAGCCTCTCGTTTATATCTTGGGTGACTGGTTATGTTCTGAAACTTTTTAGTAAGATATTGAAATAGGAATTCCAAGTATTTTATATTTGTATTCGTTGCAAGTAAACGATTGAGAATTAAAGCCTTTATGTAATAATCACAAATAAAACATATTTTAATAAGATTGAAACTTTATTTTAAAAATTCAGGCTAATTTATTCAGGCTTAAAGTCATTGTTGTTTGCTTATTAGGGCTGCTAAATCTGTTATTTTGATATCACTATATATTCCAATTAATTATCTATTTAATAATAGTCTTTTGAAATTTCATATTCACACCTGAAATTTTGCAATTTATTTATCTAAAGGATGTTTTTGTATTGAGAGAAATATTTGTATTTTTTAAAATATTTATATATTTTTTTGGTTTTTGGTCTTTTAAATGTTTTCTTAAAATCCTTCCATATTAAACTGAAGATAATTGTACACATAATATATATAATTAAGTATACACATAATTAATTATACACGTTATATATATAATTAACTAGCGGTCCCGACAGATGTCCTGTACACATGTCTTAAATCCGAAAATTACAAACTTTTTTGAATAAGTTGTAATAATCTGGACCGTTTTGATGAAATTTTTTATAAAGAAAGTAATTACAATACCTGACATCATCACATGTACAGTTACCACAATTCGACCTATCAATTGCGTGTGAGTATGTATTTACTATGAACTAAGTTGAATATAAAAGCTATTCTGAATAGAAACTTTAACTTGTTTTGATTAAAGGGTAAAAAAGGTAAAACTCGAGCTATTTTTATAACAGGTATATTTTTTAATGCACAAAAATTACGTTTATCGTAATGCCATTGAATGTACAATGTTTTTGGTTAATCCTTCAGGGGTATAAACAAACAAATGCGATGGTTTACCAAACCTCGGACATGCAATGTATAATTGGCCGTGCGAAAGGCAAGGGTTTTCTAAATCTAAGCCATAAATTGTCATTGTTTGACCTTGTGACTTATTAATGGTCATAGCTAATGCCTTGCGAATTGGAAATTGCAAACATTTGAATGGGTAGGTGAGTTTGAAAGAATCATTGGGATCTGTGGTAGAAGTACAACTACACCTTGAAGTTTGCCACTCAAAATAGTGGCCTCAAGAATATTGCCCATGATTTTTTTATGAACAATTACGTTCCCTTGCATACTTTTGGTGCATATTTAAATAATTGTGGTATCGGACCGAATTGTGAATCTAAATCATTCTCCAATCCACTTGAACCCACACAAAAAATATCCAAATCGGTCCAGCCACTTAGGAGGAGTTCAGTCACATACACACTCACAGAAGAATTATATATGTAAAGGTAAATGTCGTATCGTGGCGAAATGAATAATCTTTCCGATTCTGCAATTATTTTTTGTCTGATTTTGATAGAAAAATTAGATTGCAATTTTAAAAATAGCAAAAATATCGAAAAATTCTACCCTCTTCTTTCTTTTATTTCTTGCCACGCATTAGCGGAATAAACAGTACACAGGGGGAAAACAACTATGCGTTTTAAGGTTTTAAATTAATATCCTTTTAACTAATTGCAATATTGGATCAAATTGTGAATCTAAATTATTCTCGAATCCACTTGAACCCCCACAAAAAATGTCATCAAAACCGGTCCAGCCGTTTAGGAGGAGTCAGTCACGTACACACGCACAGAATTATGTATATAAAGATAATTTGAAAAGATATTAATTAAAAACGCTAAAAAGCATGATTCGTCTGCCTTTTTGTAACAATTGAGACCCAGTTTGTCCAATTTGGCTAAAAATTGATTTTAGACGCCAACACTTACGTCATTTTTATAACTAACGTTTTTACAACAATGCAAGTGAATATTGAGTTGAATGTTTTTAATTAATATTTTTTTAACTAATTGTGATATTGGACCAAATTGTGAATCTAAACCATTCTCGAATCCATTTGAACCCACATAAAAAATTTCACCAAAATCGGTCCAACCGTTTAGGAGTTAAGTCACATACACGCACAGAAGATTTTTATATATAAAGATTATGCACATAATTAGAGTGCATTAAATATTCCTTCAAATTGTCAGCGTAAAACAGAGGTTCCCAAACTTTTTTGTCTCATAGGCCCTATGCCATGTTTTTCGGTTTGGGGTAGACTCCTGCTTAATTAATATTGAATTTTTGCAAATTTATCAACTTAAATGTCTTTTTGACAGCTATTACTACATACAATTGATTTTAATGAGAGTGATGAATCTGGCGCTACAATAACAAATTTTCAATATTTAGACAATCTTGTCATTTAACCTTAAATCTTCTCTGTTAGTTGTGTCCAGTTTCTTTTTTTGTTTTGAAGATAGGCAACAGCGCTGAAACTTCTATTTACTAGGGAAAATAATTAAAAATTTCCTCAGGATATTCCATAATTTGGGACAAATAACAAACAGGTTTGACTTTTAAAGCCAAAATTGCGGGCATCCGTTTTTAAACTTTAAAATCTTCATTGGGGCATATCACGATCAGCTCCTGTTGTCATGTAACATTTTTTTTTCAATATGACCATATAAATTCATTGCCTACTGTGGTATTACCATAGTCAAAGCATTCTCAAACTTGGTCTCAAAATCTCAATAAAAGACAGTTAAATGTTGAACGTAGTTTAAAACGTGTTGACAGATTGTCTGGGTTAATTTGATAAAATTCCGGACCTCCAGTATTATACTTCTTTAGTTTAACTCTGGAAAGAAACACTGAAATGGTTCCTGTTTTAAAAAAATTTATACTGTCACCTTGTACGTGAAAAATATAACCTCATCGAATTTAGTAAATAAATCTGCTAAATAAGTAAAATTTGGTTTCCAATTGATTAAATTTTCTTTTAAAATTAAAGCCACGATCTAGTTTAATGAGAGCCAGTATCACATAGACCCCCACTTACACCTCATTGACCCCTAAATTATTTTTTTTGCTGACGTGGACCCCTTGCAATGTTTATTTCACATGTTACATTCAATAAAAAGAAAAAAAGTGTATATATAAGTAAAATTAACTTATTTTTTTTTTTCTTTGAAAATTTCTTTAACAGTTTGAAGCAATATAAATTAAATATTTAGCAATTACAGACTAGTTCATTTATTACTAAGCAAAGTTATCACAATATATTATGATTTCAAAACAAAATAATCATAAATATAACTACGTTGTATTTCAATTTCGAGCTATTGCTATTAGGATCCTTTATGTATGGTAAATCATTAATGAATGTACTCAAAAGCTCATTAATGTTTTGCATTTTAAATGACCGACTATCGTCCTTTATAAGTGACTAAAGAGGTTATTTTTATATGAGAGGCAAATAATATTTTTTCATTTGAATAACAATGTCAATCAAAAATGTTTTAAGAAGATTACGATACATTCAAGCTACGAAAGCACACATACTTAAAAATTTTAATGAACATGAAAATATTCTACGAAACTGATGACATTTATATTTATTTATTTATGTATGTAAAATGGAAAATAAATAAAATAGAAAAAGCATAAATGCAGCAAAATAATTTTTTCTTTTCACTTTATTTTACGCAATGATTAAAATTCCTGAGCATATTAAAATCTAAAAAATAATTTGAAAATGAAAATATTGTTACCTTTTATTTTATTGCACTGAAAGAAAATTGTTTCATCTGTAGGAATTTTGTGGAAATCCCCCCTGCTGCATTTATTTTATTTTTTATATCTGGCAATGCAGCCAATAGTAAAAATAAACAAATAGATTTTACCCTTTTTCAATCCCCCCTTTCAAATTTATTTAGAAATTAAATTATGGTGACTGCTGCTGTGAGGTTGGCTGGTAACTTGCACTTGACTTATTAACAGCACCATGGGGATTTCCAGTTATGCTCAAAATTAATATTTTTAAATATTATTATACAACATATAGGTACAAATGGAAAATTTTCTAATGGATGTATCTTATACACTCAAAATCTTTCTTGTTCCATGTTGTATGGAAATTACTAGTTCTGACTTTAAATCTTCAAATATTAAAGTGTTGAATAGACTTTATTTAATTTTCAAAACGTACTTCAGTTAGGCAATGCTCTAGAATTAATTACATGTTGTATGAGGATTTTCTTACATTTTTTAATATATCAATTTATATTAATTTTTTAATTTTTTTACATTATTCCATGTAAATGCATGTATTGTGAATACTCCAATAAAATACGAAAAAATGTACATGTTAAAATAAACTTTTTAATGTTAAAATAAGTTTAAGAAATAATCCTAGTACAGTTGGACTTCAATTTTGCAAATTTCTCTATTTTACGAACTTTTTCCTGTAAACAAGAACAGAAGAATATTGAAGGTATTGAAAGATGAATCTCTATATAATAAATTTTTAACACAACAAATTATTTTTAGGATTTAGTGACTTCGTTAAATAGGGGTCCGACTGTATTTTCACTGAATTTCATGAACCATTGTGTTTATGAAATATAATGTAATACTAAAGTAGATATCTTAAATCAGTTAAATGTTTTAATATGCATTCAAATACTGTTAATTTTTCTAAAAAATAATTTTAAACGTAAGAAGGAAGTCAAGCACAAAGTTTTAGTACATTTAATTTTTTTAATAGTATACATAAGCAGAGGACTCTGAAAAGGTGCTAGTGTCTTGGCAGAGAGCCACATATGACTCACAGCCATGGTCTGTGAACTCCAGATCTAGATAATACAATTGCTGTTCTGATTTTGTTTGTATGGTATAGACAATTCTTTGATTTGTGATAATCTGGAACATTTTCATTGACTTTAAAAAATAAAAACTATGTTATTTTGTTTAAGCAGAAATCTTTGACACTTATTAATACCAGGTGAATTAAAAAAAAATATCTTGGTTAGAGTTAGTTCTTTAAGTTCAAAAATTCCCATCAAACTCCTCTTGTATATCATTGTTGTTTTTATTTTTTTCAATTTTGGTTTCACTGCCAGACTCAATTCAACTCCAACATAACTATGGAAGCTCTTATATCAGATGAATTACTCAATGAACTCTCCTCACTATCCAATAGTAATATCATTTGAAGGGTCTTAGTAAAACTACATCATTGAATGAAGTACTTGACATTTAATCTTCATTGGAAGCCATTTTTAAGGAAGAATTAAAATGAATAAAATATATAAAATGCAAAATCTTATATATATATATATATATATATATATATATATATATATATATATATATAGTAAAGAAGTATAAAAAACATGCTTGATTCTAGGATGCACTTAATAAGACTAAGTAATTAGAGTAGCTGCTTAGCAACTGAAGCATAATAGTTAAAAATAACTCACAAAAATGCTCTACAATGCCTTTGAGGTTACTGATGGCACCACCACAAACGATTCATTAAACCTGATTGCTTTGCATTAACTGCTGTAAATAGTATTTCAGCTTAATATGCATCACATTATAAGAAATTCATAGAGATGCATGGGACAAATTATGTAAAATGCGTATGGCATTCAACATGTTAATATAGAAAAGTTTTACTAACTTCTTTCATTCCTTAGAAATAGTGTATATCCAATGTGAAGTTTTAAAATTTAATTTTCTTGACAGAGGGTTTCTGTTTATAACATATTTTGTAATTAACAGTATTGAAAGGATTTTTAAAAAATTAATGCCTTATACTAAACCTAAAAATTTTTGTAATTTTTCAACTTAATGTTTCTCTTATTTTGATACAGGCTACAACAAAACATACAACTCTGGTGACTACAACAACAGTTTCTGCTGTGTGTGATAGCACTACTACAGTAGAATCTTCTGTGACTGCTCATCAAAAAGTAAATCACTTTGATTCTCTTTTAGTTCTAAAGTTAACTGAAGAGTTGACTGTACTGTTTTATAAGACATCTCTGATGTATTAAATGAGGGATAATTAAAAATTGTTTTATTGCTTGGAAGATTTAATTTTTCTTTTCTATTAAATCCCAGCCCCCATTTCATTTTAGGAATGCAACATTTCCTAAAATTTTCCATTCTGAAATATTAAATTGAAACTACTTTGAAATTCATTTCGAAATATTGAGCAGTTTTTGTGAACTCCATGTATTATAATGGTCTTAAATTAAGAATTGTTAATGAAATTTAATTTTAATTGAAATTTGTATCCATTTTCTTTTATTACAGACTAGCCAAGTGATAAGTGCTGCTCAGCCAAGGTTACAAACTCCAATTCTTCAATGTGCTAAAACATCTAATGAAATTTCACAGGTAGTAATTTTTTGATCTTTTTATTGCTCCTTACCAAATTGTATGGAATTTTTTAAAATTAAGTTTAAATCTGTATATATGTAACATCCATTACTAAAAGTAATCAGTCTTTATTTATTATCTTTTGAAAGTTTAAGTGTCAAACTTTTTTACAAAAATTTGCTGTTTTGTTGCTGAATATTTTATTCTTATAAAATAAAATGCTTGTTATATTTATTTGAAGATGTTTTCATTCTTGAAAGTTATTTTAGAGAAAGGCTACTACTTTCGTTAGTTTTTCAGAGAGATTTTGGAAAGTTTGTTTATTTAGAAGTCTAATAAAAAAAAGCTTTTTATTAAAAAAATAATTACACAGTCATGTTTATAATAATTTTATTTTTGTCCCTTTTTTTATTATTAAAATTGTTTTGTGTGTTCCTGAAAACTCAACTTACCCTTCTCTCTTTTCACTTATAGCATCAAGTAATTGTAAGACTTCAGAAACCAATTCAACAGCAATCTGTCCAGTCTTCTGCAAATCCTGTCCAAAGAAAGGTATTTTATTATTATTTCATTTGTATTAATGCAAATACTTCTGTGTTCTCTCTCTTTTTTTTTTTTATGTTCCTTAATTTTTCATTCTGTTGTAATTTTAAATTTTTATATAAAAAGTACAATGTATTTTATAAGTTAATCAAAAATATATTTGGACTTAAAAATGTTTCAATTGGATATATTAAATTCATTTGTGTGTGTATTTTTTTAAACATATTGCCAAGTATAATTTTATTTATTTCCATAGGCTCCATCACCTGTTAAAAAAATTGTAAATACAGCCTTGTAAGTATCTTATTTTATTTAAAATCTTTATTGTACATGACTATTTCTTCTATTGATAAACTTATATTTAGAATAGAATGAATAATTAAGTTTCAAAGCAAATTTTTTCTTGGAAATGTTCTAGTAGGAAATCTAGTATTCTCCTGATTAGATTGTTAATGTATGTTTAATTAAATGTAAGTAAAATACTAAATTAGATAAAAAAAAAAGAAAGAATAATCTGTTTGACAGAAAAAAGAAATTTTAATTAATGTGTTAATAATTTTTTAAAAATTTCTTTATATTGAAGCAAGTTTACTGAGAAAGTAGAAAAGATTTCTTGTGATAGCTGGCTGGGTGGTGTGGTTGGTTTGTCGCTGGCTTTCTGCACCTAAGGTTGCAGGTTGAACCTCGGCCAAAGTCGTGGATTTTCATGGCACAGAAAATCAACAGTGGCCATGTCATATGATAATGCGGCATGTAAAAGATCCCTAGATTGTTTGTTTTGGTTGGGTGCTCATGGCAAAATTAAATCCTAGTACAGGTTCGCATCGTCAGAACTCGGGTGCCTTCCTCTATGGAGGAAACTGGGCATCAAAATTACCTGTGACAATGGCTATCTGCCTATATGGTACTGCACTAAAAAGAGATACCAGCTTTCGGGAAATGTACTAGGTCTGCAATGGTCAAACACCAATTGACAGCCCATTAGAAATAAATAAAAAATTTCTTGTGATAACTAACATTTTATCTAATTGATTTTTTTAAAAAAAATTCTAGTGTAAAATATATTTTCTAACTGAACATACTTAGAAAATGTCACATTTTAAAATCGTGTGTAATATATGTATGCATTATATATTGATAATCTTCAGTCTGTTATTGCTAGAGGGTTTTTTTTTGTTGCAAATATTTAAAAGTGAAAGATGTTAAAAAATTGAAGCATTGTATGTGTGTGTTTAATTTACTTTTATAGAATTTTTGATGTTTAGAAATGTTTTTATTGTTAATTAACAGTAATTGAAACTTGTACTTTTGTTTCAGTCGTGTATATAAAATTAATGTTCTTTTGTATTTTATTGAATTTAACTATGGGAAATTGTAAATTCATTCACTTATTCTATTTTTTTCTTTATTTTCAGAATTAGTGAACAGCTGAAAAAGGATCAAAATAGAGCTGTTGACCCTGATGTAAAAACTCCATTCTTATCTAGATCTGATGCTTTATCGCGATTGATGAGCTATCATGTATATAATCCAGGCGAGCCATCACCAGCTGAGATGGCAGAAGGTATATTAATAGTACAATTTTAATATTTTTAACTATTTTTTGTTTTTAATGAGGTGTAGTAATTTTCTTTTTCTTTCATATAGCTGATCAGAGATTTAAGGAAAGATCTGCTGTATTAGTAAATAAAATGAAATACCTGGAAAACAGATTTTGTGCTGCACAACTTAAGAACAGTATGGTAAGTTTGTTACCATGCAATTATGTCAAAAAATTCAATTATAAATTACATATTTTTTACAAGTAGGGTTTTTTTTTTCATTTGTTGTTGCACATTGAATCATGAAATGAGTGTATATGTTTATATATATGTGCAATAATTTAAAATTAATATTTACTTAAAAGTTCGAATCTTTTTTTATTTATAATATCTAAATCATAGTTATGAGTACCCTATTTCGAAAACGCTTGTCTCATTTATTTATTATTAAAGGATTAAAACCATTATATTTTAAAAGATTTATTGATTATTCCTAGTAAAAATATTTTAATTGCTTACTTACTGAGGAGTGGGAACTTCCCCTATAAAATATTGATGTATTTCCCTTTTCTTGAACATGTGATTATATTTTTTTATATTACATTTCCCCCGTTATTTCCCTTGTAAATTTAAGATTTTCATGTGAAGCATATCTTACTGTATATTAGTTAAAATTGCACTAGAGCTGTGTTTGAAGCCCAGTGGCTGAATGGTTAGTTTATTGCGCTTCCACACCACAGCTTCGAGGTTCAAATCCTGGGCTTGGCAAGGTTGACTCAGTCTTTCATCCCTTCAGTGGATTGATAAAATGAGTACCAAGCTTGCTTGGGAACTTAACATTCTGGGTTTTCGCGTCAGACTGACCACCTGATCGTAACATCTGCTATGCACCTCAGGGCCCAAGGTCGTGTATACTGAGTTGGGCACAGTAGGCCTTGTCCCTCATGGGTTGTCGTGCCACTGAGTTAAATTTGACTATAGAAAAGAAATAAATCCCTCTCTTGTAATTAGGCTCAAATGTAATCCATTATGTTAAAATTAATGAAATAAACATGATTGATGTTGTACTTTTTTACTGCTATGACTGCAATTCAATAAATGAATATCGTCTCATCATTACATTATATATATGTAATATATGGTGAAGTTAAAAATTTCAAGTAGTAAATTTAGTAAAGAATCTAATCAGCTTCATAGTTTTAGAAATATCTTGCTTATTCTGCATTGTCATATTATTTGTAGCTGCCTTATCCAACATCTGAAACATTACAACTGGAGCAGTTTCTAATTGAAGAAGAGCAGAAGGCTTTACAGGAAGATAAAGCTACTGTTGCTGAAGGAAAATGTATGTTATTTTTCATGACATATATATATCTGTATGTTTAGGTGCAGAAAATGCTAATACTTGATTTTTCGAATTCTGTTCTACACACTATGATTAACTTTTCTGTCTAGTTTTGTTTTATGGTATTTGAGAACAACTTTTTGAAAAAAAAAATAGATATGCATGTGAATTTTTTTTAATTGTATGATATTTTATTGTGGTAATAAGTCTAAAAAATTTAAGTATAAATTATATTTTCTCCCACTTGATTGTCAAATAATTAGGTGTATTTCATATGTTGGTGTTGTGTGTTTCTTCTGATACAAGACTTTGATGAAAAATCTATTAATAAAATGATTGAATTGCTTAATTTGAAGTAAGATGTTGTGGTTTCAGTATAAATGAATAATTTAAGAAATTTATTTAATTACATTACAAGTTTAAAAAGAAAGAAATGCACCTTTTACTTGATTAGCTTTGTTGTCTCGATTTCTTTGTTGTTTTTTGCATTTTAATAAATATTATAAGAGGGGTAAATAAGTAACGCCTAATTCAAAAAATTTCATTAACTCTTTTAATATTTATATACCAAATTCAAAATCACAATATAAAAATATTTTTTAAATTCTCTCTAATTTCCTGATTATTTATCTGCTGTTTAGTTATCCATTTGTTTCTATTAAAAGCTGTGAAAAATATTAAATTTGGATTGTTCTTAAATTAATACATGTAAAAGAAATTGAAATGCTATGTTATTTCTTTTAAAACCTAGTTAATTTTTGTGAAATTTGATGGCATTTATATATTTATTTCATGCTGTTGGTGAATTTCAACTATTTTGTTGAAAAATTTTAAGCAGTTGTCTTTAGGATGGTAACAGACAGGATCCCATAACTCATTAAAGTCTTTGGTTATCGATCCTTGGCATCTAGTTAATTTTTTTATAGATCATGCATGTGGTTAATACATAAATACCAATTTATTTGTATAAAAAGTAACAATCACATTAGAAGGACCTGTTTACTTAAAAGGAAATTTTTTAAAATTACGCCCGCCAACGTCCTCTCGGACATAAGGCGTCTTGCAGTCCAATATAAAGCAGATGTCGTTCTAGCAGGAAGGAGAGCTCCACAGTTGTCTTGCGAGAGAACACGAAGTAGAGCAGGGCAATCGGATAGATGCTCCCCAGTCATTGGCACTGAATTACAGAGAAGGCAGAGCGGTGAATCAGCCAGGCCAATCTTAAACAGATGGGCTTGCAGGTAATCATGTCCGGTGATGATTCTGAACCATGCCACACCCTCCACACTAGATGGGCAGAAAGCTGAGCACGTCTTTGGCCATTGAGCAGACAAGACCAAGGTATGCCAACAGCCAAGTCTGTCAGAGTGGAAATTCTCTTCTGTCGCAATTTGTCCCTGATAAGTCACTTGGCAATTCGAAGAGGCATCGGAAGGCAAGATGGATGCAGCGTCGAAGCCTCTTTGGCCAGCTTGTCGGCTTGTTCATTTCCATGAATGCCGCAATGAGATGGGATCCATTGGAGAATGACCTCTCTTCCGGTGCAAAGAAATGAGTTGATAAGTTGTTTGCACTCGAACTCAAGTTTTGATGGGAATAGATTGTAGCCAGATACGGTCTTAATTGCGGCTTGAGAATCTATGAATATTACAATATTTAGGCCAGGTGTAGTACTAATCGCTCTAAAAGCCATAAATATTGCGTAAATCTCACCATCAAAATTGTCTGACCAGGCACTAAGAGGTTCTTTAAGATTAAAGGAGTTGGAGAAAGCACCAGCTCCAGCCCTACCAAATGAAGCTGTGGCAGAGCCATCAGTAAATGTTTACCACACTTATGTGGTAAGCAGAGTTGCACAGTAAATAACCTGAATATCAATAATGACCAAATATGTCCTTGGAAATTCTTTATTAATCATTAACAATTCAATAATGCACACTCATAATTCAGAATTCATGAAAAGTAACTTCGGGAGCATAATGGCAAAGAAAAAATATTTCCGAGCCGACAGTGCATGATTCCAGTAAAATCCGCTAATAAGATAGCGAGTATCGAAAAAGATTGAAATGTTTGGAGAGAGAACCCAAATCATAACTTCTTTTTATATTTATCATGTCGGAAGTTACCGCCTCCCCGATACTTCCGATCACGTGATCAAACGTCACGGAAGCACGTGACCAAACGTCAATCAGGAATGATCGTTAACCGACCATTCAGCGACCAGTATCCAAAAGAGGATGAGACTATTTACCTTTTTGGTAACAAATGCCCCTCCTCTCATCACCTGAAAACATGCAATATCCGCTCAGAGTTCACAAGTTAATTATTTAAAACTATACATGTCGAGAACAAACACTTTCTACATTGAATTTAATACCAAATACCTTGAACAATATATAAATAGATACGAAAATAGATTAAATATATACATTTGAACAGTTTGAAGAACAATTGTTATACCACCATTTTATAACACGTATTCCCATATCTATATTCAAAAGTTCATAAATAGATAAGTGAGAACTGTGTGATCTGGATCACTATGTTATTAATGTCAAATATTGTACACTTATTCTGTACAAAAATATGAATAATGCAATAGTTACACATAAGAATTATACATTTACCAATACATTTAATTCCTTCATTCACAATTCTTTACAAACATGCATGCATGGCGCCATGACTTAACACATTCATTTATCCCAAATACTTTCATTACAATAAAAACATGATAATGATTTAACTATATACACTAATGATCATCAAGAAACCATCATTTTTAAATGATGGTACAAAACAAGCAACGTCAATATTTACATGCAAAATTGAAAAAACACTTGAACCATGAACAATTATTCAAGAAAAACTCCTGAAGTTAATATCTCAAAAATTCACAAGAGTTCTAAACAAAAAAATAAGTTAATATACAAAAACATTTTCAACAAAATTATTTAGTTCGTTTTGTGTTAAGGGCTTCGTAAATATATCTGCCAAATTTGCTTTACTTTTAACATATTTCATCTCAAATAAATCCTTATAGAATAAATCTCTTACATAATGATATCTCACCTCTATATGTTTTGTGCGGCAATTTTCAATTGGCGATTTGAGGAAATCTATAGCTGCTTGATTATCTGCCAATAAAACTGGTTTACTCCTATATTTAACTACGTCCCTACTAGCGCATTCATTCATTATATTATCTAACTAAGTTATTTCCTTTATACATTCCACCATGCTCATAAACTCTGCTTCCATAGTCGACAAACTCACTGATTTCTCCTTAAATGTTCGCCATGTAATGGGAGCGTTCCCTAAACAAATAAATTGGCCACCCATCGAAACCCTGTCATCTCTATTTGCTGCAAAGTCTGCATCCGAAAAACCCACTATATCAATATACCTACAGTTTAACCTTAATTTATAATGTTTAGTTTTGTTAACATACCCAAATAGTTTTAACAAACCATATCAATGGTCAAGACCCGGATCATTTTGAAACTGAAAAAATGTTAACTGCATATGATATGTCGGGCCTCGTTCGACCTGCAAGAAAAGACAAACAGCCAAGAACATTTCTATATGGGATTTCCTTCATTTCTATTTTTTCATCATTTGACTGTGGACATTGGCGTTTACTATATTGAATTCCCTTGGCTATCGGTAAAGAGGAAATTGGGGTATTCAAATGTTCGTATTTTTTGTATATCATCAATATATGGTATTTGATGGATTAGCATGCATTCATCCATTTCCTCGAATTCAACTCCTAACAGCCTTTTAGTCTTACCCATAATTTTTAAATTAAACTTTCCCTTTAATGTAATTAAAACATCGTCAATATCTTTTTCTGTCTGTCCAAAAATAACAATATCGTCTACGTATACAAGGAAAACAATAGAATTTCCATAAAAGTGCAATTACACCAGTTTAGTTTCTGTAAACCAATTTCATTTAAAACATTATTTAATTCAAAATACCAAGCTCTACCGCTCTGATGAAGTCCGTATAAAGCTTGTTTTAGTTTGCATATTAAACCCTCTTTTCCTTTTTCTATATACCCTTGAGGTTGCTTCATATATATCTCCTCATTTAATGGTGCATAGAGATAGGCTCCAGTGACATCACACTGAAAGTGTTTCCACTTCAGCCACACTACCAATTGAGAAAAAAATAATCTTATCACTGAAAAATTAACGACAGGAGAAAAAGTCTCATCGTAGTTTTCACCTTTAATCTGTGAATAACCTTGAGCTACTAGCCTAGCTTTATATCTGATTACTTTTCCATTTTCATCCCGTTTCAAATTATAGACCCACCTACAACCTAATAATTGCTTATCAGGGGGTAATTTCGTTAATTTCCATACATTTTTTAATTTAAGATAATTAAATTCTTCATCCATTGCCCTTCTCCATGATTCCTGTTGAGGGGATTTTTCCATCTGTTTAAAAGTTCTAGGGATTAAAATGTCCAGTCATGCATTATTTTTAACTTTTACACTCTGGACACCTGACACACTGGGTTGTGGATTAACTATTCCTTCGAAGGTATCCTTCCCTTTAAAACTAAAAATATTTTCATCAAATTCTAAATTTCTATTCTTGCAATATTTTTTAATTTCATTGCAGGATCTTAACCTTTGTGATTTTCCCACTTCATAGAAATAAATGTCATTTCTAGAACCATCAGCTTGTGGAACCACTACACGTTTCCATGTAGTTTTTACAGGAACTGTGGAATTTTCGGTTCTACTTAAATTTTCACCCTCAGTTTCTGAATCTGAATCTTGTGGTAAGAAGATAGGTATATTATTTACTCTTTCATCTTCATCGGTATCATCATCGCCGTTCTCAAACACTTCGTAATCAGAAAACTTTAAATTTGGGGACGCCAGCACCACTCCACCGTTACTCTGTTGAGGTTTCTGGAAACGAACATTAGAGGTTTCAATAACCTTTGAATCTTCAGGTATCCACACTCTGTATCCTCTAGTTCCTAGAGCGAAGCCAACTAATATACCCTTTTTAGCTTTCGGGTCCAGTTTTCCCCTTAAAGGTCTAGGTGTTCCCACATACAAGGTAGAACCAAAAGGTCTTAGATGTCTAATTGAGGGTTTGATACCTATATAAAGTTCAATTGGAGTAAGAGTTTGACCAGAGTGACATAACCTGTTCCAAACATGTACAAAATATAATACAGCTTCAGGCCAGAAACTCTTATCTAGTCCACTTTCTGATAGCACTATCCTAGCTCCGTCAATTACCGTTCTGTTAAGACGTTCTGAAGCGCCATTTTGTTGTGGCGTATAAATGTTAGTTTTTTCGTGTTTTATACCTCTTTTTACAAAAGTCACTTAAAATACTAGCGATGAACTCTCCACCAAAATCCGTTCGAACAGCTTTAACTTTTAAATCCAGCTGTCTTTCAGCCCTTATAATAAATTTGGCTAGAATATCATAAGTGTCCGATTTATGACACATAGGAAAGATAAACATTCTACGAGAATAATCATCAAGTACTGACAAATAATATTTTTCTCCTCTCTTACCAATTACGTTAGCTGGTCCCCAAACATCGCAATGCAGTAAGTTTAAAGGCGCTTTGGATCTTGTGCATTCTATAGATTGAAAAGAAACCCTTTTGTATTTATTTAACCTGCATGGTTCGCATTCAAAATTAAACGGCTTTTTAATCTTTGGTAAACCTCGCACAGCATTTAAACGACTAGTTTTTAGAATATAATCAACATTTGCATGACCAAATCTCTCGTGCCAGATCATTAAGTCATTTGGTTTTCCCTTAATTTTAACAGATTTTTCAATACTAGATGCATATTTTGGCTCAATGTCTGGATATGCATAATACAATCCCTGTTCAAGATTAGCCTTAAAAATTTGTTTATTTCCTGCATATACTTTAATTTGCCCATTTTCACCAATAAATTTAAACCCATTTAGGTCAAGCATGGGGCCAGACATTAAATTTTTCCTTAATTTACTAGAGAAGAACACATTTTTAAGTAAGCATTCATGATCATTAAACCAAATTTTTACATCACCCTTTCCTTCTATGGGAAATTCGACACCATTTATAGCTAGCACCATATTTTCATTAACAACATTTACAAAATTAATAAATAAGTCCCTATTGTTTGTAAAATGATTACTAGCAGCTGTATCCACAATCCAAGCGTCTTTGCTAACATTACAGCTCAAATTAGCCTCAGCAAGAAAAAAAGACAATTCACTCTTACCCTGATTTTGATGTACTACAGAATTTGCTGAACCATGGTACCTGCTTAGGTCATTTTGGTCCTTGAATGAATAGTTTCTGTCCCGTCTACCACCTCGAAAGGCGTTATAATTGAATTCATCACTTGTCACAGAAGACCCAATTGGTGAAGACACACTTGGATGTTGACGCAATTCCGGACCTTTTCTATACGTTCTGGATCGTCGATTAGATGTACCAGATGATGCAGCAGTACCATTGCGACATTCCCCCCTAAAATGTCCAAATTTGCCACAATAGTGGCACTTTATCTTCGACTTCTGCACACTAAACATTTCATGTTGATTCCTTTGTAGACTCAAACCATCTCGGAAATCAATTCTGGTTTCTTCCGCAATCACCTCCAACAAAACATCTTTATATTTAAAGGTTTCATCAGTCCACCGGAGAATATTTTGTACTATAGAATCAAATTTTGATGGCAGACATTTTAGTAATTGGTAGCATTGGTACGTTTCCTCCATGGGTTTACCCATTTCCTCTAATTGGTCGCATATTCTTTTTAATCGTGAAGAG
The DNA here is from genome assembly GCA_019973935.1 of Trichonephila clavipes. Lineage (NCBI taxonomy): Eukaryota > Metazoa > Arthropoda > Arachnida > Araneae > Nephilidae > Trichonephila > Trichonephila clavipes. The sequence continues at coordinate 12,455 of BMAU01020109.1, read as the reverse complement.
AATATGTTCAATTTTTCATTAGGCTGGATTCTGCACTGAAAAAATTCCCCCAAAAGCTTCAGATGATAGGATCTGTTGTTGGGTTGGAAGTTATCCCTCAACAATTTCCAGGCTTCTACAGGATCTGTTATGTTTTCACTAATACTGCGATACTCTGCTGATATTCAGATACAGAATAGATAAAGCTAACCTTTGTCTTATATTAAAATCCTTTAATTCTCGCGTATTTTCTTCTTTACTATCGGGAGCAGTTTCTTTGCCAGCTACAATTTCAAAACGGTTCTTTTCATGCAACAAAAACCGAACATCCGTTGACCACGTAGCGTTGTTGGAACTCTAACGGTTTTATCTGATAACTCTCGAAACAGCCATTTCAAAAAGTGACACAGTGACCAAAAAAAATTATTCTAAGCGGCGAAATCTGCAGCCCCTCCAGTTCAGCAAAAGTCCGCAATTCACTACGGCAAAAAAAATCTTCAGGTTATAGCATGTCAGCCCATAACCACTTGTTTACCACACTTATGTGGTAAGCAGAGTTGCACAGTAAATAACCTGAATATCAATAATGACCAAATATGTCCTTGGAAATTCTTTATTAATCATTAACAATTCAATAATGCACACTCATAATTCAGAATTCATGAAAAGTAACTTCGGAGCATAATGGCAAAGAAAAAATATTTCCGAGCCGACAGTGCATGATTCCAGTAAAATCCGCTAATAAGATAGCGAGTATCGAAAAAGATTGAAATGTTTGGAGAGAGAACCCAAATCATAACTTCTTTTTATATTTATCATGTCGGAAGTTACCGCCTCCCCGATACTTCCGATCACGTGATCAAACGTCACGGAAGCACGTGACCAAACGTCAATCAGGAATGATCGTTAACCGAGACCATTCAGCGACCAGTATCCAAAAGGGGATGAGACTATTTACCTTTTTGGTAACAGTAAATACGTGTAACCAATCTTGATCTGGATATCTTTCATGAATTGTAGCCAGAGCCGCAGACCTTAACTCAGCCAGAAGGGAATTATGCTTATGAACAGGCAAGACCAAATCCAGATTAGCAGAAGCATATCTCAAATTACCCGGGAAGAGATAGTCAGTCTAAAGAGGGGAAGTCTATTATCAGAAACACCAAAAAACATTTGCAAGTAATTTTCGCGCATGATGTTCGTTGCACTGAACGATGTCATTTGGAAGCATGAATTGTACTTGCGGATGTTTTCCAAGAAATGCTTTGACACACGTGTAACACCAGATAGAAACATTGACAGTGGTTCGGGTGGTAAATGTAATTCTGGTAGCTTAACTTTTCCACTGGCGCAGCACATTCCACGCGTTTCATTTTTAAATTTGAGTGCACTAAAATACATACAAATTTTATCCATTTTTCCAATGACGACATTTGGATGAAGACTAATCATTATTACTGTCATAATGGAATGCACTAAGATTCAAATCAGCTTGCAGTGTTCGTCTTGATCGAGCAGTGCTTATTCGAACATTTTGCAGCCTTCTTTCCCGTAATTCAGTTGTCTCAGAAGAACAGATCTGATTAGTACATATTCGATCAGTTTCTAATCTTACTTCTCGTTTGTCAGACGAACGGGTCTCAGTGGCGTGTACTCGAAGATTTTCCAGCCTTAATGCTCGTTGCTCGTCTGATTCTGAGGCTCGTAATGCTCTTCTCTTTCGTGTTTGAGGTGTAGATCGGCCAATTGCTCGTCGCTTTGGAGGCATAATTATACAGGAACGACGTGATGCTTTTGAATTTATAAAACGTCGCAGATGGTATAAGATGCTAATAAGAAAGTATGTTGAGTTTTAAGTTTTGTTTGGGAAGGTATGTATTTAGGCCAGAAATGCTCCTTTCTCATTAATCGTTCACCAAGAGAAAGCGCAGAGTATTGACATCTTTCAGATGAACTAGAAATTTCAGTCTGCAGTTGCATAGAAGCGATAGGGGTCGAGGTGGCGGCACCAGTGATAAATCTCACTTAATAAGAAATAGAATTGAATTCTACATAAATCTTTTTAACACACATTCAGTACATATATATCTTTTGAACTGCCTTTTTTAATAACAGGATTTAAAGTTTGCATATCTTCCTACTGTAGGTTGAAAATGATTGGATTAAAATGAATCTATAATTATGTGTTTATATTTTATATTGCTATCTGATTTTGCTAGAGCGAGAGAGTATAAGTTAAAATAATAATCAATAATCTTTATTTTCATAGTAATTTTTAACTGTAAATAAACCTTAAACTGTGAATTTTCATTTGAAGCTGTGTGTAAGTTAACAACTGTCATGTCTGCATTTTATACTTCTGCTTTTTAAAAATAAATTATTTTTAATTATTTTAAATTTTGTGTTATCCTTTTACTAACATAATATTTCTCATTTATTTAGCACTAATTATTCCACCAACTCGTCAGTTTTGGCTACAAAAGATGCGTAGAAAAACTCCATCACCAGTTTTTTCTAGTTTTCCTGATGAGGAAATAAAAGAAAAGAATATGTTTGATCATGAAGATCAGGATGATTGCCTATATAGAGAAGCTAGTGATCATCTGACTCCAGACGACAGTGATCCCATTTACAAAGAAGATGACAACTTGGAAGCACCTGTGATTGACAGTTGTGTAGATATAGTGCCACAGCACGATGACAATTGTGAACGAAGTCCTCCCACACTTAAGAGAATAGTGATAAAACCCAATAAGTGCTCTGAAAGTGATTCTGAGGACTCAGCACCTATACGAAAACGTGTTAAGTTTAACAATAACACAGTGTTCAAGTCAGAAACAAGTAGCTTGATCCCAGAAAGCTCAATTCAAAGGCCAGTTGTTTCTAAACAGAATGATGTTGAAATAAAGACTAATCATAAATTTTCATTCTTATCTCGTGAAGTGTTTCAAAGTGATACTAGAATGGGTGGTGATATGGTGTCTGAACTGAGTAACGAATTTAATATATCTCCTATGGAGATGGATGATGATGCTCGGGTAGGTTCACATTTGGATTTTGATCCTCCCACTGGGGTCAACCACCTTGTAGACTTTGAGCCTCCTGTTGCACGGAAAGAGGAATCATGTGATTCAAGTTTGTTGTATAATAATACTTTAAGAAATAATTGTACTGATAAGTATGATTTCATGTTAAATGACTGGACCCAAGAGTATGTCCATCAGCCTAATGAGACAGATGTGGCTGTAGGAAATATCATAAATAATCATGACAATCCTTCTGACTTGGACCTTTCTGGGTTGGATGGGTTGGAAGATCATTTAGAAGATAGTGAACATTGCATTCCAAATGGCATTCAGGATGATCCATGTGATGAATCTGAAATGAACTACATTGGTTATCAAATTCCTAAGCACCACAAAAGGTTTCCAGACTCAATGGTGCAACCTATGAGTAACTGTTCCAACAACCAAACACAGAGTGCCATCAAAAGTATTATTGGACCATCTACAGATAATCGTTCCTGTTATGACAGTGTCAACACAGACTTCATGTCTTTTAACAGGCACAGTCATAATGCGCACATTGGTGGCTATAACAGTAGTGTGAATACTGACAGGGGTAATACCAGCAAACGGAAAGGGGAACCTGATTTGGATGAAGCAGTTCGAAGCATTTTATTGTAAGCAAAATGTTCCAAATGTCAATTTCCACAAGCTGCCTGCCCAAATTTGATGGTGCCCATAATTATTATCATTGTTATGAAAATCTGTTATATAAAAAGAGTTATTCATTTCATAACATGTATAATTTGTGATATATCCATAGTGAAAACAAATGACTGGAAAAAAATTGTTTTAAAAAGTTGCTTTCGTATGAAATATTTTCCTTTTTAAAGAATACTGAAGAGTAAAAATTGGAACTTTTAAAGTTGAAATCTCATTCATATGCTTTCAAGTTTCTCACGTAAATTAAACATTATGACTAAAAAGTATTTTGATTTTACGGATTTCAATGTTTTATGTAAATTATTTATTAATTGTTGCAAAGTACAAATGAAATACTAAACATGCAGTATTTTGAACTGTGAATGTATTTTGTTTAACATCCCTATAAAATGAGAAGTTTTGCTCAAACTGAAATGTACTTAATCTTTCTCATTTCATTTCATGCAATATGAAGTTTTTTAAAATTTACAGTGTTGTGACTATTATGGCTTGCTTGTTATAGTTTAATGAGTTGTAAAATAAAAAAAAATTGATATCTAAAAATCGTTTTTGAGTGCTTCTTTGTTAAGCATTCTCTGTAAATTCTATTTCATTGGTCAAGAAAAGGAAAATATGTGGAACAAATTGTAATGAGTGTTTTTAGTCATTCAACCTGAATAGATTTTCCCCTCTCCTTTCTCTTCTCTTCAGAGGAAAAAAAGCATTTCACAGTTCCAGTATAATCCAAATCTGTTGTAGATTGTTTTACAATTTTTCATGTTTTATACTTAGTTTTTTAATTTGTTTATTTTTTCTTTACATCTATTTTTCATTATAAAACTTGTTTTTCCTCATAAATTTTACTTGAAAAATTGCATTGTTTTTTTTTTTTAAATATATTGGTAAGCTTTTTGAATAAATTGTTTTGTTTTTTAAATACCTGCAAAAATTAAAGAATAACATTGTATGTGATAAAAACCTTCCCAATATATGATTTTGTCATAAAAATTTGTTACATTTTTTTTTATAAAATTTTTCAGTTTAAAATTATTAACAATTTGATTTTTAAAAATGTTTTTATGAATATTTCATAAACAGTTCTTAAATTATTATTTTTTTTTTTTTTGTGAAAAAATCATTTTATAATAGTATGTTTCTGCTCAAGTTATTAATGGGCAAATTGTTTGTAATTACTGGATTCTAAATTGTTTTATTTTAAAATTATTAAGAATTTATATATTCCAAACCTACATATTCTACTGAAATAAAGGCCGTACTTGAATATAGTTTACACATTTAAGATCTGAATAAAATTTGTAATGCTAAGATCAGTGCTTTTAATATTCAAGCTGATTATTACTGGAATTTTAAATCATTTTTTAATTAATCATTAAAGGCTAGGAAAATCCAAAATAGTGCATGCTAAAAGAAGAGCAATAAGAGATATAATAATTATTTAGTATGATTTAAGAAATCTTTTATTTGAAAATTTCTCAAATAGGGTATATTGTTTATTGCTTTTTTACTTAATCAAGAAATATTTGTTACATTTATGCAATGTAATGAAATGTTGCTTTTTTCGGATCTTTTTGACTTTTATTGTAATTCGTCATTTAGTTGCCTTAATTTTTTTTTGTTTAGAAGATAAGTTTAAAATAGCTTTTCTTATATGATTTGTAAGTTAAAAATTATTTTCATAAGTCTCAAATAAACGAAGATCACATGTAATAGAAGTTAAAATAATCTATCCTGTAAAATATATATAATTTTATATTAACAAACTTTATCATTAAGGAGATTTGTTATTCTTATCTGATAGAATATCATCTTAATGTTTACAATATGTTTTGTTTTTGAATACCAATTATATCAATATTATTTTTATACATTTCTTTTGTATGTTAGTGTAATCTAAATTGACTGACCTGGATGAATTTACTTATCTGTAGCATTTCATTCATGTGCATGAGATGAATTGAAAATTTATTTTTATGTGTCTTTTAAATATATATTATTTATATTTTCGGCACATAATTTTTTTGAATTTTAATGTTTATATTTGTGGATCATAAAAATCTCGATAAAAAATTATCAAATTTAACCTTTATTGAGTCTTTTAAATTTTTGGAAACTTATTTTTGAATTTTTATTTTGGCAATTGCAAGGAGTATAATCAAAAGAAACTAGATTGGAATTTAAGTTTTGCTAGTTATATGTGTAAGGATATTTTAAATTATAAAGTTTTGATACTTTTAATGTATGCAAATGGTTTTTTTTAATAATCAGTTTTGTATTAAGCATTGAATAGCAGGTATCAGATCTTTTAATTTATTAACTGAAAAAGACTCATGTCTTAGATGATATTTTAGTATTATGCAAGTCTAGTTTATGTAGATTTTTTTTTAATATTACAGAGTTGGTATTGAATGGACAAAATGTAAACACAATTGATATTTTTATTTCTATCACTGAAATGTTTTATGTCTCTTCCAATACTATTGTCATTAGTTTGAAATGCAAATGAATGGTTTTTTTAATCCAGAAATGTCAAGTTATTAATTTCAAAATGAGTTTTTTACATTTTTTAAGCAATATATATACTGCATGTGCCTTTTCCTACAATTTATAATGTGAATATTACAAGCACTGACTTACATAACAAATTACATGTAAAGCAGGCAGCTTGAATTTTTGCCTTTTGAATGAATTGTGACTTTAAATATCTTCTCTTCCCCGATTGGTGATGTCATTGTACTCTTGTGTGCTATAAAAAATGGTGATCTCTCTGGTTTTCCCCTATGCCCAATTTGTAAAAAAAAAAGAGATAAAATTGTAAATAGTTTTCATGTTTTTTCTAGAAAGTGCCTAATGGCGTGATGCAATTTTCACACCCTTTTTAAAATCAGTAGTGTAACAGTATTCCTTCTTTGTTTATAGAATTTAAGTCATTTCATTGATTTTTCAATATACATTTTATATAGTTTTAAATTGTCTGTTAAAATCATGCACAACAAAAGATTGCATAATTTTAATGTAGTAGGAATTTGTTTTTGTTGGGATATTGCAGAGTTTTTATTTGATGCAACTAATTACTAACATATTTTATAGTCGCATGAAGTGTTAATTGTTCAATTAAACTTAAAAATTGTTGTTTATACTTGTTGATCCCTTAAGATATATTAAAAGGATACAGTTACACTGCTGGTTTTTCTCTAATTTATTGGATTTCATGTTTTTAGGAGACTGTAAAGTTGAGTTTGATTCTAAATTATTTTTCTCGTTAATCAAGTTTCAACTTGCAGCATGTGTACTTAAATGTTATTTCTTGTGTATGAATCTATCAAAACTATTAAGTTATTTTTAAATTCTTAGCTTTTTTAAATAGATTTAAATGACTTCTCAGTGTATAATTTACTCCTTATTTTTGTTTGTTCTATTTGTTGAGAAGTGGAAAAGGAGAGGAATTTTATTTTCTCTTGCTTATTTAGTACAAATTAATTTACAGTCTCTTTCTGTTATGCATTAATACACATCCATATATCAACATATGTATATCTATCTACATATTATGTACACAAATAAAGATAAGATAGATGTATATTTTAACGTGTGAAAAAAGCACATTTTGACTGTGATGTAGTTGACCGAGGTGAAAACTTTGGAGGAAAAAAGTCACCAATGTTAATATTCATCAGTTTATCGTCTTTCATTTCAATTGGACCGTGCTGATGCCATCCTCTTAATATTCAAATATTGTACTGAAAAATAATGGGGAAGCATAGGCATCTCTTTGAAGATATTGCATGTACATGTTTGTATGTGATATGCTCAAATTATAAATAATTTGAATTGTATATGTAATTTCAAATTAATTGTAGCATCTCAGGGGTAGCAGTCATTACCTGAAGAGATTGTACAGATGAATGATTTCTCATTCAGTTTTTTACTAAAAAATAATTGTAAATATTTTATTAAACGTCATGAACGTGTGAATACAAATGTGTTTTTCTTTATTAGCATTACACACACATACGCCATTCCAGTTTTCATGTCCATTGATTGACACAAATAATGTGCCTTTAAATAAACCTGTCAAATAAAAATATTGATTTCCTTAATTAAAAATGCATACATTTATTTTTGAAATCATCACAATATAAACTAAAATGTGTTAACATCTATTGTGTGTGTGTGAATTGAAAAATAATTAAATTTTTGAAAAATTGGTTCATACCTTTTTTGTTACATGCCTTTCCTGCACATTTTTGGAACTACCATTCTAATTTCAATTCTTCACTGACACATTGCATTGAAACAGAAAAGAAAAAAAAAATTAGAAATAATGAAATTAATGATGTATAATTTATGTAACTAATTCTTTCCTGAAAATTGTTAAAACATTTTCAACCCCAGGGTGTTAAATTTTTAAAAATTCCATAATGTGTGTGAACCTCTACTGAAAACATAAGGGACGGTTCAGCACAGTGAAATCACATTTTTGGTGCATGAAGCTTTTCTTGTTAATGTAAATTGCTTGCATAAATCAAAGTAGTGTAAGATACTTCAGAAACTATTAAATTTATGAAAAAAACATCTTTGCTTTCAAAATTTTTTTACTGCAATTTTTGATAAGCTTTATCATTGTATTTGTAGATAGTACTATATCTATATCCATTCTGCTATGTTTATAAAACGGGTAAAAGAAAATCAAAATGAAAATGCCTAAATTTAATGCATATATTTTATATTGGAGAAAAATTTCTTGCTACATGAATAATGACTAATTACTTCATTAATACAAATTTTGCTTCTTTTTTTTTCATGAATAAACCTGTGGTTCCAGTAATAATAGCAGTAACCCTGTATATTTATGTCACAAGATCAATGAAAGACGAACATATGCCCTGTTCTGTGTGTTTACACTTCATGATTCACCACTTTACATTATTCTCCTAATTACTGGGCCCAGGGACTCCCTTTTTATTAAAAAAAATGGATCATGAACCCCTAACTGAAGTAACCTTTTCAATGTTTAATAGAAAAATTATAAGTTAACTTTGATGTAAAAATTGTGCATCACATTAGTTATTTTTACTCTCTTTACCGAACTGAAAGATTTCTCTTAAATTTTTTTAGCATGCAAAAATCATTACTAATTTATTTTAACTTTCATAATAATGGAAATGGGTTACAAACATTTTACTTTAAACCTTTTGGAGACCTCTACGTTGAAAATGCAGCATCCCCCAAGAAAATAGAATTTTCCTTAGACCCGCTCAGCAGTTAAGGACATGGGGCCCGTAGCAACTGCTTTGGGAACCTATGATTTAGAATGGCTGTTGTATCCTTAGTATAACAATAATGAAAGTATTAAATTTATATTGCATTTTTACACATTCTGTAAAATTTTAGCTATCACTAGCAATAGAATGTGAATCTATTTCAATATGACATGAACTCTCCAATAGAAAATAAAATTTAATTTTTACATTATTTAACGCTGCTGATTATTTTAATTTTTTACTATTGTAATAATATCTTCTATCTCATGAAAAGTTTTTTTTTATACCTTTTGAAATTAGATTCTATTGGATGTGTTATTTTATCCATTATATCAGTGTTTCTCAAGCTGTGGCCCCCTTGAGGGGCGTGATAATCCTACATGGGGGTGCGAGCATGTCGAAGATAAAAGACAATTTTTTAACAAAAATTATTAATTTTTTTTTTAATTAAGGGAAGCAAAATAAAATTCATTCTAAACTATGTAAAATAACATAATACTTATCCTATTACTTAAAAGTAACAAATTAAAATATTTTACTGCTTATATTGATAATTTATACGGTTTATAAATAAGGTCGTATATATTGTAGATTTAGCCTGAAACTACATTATTGCATCTAATACATTGTCATTGTATAAGGGGGCGCATCTAAATATTTTAACACAAGTAATCCTGTATTTATATTGTTATACAGAAATGCAACCTATATCATTTACATTTTCTAGTATATCCATGCAGAATACTATTTTATATAAAGATATCTATAAGAAATATGTGCAAAAAAAAAGGAAAACTAGAGAAATTTCTGGAAATGAGCAATTGAGTGAATATTTTTACTATTCAGAAACTCTAAGATATTAATTTAAACAACGAGAAAAATCTGTTTCTAAGCAATTTGAAGATCATCCTTTGACACAACCGTAGGTACTTACGTGTTATCGTAACAATGCCAACGTTTAAGATAATTCGTCAAGTTTGCAACTCCGATTTCGTATGTGTCGTACGCGCTGAACTAACAACCATTTGCTTCCTTTCATATAATGTCGCCAATGCGGTTGCAATAATACGTAAGTACCCAACTGTATTCTGAATTCCATTTTAAGAAGGATTAACATTTGATACAGTGGGCCACAAAAGTGTTCGTACACTAGCAATTTCGTATAAAATTTAATGTTTTCGACAAATAAAAATTAAAATATTGTAATTGTAATTTTTTTTTATATCTGCAACTTGTTCTTCATAGAATGGTATAATTAATTTTTTAAAAATAGTATACTTATTTTTTTAAAAATTTAATAATCAAAAAGCTATTAAAAATTACGCCACAAATGTATTCGTACACTTAACAAAAATTTCAGCTTTAAGTAATGTATTTCTTAATATTTAGTACTTATTAGTATATCTTAGTGTCCACGGTAACTTTTAAGCGTCTTGGTACAGATTTAATCAGTTTTTTGTAATTTCTGCATCGATTTTCCTCCATTCTTCTGTGAATATAGTTTTTACTTCACATTTTGTGTTTAATTTGTTATGTTTTCCTTTTTTTACATCAAAACCTCACCAAATATGTTCTACTGGGCTAAATAAAGTGATCGAGGAGGTGTTTTCATAATTTGGGAACAGTTATAGATACACCAGTGGCGTACACTGAGAGCAGTGCTCTTGGCGTCATTATCCTGTTAAAAAAGGAAGTCTTCCAATAAACAAATTTTGGGCGGATAATTTAAAATTTCTCTTTAAAATATTTAAATAGAGCTCATGATTCACAATATCAACAAAATTACCTAATTCTGAGGCCGATTTACACCCCCACGCAAAAACACTTCCACCTCCATATTTTATTGATCCAACTAGATTCTTGAGATTAAGTTTCAGAAAATTCAAAATTAACAGCAAATTTGTTGGGATGGTAGAAAATTCAACATTTTAGGTTCCGATGGGCCTATAATAGCTTGAGTTTAATCCCATGAATTTATGCGGAACAAGAACTCTTCCACTTCCATACTTCAGCATTGAAGTGAAGGTGTTCTGGCGTGGGGGTGTAAATTGACCTCAGAATTAGGTAAGTTGGCATTTTTTGATGGTATCGTGAATCATGAGCTCTATTTAAATATTTTAAAGAGAAATTTAAAATTGTTCACCCACAAAATTTGGATATTAGAGACGACTTAGTATTTTAACAGGGTAATGATGCCAAACCACTGCTCTTAATGTACGCCACTGGTGTCTATAACTGTCCCCAAATTCTGAAAACACCTCCTCAATCACTTTATTTAACCCAGTAAAACATATTTGGTGAGATTTTGATGTAAAAAAAAGAAAACATGACATAAAAGTAAAACAATAAGTAAAAAAACAAAGTAAAACAAAAGTAAAAACAATAATCACAGAAGAATGGAGGAAAATCGATGCAAAAATTACAAAAAAACTGATTAAATCTTTACCAAAACGCTTAAAGGTTAGCCAGGGCCCGAAATGAGTCTAAATATGCGCTGTAAGTAGGGCGTACTTTTGCTTCGAGGCCCATGGCCTCAAAAAGTCTTAAGACGTCGATGCACGTTACATTTGTCGAGAGCTCAAACGTCCTCCCGTTAGTGAGTTGTCCTCGTCATTTGATCATGGTTCAAAATTGCGAGGTCCGTCACCAAAAGTCCTCGTGGAGCTGAACAGTACGACGTTAATATTCACTCACTCACTCCAAAACTCATGAAAATAAAGACAAAAATTTCACTTCCTTCAATTATTAATTTCAATGAATTATGTTTTTTTAATTGCTTTATTTTTTCTGAATTAGGGTTATTAATATTTTGACAAATCAAAATGTTTGAAATGTGCTTTTGCATTTATTTTATAAAGAGAGAGTGGTGTACCTCTGGTATCATCCTCGTCACTTGACTGGAATTCCATATTTTAAGATCTGTCACTAGTAGCTCTTTTGTTGCCTGAATAATGGACTTAATTAGTTTATTTTTATATCCCTATTATTTGTGTTTCAGATCTTATTTGGATATAGACCCCCCTTTTAATGTAAGAAAAAGCAAAATTAGTGTTTCTGAAGTGATTTAAGTCGTTATTCATGTAGCAAAATATCCTTTTTCATAAAATATAGTGTTATTAATATGTATTTAAGCAGTTTATCCAGTAATTTTATTCTAAAGTAACATTTTAAAACTTTTGTATGTAGATTGCACACACGGGGCGCCATCTGCTGACTTTGTTATAAAGCTTGCCAAATATGGCGTCAAAAAATTCTGGAAGCAAGGATATATGTATTTTTCGCAATTTAAAAATTTTCTAGACTATTTCTGCATTTCAAGGCGGATTTATATAAGTAATTTGCGTTCTCAGCAAAAGTTTTACACCTGAATAATGTGCTTTCTTTATGCAAAAGTAACCTAACTATTTCAGTACATTTGGCAGTCCCCCTTAAAATAACAACACATTTTTATTTCACACACACGTCTGGGCAAAGCTATAGGAAGAGA